>VYZV01006079.1:2024-114361 GCA_013401275.1 Pandion haliaetus | reverse complement strand
AAAAAAAAAAAAAAGATGCAGTGTGACTCATCTTCACTGCAAGTGTGTCTGTCCGTTAAATGGTGTATTTTATTTCACTCCAAACCTCAGCCAACACACTTACTACAAGCATCTGCTAGGGACAAGCATGGGTAGTTCATTAATCACTCCTGATTGAGATCAGACACTGGAGTCATTGACTAGTGCATGGTGACAAAGAGATGTAGGGGTTCCACCACAACATCTCCTCTTTTCAGGACTGCAGGAACAGTCTTGTTTCCTACTTGCCCCAGGCTCCTGCCCCACCTCCCACTCCCTGCCAGCAAGAAAAGAGTGAGCAAGTGCTTAGTTCATGGGAAAGCTACACTGAGAAAGTGTTGTCCATTTGCAGGGTAGGTGCTTGGCTACCAGAAAGGTAGCCAAAACATATAGGAAAGGAAAAAGAGGATAGTAGTAAGTACTGAAGGGGATGGTGCTCACTCCTCAGTCTGCCTTTGAGCAGCCTCTTCTAGCTAAGGCTGCATCTCCATGGTTTGTGGGGACCTGTGAGCTCTGAATGCCTTTGCAACTCAGTTTCTCCTCTGTTTTTGAAAGTTGCTTGTGGGAGTTTTTGTTCTTCTTGGGAGAAGTAGATACTCCCAAGCCCTCTCTTAGAAGATGGATCAAATTATTTTCTTGCAAAGGGAAGACACCTGATATTAAACAGAGTGCTCTCAAATGTGATGTTTAAGAGGGAGCCTGGCAGAAGACGACATGGACCAAGTAACTTGGTCACCTTGACAAGGTGACTAAGGGACCTTCACACATGTTTGCAACTGGCTGACCTTTGTCCTTTAGAGACTCACTCTACCCCCTTTCTCTAGACCTGTGTTGTGCATGAAAGTACTCCAGCTGCTAATTCCCTCCCCAGCATGCTGAAGGCCTCTCCCCAAATTTTCTTCCACTCATCACAAACTTCCAGTGAAGACACATATCCTAATCTAACCATCCACCAACCCTTCTCCTTTTGTTCTGCCTGTAACTGCCAGTTACAAGGATAATAAGGATGCCTTGTCAGATCCCCTCACAATTTATTCTGTCTTTCAAGAAGCACAGTCTTTTTTAAAAGCCCCTCTCAAGTCCGATGGAAGAGTCAGCAGCTATCTGCGTCCCTGGCACAGGCAAGTGTGCTTGCCAGGGCAAGGCTGTCTAGCCAACATGCATAAAATTGCAAGAGACTCTCCAAAACCTCTCATCAGTGACAAATTAATTTGCTGCATTCTTCTCCAAGGTCATTTTTTAAATTGCCTGCTGGAGGGAGATCTTGCTAGCGAGTTACTCTCATCTCCTGCCGGAACCAAAGCTCCATGTTTTCCTTTAGCAGTCTCTCACTGATTGCCTCCCTCTAGAAATTACACCCCTTTATGTGAGGCTACCATGCTCAGATTTCTCAAGCCCATGTCAACCAAGCTTGTGGGGCCAGAGTAGATCCCCTGTGCAATTGGGAGGGCTGCATGCAGATGCAGGAGTTCCCCTCTGTGCAACACAGCCAACGCTCAGCATTCCTGTTTCTTCCCTAGTCAGATGGATGAAACAAGGACTATTTATGAGCAGCCTGTTACCATTCTGCAATGAGGAGGTCAGAGTTACTTTCTTGTCTTGGATGAAATTCACATCTCCTCTGGCCTTTGTCTACATAAAAGCTGTTCTGAAAGACAGCTTCTTGATTTGGAATGATGAGGTGGCATCAAACAGCACATTCATGTACTGCTGAATGATTTCTCAGTGGAAGATACACCTTTATCAGGACCATCAGCCCCATGGCACAATGTGATTAACTCAGTCTGTTGTCCTGAATCTTCACTCTTACACTGGTTCTTCAACTGTATCCCCTCAGTGACTCTAACAGTTCTCCCTGGTTTGTACCAGGAAGAGAAAGACACACAGACTTAGCATTTTCAAAAAGAAAGGAATAGCATTTCTAGCAACATGCAGCACAACGTGGTCTTGATCCCACAGGGGCAACTTTAAGGGAGCCCTCCTTATGTGTTTGTGGTGCTCCTTACACCACAGCTTCCTTCTTCACCTACGGCCATGAGGGAATAATGCTGTTAAAAGCTAAATACTATGTTTCCTGGTACTCCCTCTGGCTACCTGGCCTCTCTGTAAAGGAAGGACAGTGGGTTGACCACTGAGTAAGATGATGAGAGCTACTTCAGCAAGCCTGAGTAAGAGTATGAGAGCTAGTTCAGCAAGCCACAGCCAATTTTTCCAACTCTGGGTGTAGTACAGCATGTTGGAGTTTGATCCAGTCTGTGCACTAAATTCCATGCCTATGACCTCTTTGCTTTTCCTTTATGTTTCTGTCACAGTTAGCCAGATATCAACAGATAGGCCAGAAGTGAGCAAATCCCCTGTGCACATGCTTCAGGAAGAGTCTAATCCCTGCTCTAGCCAGTAAAAGCTTTTAGGAAAAAAACATCCAACAACAGAAAAAAAAGCCAAATCTTAGCATGAGAAGAAAGCTGAGACAAAATTCCCCATAACAGGCCATCTACTGCTCACACCCACTGCTCCTTAGACAGGAAACCTCTTAAAAGACCTCTGCTGATTCTGGCTCTTTGAGGCTCCGTAGATGTACTTATATGTGTGTGAAGCAGAGAGAGAGGAGAGGCATGTCAAAGTGTTGCTTTCTCTCTACTGACGGTTGCAGAGAGACCCAACACTTAGAGCATGAGATAGCATCGTGCCCGATTTACATCAAAGCTACTGCTACCTCCTCTTCACAAAGAAAAAAAAAAAAGACAGAATCCATTTCAGTTAATTCTTGGCTGTAGGTACAGTGGAAAGCAGCATTCAAACCAAGGATAACTGTGTCCAGAGGACACCTATAGAGTCATCTGGAGTTACTTACTGTTCAAAATGACCCTCCATTTTATGATTTCCTGTTACCCACAAGGCCCTCTGTCCTATTGCTGGTAGCAGGTGTATTTACATCCTTCTGCACCTTCCTTCTCCATTTTGATCATGTTACTGCATAATTCCTAAACCTCCCCGAGATTCTTAAGCACTAGCAAAGACCTAGTCCCATCCAGGGGTAAAAGATGGTGAACATCTCACATCTGCTTATGTTACAGCAGTGATGCTACATCACCAGTACTAAGCCTCAAGTAGAGGAAGGATGCAGGACCACTGCACTGTACATGCTTCCCCTCACATGTGACATCTTCTGAGCTCATACGAAGTTAACCTGTACATTCCTGTGCCTTCACTGTTGTTGTAACATTCACACTAATTTTTCTAGGCCATAAAGGAAGAGTACAACTCTTCTTTTCAAAAAAAAGCAGGTTTTCTTGGTTCATTTCCATAAAGACCAATGCATTATGCATTATCTCATTCAAAGGTAAATAGTGGATACACACACGGATGAAAGATTAAATCCTGGAAATTCTAAACAATTGGCAGGAGGCATAACCATGGCAAATTGATTCTGTTCCCCCTCTGCAAAAAAGAAATGAAAGAATATTTGTGCATTTTTTAAATTACATGTAAGATTTAAAGACATTTGGGAGTTGGTTTCTTTGGGGTTTTGGGGTTTTTTTTTAATGAAAGTTCATAGTGATTATTGGAAAGTTCCCTGAGTTCAAAAGATTATTTTAAAACAAAACCTCTGGCAACCTTGCTCATTGCTTGTCTACAGTATTACAGGCCTAAGTACCTGAATAACAATGCCTGCATCTATCACAGCAATGATGTGCAGAGGCAGACAGAGCCACACAGAGCTCCATGCAGAAAAGAAAAAAATCCTTAAAGAAAATTGTCTTGCCCCAAAGAAAAAAGGTTAATTTAAATATGTAGGTGGTCTTGCTTGATTGGTTGGTTTTATGTCAACCCTGACCCTACAGTAACCCCAGTCTTCCTGATCAAAGGGATTATACTACAGGCTCCAGGGCTGAGTTTTTAGTCTTACAGACTTTGCTGTATCTCTGTGAATTGCCTCTCATAGAGCTGTAGTTTGCTATCCGAGGGCATCAGCAAGCAGTCTTGCTGTCCTTATTGACCTTCATTTGGACTCAAAGCAGTTTAAGGTGTCGATGTACAGTCTGATCACAGAAGTCTTTGTCTTCTGTCCTGTGTCCCAGCCTGGCAGTGGGAAAAGCAGTTAGCAACAGCACCGTCCACAGAGAAAGTAAGGGGCTCTAAGCACACTGGGTATCATTACTGCTATACTTGCACAGATTTGATGCCAGGTTGATCAAGCACACCGTTTCAGCAATCTCTGCTCCTTCCCTACCCAGAGCGTTTAGTGCACCCAGTGCACAGCGCCAAGAGCAGGCATGATAAAGAAAGCCTTGCTGTTGCTGCCCATGTTGGCCAGTATAGTAGCAATTCTATTTTGTGGCCACTGGGGCCAGACAAGCCTCTTTTTTCTGTCCCTGTTCATTCCTTATTACACCTGGTTGTGTGAGTATGCATGTGCGTACAGGTGTATCTATGAGCTCATGTTGGCTGGAGGGGGTTGAAGAGTGTGCCTGTCAGGGCAAGCACGCAGCCTTCATGCTAGCCTTTACATCCATTACCCTTTGCTAAGGACCACCTTGCTTTACCACAGACAGGTGTGTGCTCTTGCACAGTGGCCTGGCCATCTACAGTCTAATTCACTCTGCATATCACCTGATGAATTCCCTCCCTTCCCTAAAATAAAGGAGCTATGAAGCAGTGTGGCATTTGGAACAAGTTCTAGGTAATGGATCAGAGGAGCTTATGTTCGTATGGTCATACTAGATGAGCTTGTTAGGTAGGCTAAGACCAATAGACACTGTCCCATCCTCCCCTCCATTTCCAGCCACACATTTTCTTTGTTCCTTCATGCTGGTTGTAGCATCTGGGTGGCCTAGCAGGAAGCTAGAACAGAGAACTCATCTGGCTAAAAGCCAAACACTTTTTACTGAGACATAACCCATTTCCAGACAACCATCAATGTTTATTCTCCCCCATGATCTCCCATGCTGTCCCATCTCCACAGGCTGGTACCTGTGTCCTTCTCTTCTGTGTCTCACACCTCAGTGACACTGCTGATGCATTTGACAACCAGCCATGGCTCTGTACATCTCCAGACAGCCCCATATACTCATTTGGTGGTGTTACCCTGGAAGGAATACTCAGGCTCTGTCAAGACAGGAGGGCAATCAAACACAATCACATCACTATAATGCCACTGCTAATAAAACATTATCTCTACTGAGGATGGCTTCATGGTCTAACTGTACCCCAAGGCCTTTGGAAGTGCTTGAAGGGGACATATAGTTCCTCTATCCCCATTTAACAACACAGAAAACTGGCCAGTAGCATCACCTGATGCTGCAGGATTTGAATAACATCTCTACTGCTTCATCCCACCTCTGTAAAGCAAACAACAAACACAAACTCACAACCTGTTTTCCCTCTTACTGAGGTTACCAGTCTATCCTCCACAGCCCTGAGCTCCAAGCAGGAAGGAGGAGTGCATCTACAATTGTTCCTTCAGAACAAGAGGAGAAGTGTAGGCTGGAGTAACAGCCACCAGCTGACACTGCTTGCCATCACAGGTGTACTTGCTCATGACAAGGCTCAGGACACTATCTGCTCCTTGAAAGTTTCCTTGTTTTCTTATTCTCAGGCCCATCCTCAGCCCCACGTGCATGCACACACACGCACACCTGCACACATACACAGTGACCTACTCCTCTCTCCAGAGAAGTCTGGAAAGACAGGCTGCCAAGTAAACAACCCACAGCTGTCTGACGTTTAGTTTTGTTTCTAAAGGCGGAGTTTCTGTGGTAGCAGAGCATCTCACTACTCAGATGTTGACTTCTGTCAGTTCTTATTGTCCATGTTGGGCATGGCCACAAGTAGGCACAGTTCTGAGTTCAGTAAAGGAGGTCAGGGAAGTAAAGAACCCTTTTTCCTCTGCTTCCTTTTTTAATCTTACAGTTGCCAGCAAGGCCTCATACAGCCCCCTCTTTGAACTCTTACAAACATGGAGTTTGAACCTTCTCAGGCATTTAGTACCTAATTAGAACCTGGACACTGGTCACATCTCAGCAAATAGAGTGGGTCTGTTCCTCACAGGTTTTCCTGGACACCACTGCAGTTGTGTCAGGACTCAAAGCAGTCCCACCAGTGTTTGGGTTTAATCTGCCATTCCTAGAGGATTTCATTACTCCCTCAAAATGTTTTTTTCCTACCAAGATTTCACATTGCCAGATAAGTTTGTCCATTGCTTGTGAGCATTAGAGCCTCCATGTCTCATAGTTATTGGATATAAAGTGGCAAAGAGGTGGGGTCTGTCTGGTTGTTTTATTGTCACTATGTTCAGGATAATTTTTTTTAGTCCGTATTCGTCTCATTGAAAAATGCTTTTTCCATTGTCCTGAAACGATTGTCAAATTCAGTGTGGACTTTACCAAATTGCTTTCCTGGAAAAAATGTCAGGATTATATTCACAAAGCTGAGAGGAAGACAGCCACTTTTTATTCACTCATAAAGGATGTGGGAGTCCTGGGTTTAATTTCCTCCTCTGCCTGGGGGAACTTGAACCAGCATTACTTATCTCTCAGGAGAATACCATAAGGTTGTGCTGTGCTGCATACTAAGGTGGGTTGTTCTTACTCCCCGCCATTGATGTGTCCTGGTCTGCCCCTAGACCCTCAGCTGAGACCCTCACATGGAAATGGTTCACCTGGCTTCCCCAGTCTGTGCTAATGAGTACTGGACTGTTAAGGAAATTTAAAGTGCTGTCAACAGAGTGCCTCCATCAGGATCCCCCTGCTCTCATGGCTGTGGCACTCTCCTGGGCAACCAGAAGAGCGGATACAGCAGCAGAAGAGGGCATTGCACATCCTGCACAAGAACCACATCAGGCAGACCCATATACTAAAGCTCATAAGGTAAAAACATACAGCTCAGTCTGCTAAAGAAAATTACTTGTACAGTCAGCACAAGTTAGAGATAGGAAGACCAAATTAGCTTAAACAGAAAGTCTTCCTGATATCACCCAAAGTCTGTGCTGAAGTCAGGGCTGGTGTACAAGATGAATGCCAAATCAATAGACCAAAACTGGTGTGCCAGGAGGTAAACCTAACTGGTTGCTGTTGCCATGTTCATCATCTTCTGGGGACATCCAGTCTAATACTGATGATAGGACAGGTAGACAGAAAGTAGAAATCCTGACAGTTGTCATTGCCAACTTTGAGACCTAAGTTAACACTGTGACACTGTTGGCACTCAGTTACCTGATCTGATCAGACCTTCTGGCCAGTTTCTGGCCAGGAGACACACAGATGTCATTGCTAGCTCCACCAACTTCAACTCAGTCCTGGAAACCCACTTGGAAGATGAGATTTGGGGTCCTGATGTCACTCCTTCCTTAGTTGCTTTGTCATTTCCTCACATGCTTCTCTCCCTGTCCTCTCTCCTTCACCTTCTGTTCAATCAAACTAGCCTAGATGGGAGGGGTACCGGTTATGCAACACAGCTGTGAACTGCAGTCACAGAGACACCTAAAAGCAATGTCTGAAAGAGGCAGATACTGCTACAAATTTCCTAGATCTCAGAGGGGCTAAGGCCATGTACTGTGCTTGTCTTTTTCTAGCAGTGAGACTGCAAGTAAAAGTCAACACCAGAAAAGGAAGTCATATTTTTTATCTTTGCTGTCCTTTTCTCTCCCCTTGTGCATACGTGTGTCTTCAAGTGAGCAGAGGGGAGTCCAAAACTTAGTAGTAACAACAGATCCTGTCTACCTCGATGAGTGTCTTTCCCCAAGAATAGCTACTGCTGCTATGAACTTAAATAAAGGGACGGAAGCACTGCTATAAAAACTGTCGACAGCTAAGGGAAGAGGAATAATGGACGCTTTTAAAAAGGAAAGTCTTACTTAATACTTCATTTTTCAAGTGCTTAAACTGTTTTTCCTCCTTTTTGTGTATCTTTAATTAAAGGTTAAAAGACTTCTACCAGTGATTGTTTGCCATGGTAACCAAGTAGGCTGAGGTCTCTGAATTCAAAACCCAAAACCTTTTAAGTGTTTAATGTTGCACAGTGTCAGGGTCATGTTAGCATCCTCGACTCGCTGAGCCTACTTCTTCCCTGAAGTGAACACGGCTGTGCCCTAACAGCCAGGCCACTAGACTAGAGAGGGACAGCCTCTCACCTCCACACTCCCCCTTTGAATCTAACCCCTTCCTCTCACTTCTCCTTTGGGTGCTTGAATGTTTCATTTTTAATTAAATGCAATTTTCATTATGAAACAAAGCTATTTCTTTGCAGTTTGTCAGCGAGAGAAACAAAATCTAACCAAACTCCTCTGTTCCTACCGAGGTGATGTATTCTTCTTTCCTGCTGAACCAACCTGCACTTATTCATACCTTGCTGCTATTTTTAAGAGGGAGCCCAACTGTATGCTATTCAGGGGTGCCACTAAGACTTCAGCAGCAGAACACACATCATAGTATTTTCTAGTTAGTTAAGAGAAATGACTGGCAAAGTCATTTTTGCAATGCGTGCTGTCTGTATCAATGCACGTGTGTGTCTTTATTACATTAGACACCTCAGCTACTAGAATGACTTGCAATTAAGGTTGCAGTAGTACCTGAAATGTCACATTGCTTGTCTCTGTTCTGAAAGGGGCACTGTCTAATCAGAAAAGGCAAAGAAAGACATATGAGGGCATGAACAGACTTATCCTTATAACCACATTAGAATGGCTAAAAATGCTACCACACCTAGTAGAGAAATATCTTTTAGCTGAGGCAGAGTCACTGGCCGTGTGCAAGCTCTCAATCAGTTGTCCTGCAAAGTAAGATGAGTTTCAGACATGGAAGAAACTAAACCATTTCACTTTGCATTTGCCATAGACCAGGAGTACATGCCCATACAGCTCTCACATCTTTCCTGTGAGACAGCCATCTCCAGCCACAGTGGCACACATTTCTTAAGTTACTGTAGCATGACACACAGCATCATCTCAATGTAGGCTGAGTTTGAATGAGATGCAAGCAAGGCAATTAGCATAGGAGTACTCACATGGCTGATGCGTTGCATCAGTTTTGCCTATAAACACAGGTTGGTGTAAGTTTACATTTATCTCACATGAAACACAGAGCCGGGACCTGCCCCTCCAGCAGGATGTGCATGGATGGCCCCTGCTTGGGCACCTGGGGAATTCCACGCTGCCTTCAGAGCAGGTCTTTATGGATCACAGCCCAAGGCACTAATGCTCCCCCTCTTTGCCTCTCCTGTGCATCCTCCATTGCTTTCTCACCAGTAGAACAGTCCTGGTCTTTGTTTCCAGGGCCCTTTCCTTTATACTGCATAGATGAACAATTCGATTTGTTACTATAAGTGGATAAATCAATACAAATAGGAAAGAAAAATAGCACCAATGACTGAATGTTAGGATGGATGTATAGCATAGGCAAGCCATCCATCTTTCCTCTTGTGCTCTTCTAAACTAACATAGGTGGTCAAACTGTGGCACAAAAACCCAACCACATGTGTTTTTTCATAAGACTCACTCACTTAAATAAGCATCTTAAAATGAAATTAAAAACAAGTTTCTCCAGGAGAAGAAAAGGCAGTGAGCTTATGTTTGCTTCTATCCTTTCTTCTTCAAAGTTTTTCTATTTCATAAATTACTCACACCAAAAGTGTTTTCATATTAAATGTAGAGAAAAGAACAAGATTATCTCTTTGAGTATCAGCAGACATACTAATTTGGACAGGTTCTCATCTGCCAGATGCTGGAAGATATTCTTTCTGTGGAGCTATGTCAAAGTACCCAAGCCAAAGGTTTGGACATTTTTTTTGAAAGAATTACTTGCGGTGACTTATGTGCTAGTTCAGGCTGCTGTGTTGGTTTTGGATGAGACACAAACCTCTTTTAAATGTTTTTTCCAAAAAAGAAAAATTGTCTTGTCAGTTCCCTGAAGGCCTGCTCTGCAGGGCTTTATGGCCAGCTTCTTTTTTTTTTTAAAAAACAATTCTCTAATTGCTACCTTTCCTAAGCCTTTTAAATTGTATGTCATAGTATAAAGTTTTCTGTGGTTGCAGAAGACCTTATTGAATGTCAGCATGTACTCCATGAAAACACCTGACTAAGTAGGAACCATCTAACCCTTGGGAGTTATTGACTGCTGCCTCCAAGGGCGTAATTAACAAGTGGCAGAACTTGCCATGTGGGTCATGTTTTACAAGATCCCACAGTATCGGTATTGATTATGATTAGATTAGATTAGGTTGATGGTAAATGCTTATTTAAGTTATGAGATTTTCAGTCAAATAGTGAATATCCTGTCATGAGCACTACCAACCACATTTTGAACACAAAACCACTTTAAAATGATTGTTACAATCATCCTATATGCAATAGCTTGAGGCATGTGTATATGCAAGAGACTGAGCATGCCAGAGAAAAGCTAGATTCCTGTATTTAACACCTTACAAGCTAAAGGCACAAATGAGTTCAACACACTAAGAGGTAATTTTACATTAAAAAGAACAGCTTACTGAAACCTCTGTTCTGTGCATGCCTGCCAGATAATGGCACATATATAGAAGATGGCAGCAAATACAGCTGGGCTGGCACACCATGTGTTATTGCCTTGACACTGATTCTAAGGAGACTTTCACAAACTTGTACCAGGGAGAATGTTATTTTTCAGTCCCTCAAAATATGTAGGTGATTTTTTGAGTCCTGAAAATTCCATGCATCTGTCAGAAAATTTCTGTTTTATTCAACAAAGATAGAAGAAGCCAAGATGATTTTGCTGCCCAAGCCAGGGTGTCTGTTGGCCTTTAGATGTGCTAAAGCATCCAAGACATCTGCTCACAGTAGCAGACGTGACAGAGGACCTAACAGAGACCATGCCTTTGCAAAGCTGTGGCTGAAGGGAATCCTGAAGTATCTCATATATCTCTTGTTGCCTAAGGTTAGGCAGCTGAATCTCACCCATTTTTTATTTTCATGTGCCACTTGAATTTTCTAATGTCTTCTGACCCTTTTTTTCTCCTCCTGTTTTACTCTTAATTCCTTAGTAACAAAGTGGGAAAAGTTGAACAGGAGGAGAAAAGAAGAAAGAAAAAAAAAAATTGAACATTTCTTAATTTTAAAAAGTCCATACAAAAGGAATCAGAACTGTAAAAAGCTTTACAACAAAACATTTTCATTAGTGACTTGCAGTTTTGTCTGGTCCACTCTACCTACTAATGCCTGGAAAGCCCTCCACCTCATCTGTGAATGCTCTTTTCCCAGGTATAAATAACTGGCAGATTGATTCAAAAGCCTTGTTGTGCTACAAGCAATCAGATGATGGAAACAGTGCAGTGAAGCTTCTGACAACGTCAACCCAGGGTAGAGCCTTCTGCGTGGTCTGGAAGACAAGTCAGAGGGCCATGAATGGTGATGCTGTTGCTGACCTCCTGAATGGCCTCGGTTGCCACACTTCATCTTCACTGGGATAGCAGGAAAGAGTAATGAACCCCAGTGCGGTGTCATGAAGATTCACGTCAAGTAGTCCTCTTAGCTGCCTGCAAGAATTATTTCAAAACCTTATCTGAGAGAAAAGCTGGTTTTACTGGCAAATGAGCATAGAAAATGAGAGTAGAAATTGCCCTTCTAGCAGGAAAGACAGCAGATCTTCAGACTGTGAAGTCTGTGGGTGTTTGTGTGTGTATGTGTGCAGCAGGGGAAGAAGCAATAATTTACTACTTTCCAAAAAGCAGCAGATGGATCTAACTCCCTTGATATTGGAAGTGCTTGGTCCTAGAGTTGTTGATTTGACTCAGCTCTCTTTTCAGCCAAGGCTCAATGAGATGCTATGGCCACAGCCAGAACTACCCCTGGATGTATCTCTGGAGAAGGAGCGGGGCTCTGTGGCAGAGGATCTGGGGTTCACCACTGATTGAGGCCTGTGTGCCTCTTCCTAGGAAGGCTCCAAGAGAACTTACCATACTGCCTTGAGAAGTCAGACAATGAAAGAAGAAAGAAGCTGGGCTCCCACCAGCTTTTCAAATCCGGGCACATCCTGAAACATGACAGGCTGCAGAAAGAAAATATATGCAGTTCGCTCAGGTATGGAAAGCTGCATTACAAAACTTCTGTTGCTGTCTTTAATTTTTTTTTTTCCTCTGAGGTTTTATCTTCTCCTGGGCACAAGGTACTGCCAAGTCTCAGGTGTTCTGCCATTAGGGTTGCCTAGCTTTGATGGCAATGCCATCCCTCCTTTGCCCTTCAGGCAAACATGTAATAGCCCTCTGTTTGCTGCAGAGTTGGTAACTGAGATGTGATGGGTGAGTCTGACAAAGAAAGACTCTGTGGCCCTGGTGCATATGATGAGCCAACTGTCAAGGGCAACATGGTGACTTCACTAGCTTTGAAGATCTTAGCAGGTGAGAAATAGCAGGGAGTTTTGCACTCATCTCTGTGACCATCACCTTCCTCGCTCAACCCTCCTGTTGTCTAGCCCAGCTCTCACAGACACATGGACCCGGGCAGAGCAGAGCAGGCAGCTGTATTTCTTTCACAGCACTGAAATTTTCAGCCAGTGTGGCCTGTTGGGTTAGCAGTAATTCTACCCCTGCCAGTGCCCTCTCATGCTGTGTGCAGCCTGGGATGAAGCAGGGGAAACCCAGACTCAGCTGTGCCATGATCTGTACAGCGGCAGCCAGCCACGGACTGCTGCTACTGCTCAGGAGCAAGGAAAAATGGCACAACCACTCTTCATCAGCATCTTTGTGGTGTAGCCCATAATCTTCCACACATGTTCTACCAAGCAAATTATCAAAGCAGATCTGTGAGTGTCAGTCTCCAGTATCCTTGGGTGATAATGTTCAGTTGTTTTCACAGACTTTACTTGAGCCAAGTTTACAAAAGCAGGCAGAGAGCAGTCCGAAAGCGAGCACAAGACAAACACATAAATCAGAGGGTACAGATGGATTCTCTCTAACCCAACTCTGCTGCAACCAGCAGACTACAGTGAAGGCAGTGTACCTTCACTCCTGCCATTCCCCAAGAAGTCTCTCTGCTTCCAATCCCCCCAACACTGCTTTTTCTCCCTGGCAGCAGCAGGATTCTCTTTCTCTTCCATTGCAGTATCTTGATGCCAGCTATATCCTGCCACCAAAAGGCTGGGACCTAGCCCCACCACTGAGACCTGCTCAGGCCAGGATGAGGCATCCAAATGCCAAGTCTGCAAGTTCATGCTGGGGCAATTCAAGAGGTTATATAAAGCAGGCAGCTGCACGCTGTCCATGGGACCTCTCCTCTGGTGGTCACTGACTCTGTCACGCTGATGGCAGAGAAGGAGGATGTGCCTTGTCTTTGCTGCAGTAGCTCACAGCCAAGGTGCTAACCTGTGCCAGAAAGAAAACACCAGCCACATCTCCCTCGCAGCTGCTCACCTGCACAGACGATACCCTCCAGCAATGCATTGAGGCGTGTACTCTTAGAAACCATCCCAGTGTGACTTGGCAGGGCTTTATGAGCTAGGGCCCTTGGAGCAAGCCCGAACAGCCCCACCACGGGCTGGCTGGTCATGAGATGGCCACCAGCAGAGCTTCTGCAGCCTTCCTGCCATGGAGGTGATCTGGAAAGAGGGGTTGTCACCATGCGATTGTAAACTCCTCATGACAGGACGCATCTTTCATCCCTCTGACAGCACCAAGCATGACAGGGGGAAGCAGGGGGACAGTGCCTAGCTGACCCCTTTTGGCACTCCCCAAACATAAATGTTTATTAATAATAATAACACAATAAAGAGAGGCAAAAAAAAGCAGACCCTGCAAAACAGTGCAACAGTTACCTGCCAACTGAACCCTAGCAGCAGCAGCAATAAACACAGTACAAGTAGAAATTATCAAAGACAACTTGGGAGGAAACCACAAGAAATGGCAGTTGAGCCTTATTAGTGCTATAAATCATAGAACTGGTTTCAGTTCCTGCAGCTCCTCACAAGCTGTATGACGCTGTCTCTCGCACAGCAAGCAATAGGGGTCTGCACAGCCTGGAGGCACAAAACAAAGCAGGCGGGGAGAAGCGTCACTTTTTACCAAAGTAATTCTTAATTTAATTGTAAAGCAAAGGTGGGGGGGGGCTGTTGCTGTCTGTGAGCAACAAAGAGCAGAGCGAGACATGTGTGAGGTGGGAGAAACGTGGACTTTCTGGTGTTTGGAAACTTCTTCAAGAGTGTGTTCCAGGCAGACTTTCTCACAAGGGTATCTGCTTGTTTATTTATTTATTTGAAGATTTTCTGCCTCTGTGCTCTGTGTTTGCCTGGTTGTCCTTAAGCCCATCGTACATCTTTAGGGTTTTTTTCTCCATGGGTGATTTTGACAACGGGAGCTACGATGTTTGATTCCTCCTTTGACTCTCCTCTGAAGTGGAGGGGGCAGAGGGAAGGGTTAGTCCACCCCACCTCTAATTTTAACAGGGTTTGAAGCTTCTTGAAGCACACAATCATTTTTTACCAGGGACCGTCCCATCCCCAGCCATTGATGTGTGTCATTGATTATCCTTTTCCTGCACAGAAAATTCATCCTATACTGAATTCTCTCAGCAGGACTTTAGACTCACCAACAGCCGCTCTTATCTACCTTGTTCAGGGAGGCAACGAACCTAGGAATTAATAATAATCATTACTTATTTTTAGTATTAAGAGCCAGCAATGTGCTTAGCATGGTAAGAGACCAAAGATGGAGACAGCCATGGCCTCAAGACAAATGCTTTCACCCTAGAAATACCTGCCACTAGGGAAAACTCTGGCTCCAGGAGTAGCTCCAGAGACTTTAAAGGGAGTCCCCAAACCAGAGATAAATCCCAAGCATTAAACTGTGTTTTTAAAGCATGCCTAAACAACAGCACACTGATCATTATGTGATGCCCCATGTACTACTGCATCACAAGTAATACCTAGTAAAGACATAACCACAGCAGGTAGCACAGTGTGGAGCAGCACAGCAAATGACAAAGACTAAGACCAGAGTGCTCTAAGAAGTTCAAAGGAGGAACAAGTGGAGTTCTGTGTCTTACGGTGGGTTTACTTTAAGTTTGAATTATTGATTACCTTCTCCTGGCTAGTAAGAAGACAAGAGTCACAAAAGCCTGATGATTGTTTTTGTTCTCAGAAACCAATCCTTAACCATTTCACATGAAATGCAGTAAAGGCTTTCACATCCACGGGCTCAGGCTAGATGAAGGGATTATGTTTGGAGCTGCACATTAGGAGAGGAAGCACAACCAGGATGGTGAAGTCTGATTACAAAGCATCCATGCAGGCATTGTAATACTCTCTAGCTTCCTTGCGTCCTCTGCATGTCTGAAATACCTAATAAATGAGGGAACGTTGGTGGAAAAATTATAAATACAAGGCAGTATTTTTGTCCTGTCTTGTGTTATTTCCCTGCAGCAGCACTGAGCATTTGGAGTAGATTCTCTCAACCAACTGAGCTGTGCTTTGCAATAGCACAACCTCAGAGGAGAATGCCATGGTGGTTGCCACGCAACCCCCATTTGGTCCTTGATGCAACCACTTCAGCTAGAGACATCTTAAAAAGGCTAAAGTAACCCACTCTTCCAGTCAGACGGGGAAACCGTAGGTTCTGCATTGCCAGCAGCAACCCAGAGGGAAAGGCACGGCCCAGATGGATCATTTCCAGACCACAGGTACCGCACGCGGCTGAGGCAAAAGCAGAAGGCGGCTTGTTCACGCTTCTGAGTGTTAAGCGACCAGCAGCAAATGGTTCATGTAGATACACTTCTCTGCATTCATTGAGCTGCAGGAGCCAGTTCGGTCTGTAGGCTTGTGTGAGGCTAGGGAGAGAAAGATTAGCGGCCTGGCCCTGGCAGGGGACAGCAGCTGACACTATGGTTTGGTGATCACAGACTAAGCCACCCCCTGCCAGACAAAGCTGTCCTAGCCTCCCCTACCTCCTGCCACTAGTTCTCACCCTGAGGTCATCTTCATCTTTGACTTCATGAGAACTGATCCCTCACACACACTTTTTTCCCTTGGTTAATTTTAATCCAGACTAATTCCTTCATTCAGGTCACTGTGTGGCCTCACATGCTCTTGCATCCAGCAAGTGAGTGAGTGCTGGGAAGCAGGACCAGGCAGCCAGCAGGAGAGCTTTCTCCTGCTCACTACAGCAACTTCTTATTGCCACTGTGGCTTTGGGGTTTTGTTTGGGTTTTTTGAAGGGAAACTCTCAATTATGGGGCAGAACATTCAAGCTCTGGCTCTCTGCTTATGGCTCCAACACATTCTCAGTGATCTTGTGCTTCTGAGTAAGAAAACTCATGTGAAGTTTTCTCAGACAGGGACCAACCACAGGCTCTGCTAATATGCTTCTGTGTTACGGGCAACCTCGTAAAACTTTTAGGGCATATGGTATGAACTCCACAGTCTTGCCGGGCACACACCTTATGCTGACTCCGGTGCGTTGCCGAATTTCTGGGTGTAAAGATAATCTGTGCCATTGTCTGAAGTCCAAGATAGCCTGGACTTCCTGCTGTCATGCTGTAGGACGGCCTACAGCAGCACATCAGGTACTGAAACATTTTGTGTGCAGCTGCTGTTGCTGATAACTGGCAAAGCAAAGAGTAATAGGATACTTGGCTTTGTTCTGACTCAGTCTGGTTGAGCTTTTCTGTGTGCGACCACTGCTTTCAGTAGCAGTACCTATATATGCGTGCTTGAAATGACTGTGAAGCTTGGCCTTGATCAATCAGTCTTGCTCAGGGAACAGGGCTTTGTGCAGTTTCTGAAAATAAGCACATCACACCAAGAGTTACCCAAAAGCACATCACTTCCTCCTCATCAACAAGATCATGAAGCCCCAAAATTCATCTGCTTCTTCCAAGATGATCTTCTGATCCCCCCAGGGATCCTGGAGGCAGCACTGTGCCAGGCCAGCTCCCAGCCTGCAAGAACATTCCAGCAGAGTGAGTATCCAGGAGTTGTATGTGGTTTTGTAGGGGCCAGGGCATGGGTGACGCAGGGAGCATTTACGAGAAGCCACTGCTGCACAGCATGGGAAGTCTCCGTTCAGGATGGAGGAAGCTGCCCCTTTCCCTCCCACACAAGACTGCCACTTGCCATATTTCTGATAGGGGCGGGGGGGAGGGGGGTGTATGTCACCTCATCGCACAACTATTTTAATCTGCCAAGACTTGCATGGCTTGTCTGAGGATGAGTCAGACCACAGGAAGTGTGAAGAGGCTAATGCGGGTGAAAGAGGAGGAGTTTGACCCTCTCAGATAGGATGGTTGCTGGAAAGGAAGGATTGAGATGTAATATCCAGTAGCCCTGGACCAAGCAGACATTTGATCCCTAATCCCAGCATCTCTTCCATTCTCCAGGCAGTACAATGAAAATATCCACTGCACTAAGGGTTTTTTAAACAATTAATCTGTAGGAGTCTTCAGGAACTTGCTTCGAACTTTCAGGCCTTTCTCCTCAATCTCATCAGCATTGGAAAAATAAAAAAGAGAGAAGAATAGGTGTTTTATTTAACAGAGCACAAGCACACAAACTAAGTTAAGGGTCTGGGATAATGCATTTGTAGCAGTGATGCTGGGTAGGGCTTTGGCATATTAGTGACACATCCAGGACTCCATTTCCCAACTCATAATGTGCAGTGTTTAAGGATGTGAAATGCCTAAGACAGAGCCAATTTGTGTATGACACCAGTCAATCTTGCCAGATCCAAACAAAACTGATTCCAACATCAGGTTGAGATACTGGAAATGGAAATAGCCTTGACACTTGATGGTGAGCGTGGTCTGTCTTGTCTTCATAATGCTTCCATCTCTGCTGGCTGCCTTCACTGTCCATAGCCTTTGCCTTCTGCTGGAAGTTTCTTCCACCCAGGCTGTCCTCTGCTCCCCTCTGCCATACTGACCCAGCTTCCTACTTAAAATCAACTCCCAAACCCCGTTTCTTCTGTCCTGGCTCCCTCCATCACTGCATTCCCTTCTAAAGTGTAAGCAGGCTCCAGATTTTGATACAGGTCTGTTACAGGAAACCAGCATCTGATTGGACCCTCCAAATAGCATTATCTTTCCACCCCTCTCATTACTTAGAGCTATTCCGAAGACAATAGGTGATCAGATGTGCCGAAGGAAACAGCTGGGGTAAGCACAGGGATAGAAAAGCTAACTTAGGAGAAAAGGCACCGAGAGAAAAACAGTGAACCACACTTTCAAGTTTTGCCAGCATAGCAAAGAGTGTGGGAACAAATTACAACTGTCAGTGAGATACCTCTGGCAATGAAAGCCCCAGTTTCTTCAGGAAACTGGTGTAAGTTATACTGGCAAAAGCTGTATCTCCAGTAGGAGTTTGTCAGAAAACCCTTCCCAGGGTAGGCAGAGCCAGCAATATTAAAAGGCAATAATATAGCCCAGCTGTAGGAAGCATCTTTTCATGGGGAGAAATATTTTCCTGTGACAAGTCTCAAGCAGTTAAGCTCCAGAGAGCTTCACAGTACAGGCAGAAGCTTTGTACATTTTCTATATGAATATGTATTTAATTATGGCTCCAATGCAGAACACATTAACATAAATAAGAGGAGAACTAGAAAGCAGGAAAGGAGGGAGGGAAAAGGTCTGGTTTTCACCTGTCTCCGTTAGCAGCAGCCTTGACTCCTTGTCATTCTAGGGAGGACACAGAGCTGTGTGTGGACATTACAGCTTACCTGTTTTCTCCCAGCAGCTAGGATCAGCCTCCTCAGCCCTGCTGGTCTTGCTTAGGGATTAGTACACATAGGACCATGGTCAGATAAGCAGGAACCAGCATGATAAAGAGACATAATATGTTGAGGAAGCAGGGAAAGAAGAGGGTGGTTGTTGGGGTTTTTTTTTTGAGGCCATCTGGAGACCCACAGACCCCAAGAAGAAGAAAAGTTAGCCACAGGAAACCCTCTGTCCCCACACTTTCCAGATCATTTACATTGGGGGAGACATCCCTTCAGGCCAGCAGAGCTTTCTTCTGACCGCAGGCACCTGCCACAGGCTCAGTGTCTGAGGGTGAAGTAGGGCTCTCGCCTGGACCCCAGTCCTCCAGCACCAACTCCAGTACAGCAGCCCTGACACAAGGCCTTCCCTTATCTGCTGCCTTTCAGGGACCTGCCCTTACACAGTAGCTTCCCACTGCTGTATTAACCCTCCACCTCTTTTGCCACCCATGGGCAAGGGGGACAGCATGCAACTCCACGTCTCAGCTCTCCTATTCCCGTTCCTCCTTCCTCTGCCTGGGACACAGTCCTTCCCACAAGAAGAGTGCTTTACGTTGCCAAAAGATGGGCAACAGGACAGATGAACAAGAAAGGTGGTGCAGGAGAAGGAAAGCTTTGCCTGAATACCAAGGCAGAAAGCTCCCCTGCCCAGTACATGGTGATTACTTGTAGCCCATCAGCTTTCTGAAGTACATAAATCATGTCCTTTGCAGAGGACAGCACAGGGTTCCTTCTCCTGAGACTCTGCCCTGACTGCTCTGGACCAGAGATAAAGACCTCACATTTCTTTTTTCTTTTTTAAAGCAGGGGCCTTTGCCAGAGACCAACTACTTTCTTGTTTCTGTACCAACACTCTCACATGCCCCAACTACTCTCTTGTTTCTGTACCAACACTCTCACATGCCCACCTTCAACTGGAGTTCACAGCAAGGATATGATGAACTTCCAAAATGTGCGATACTGTTTGATCTTTCATTATTGTGCTTCAAAAATGCACTGAGGGAAATATAAATCTGAACCATCGACAGAAATCCCCCTGCTTTGTTTGCAATCCAGTCCCAGCATCGCTAGCAGCAGATTAATTCTACCTCAACACTAAAAGCCTGAGAAGAAACTTGCTGTGCCCGGTTTGTTTCTAGGAAGCACCCCTACATGAAACTCAACTCAAGCAGGCCAAACCCAAAAAGCTCTTTCAGTTCATGTGGCTACTTGGCATCCCATCTGTTGTAAAGGTCTGCTGTTGCCACTGGAGTTAACAGGATTAATATTGAAAGAACTTCTTTCTTTTAAAAAAAAATCCATCCCGTAGACGGGGTAGAAAGTTTTAGCCTCTTGTGGTCAAGGCTGGCTGATCCTGGTACCTACATTCAGGGCTGCCTTGACAAGTGCAGAGCTGTTTACTTATTGACAAAGAAGAAAGTCCTCCAACCAGGCTACGCTTCATTTTAGGAAGAAAAAACAACTCTATCCAAACTGGCAGTGCTTGAAAGTTCTGCTTCTTTGTATTTTTATCATCAGTGCACATACAGAAAATACAAGGCCCAGCCTGAACAGTAGCAATGAGTGTTTAATATTCTCTTTGCATAACCCTAACAAATCAGTGCATGATTTAAAAATGTCACTGCACATCTGTGTTTGGTGTGTGTTGCTGCAAAGTGGGGAAGCAGGAGGGGGAACATGAAGAAGAAAAGCAGTAGAGATCCTGCAAGCTATTTACCTCTCTGCTGAATAATTTCCTTGGCACTTGCTGCGAAGCAGGGATGTGCGCTGAACTCCTGCATAGCCAGGAGGGTGCCTCTGCAGGAAGGCTCCAGGTCCTGCTGCAGCACTTGGCCTCTGAGAGAACACTGCGGCCAGGGGCTGGTTGGGGATGCCCATAACCTCTGCTGCTTCACGTGTGGATAATATCTGTGAGATCTTGCCTTTCTGTGGGTTTACAACAGTAACAGCTAAGGTTTGCAATGAAGGGTGCTCAGAATTAATCTTCTAATTCTTATTTTGGTGGCAAAAGAGAAGCTCCAGGGTTTTTTCCAGCAAATCTGCATTTATTGCTTTAATGAGGAAGCATGGGGTCTGCTCCCTCCATACATCCCCAGAATACAATTCATAGCCCATTAAGCAGCACTTCCACAGATCGTAACTGACTTTGGATGAGACCTGGCTTGCCAGAAAAGACAGGAGCAGACCCAGCTTCACACACCAAATGACCCACAGCTCTGGGAGCGCAGTTGTTTTAATGGTGCGTGCCTCTGGGGCTTCCCCAGCTGCTCCCACTAGCAACCTGACGTACTTCACTTGTGTCCCAGGCACTGAACAAATTCTCAGCAGGTTGAACAGAAAGTACTATCATCTCATGGTGATAGGCCACCATGTGCCTTTCAAAATGTGAGTGGAGGGACATTCTGGAGAAATGTCTACTACTTGTGCTGTCCAGCTCTAGAGATAAATAGAGGACAAGTCTCCATGGCTGCCAGTCTGGCACCTCTCATGGGTAATAAAATATGCTCAATGCTTTTCAAGCTTTTCTACAAATAATCAGAACTGTTTGTCACTACATTGAAGGAATTAGGGTTTTTAGACACTGCTGGAATGATTAAATAGAGGCCTTTCTTTCAAAAGGGCATGAAAATTAGCTGAAAAGCAGGGTTTGTGAGTTTTCCGCTGGGCAGACAAACTAGCCAGGACAAACCAGCAGGAAGAAAGGCAGGCTCTTCAAGGGGGCGGATTTCCCCAAGTGGCGTAGGAACACAAAGCCCACTGACCTTGAGCATGGTGGCTGCTCCTAAGCCTGCCAGTGTTGCTGTGTGGGTTGAAGGGGACAGTGAAGACACGTTACAGTGAGTCAGTCAGCCTCTGGGACACGTAGGAGGGTTGTGGCAACTCCCATGGCAGCATACAGGAAGGGAGAGGACTGAGGGCCAACCAACCTGGGAAGAGACATTAAATTCTCGGTGAGGGGGATGGTGGTGGGACATGAAGCAAGTTGCTGCAGGAGCTGCCAGAGAATGGACTAAGTGAGTAGTGCTGAGGAAATGGATCTGTAAGTTGTCAACACAGAAGCGATCACTGAAGTGTGCAGCAGGATAAAGCTACCTAGGGACAAATTGAGGAGTGAGGAGAGGGACTTGGGCAATGTCCTAAGGAAGGCTGATAGTAGGCAGGAGAAAAGCACTGAAAGAAGACAATGCAGGAACACCTAGAGAGGTAGGATGAAAACCAGGAGTGTGAAAGGCTCTGGAGGACCTCGGGAAGAAAGCTTTTCAATAAAGGAGGAATGATCCACATCAAAGGCAGGCAACAGACTGAGAAGGAGGCTTCAGAGTGTGCCAGGAATAACAACTGTGCCTCAGCTCATGTTGTGTTCCCTCTCCCCCTGCAGCACCATCCTCTTCTTTACATTTCATTTGTAAACTCTTCAGGGCAGGGACCTGGGCCTCCTCCCTGTCTAGCAGTTCAAGCAATCATTTGCTGTTCATACCAAGAATATTAATTGGATGAAATGCATGTGTGCTTTTAAATACAAGGGGTGATATATCCCTGAAACCACATTGCCATTGATTTACTCACTGTGCTACCACCCCAAGAGTTCAAAACCCTGCATCACGTCTTTGCCCTCCTTCCCCTCTATGGAAACAGGGAGGCTGTATCAGAGAAGAAAAGAATACATCATGGGAGAAAAGAGGGAATTGTTTCAGCTTCTGCTTTTTCAGTCTCCCAGGATCACCTCCAACATAGATGCAACAATCTCAGTACAAATGTTTAATCTTAAATGTACATAAAATGCTCTTGTATCTCTGCAGAACCTGGCCACCCTCTCTTCACTCACTTTTGCTCTCCTGCTGCTACAGAACACCCCCTTTCCATGCTGGCTGTCTGCCAGCAGCACCTACCAGCACCTACCTCAGCTTGCAATGGCAACTTGCAAGATCCCAGTTCTTCCAGCCCTGTCTATGCAGTAAGAGCTGTGTTCAGCCCAGAGAGTCTTCAGACATATTCCTAAACATTTATACTGCAGTTAGCAGTGATCCAGGAAGGAATTTAACTGTTTCTTTGTGTGTCTCTAGCTCCAGTGGCACTTAAAGCATGTACATAAGGGCTTTGCTAAATGGGAGTGGGCCTTAATGCACACTTAATTTCTTTGCGGTCTGGGCCCAGAATGTTTGCCTATATTACAGTGATCAAGCTCTGCCTCTCGATTTCCTGCCTGCAATACAGGGATAAGGAGAACAGATGATGATGTGTGATGGAGATCCCATTGGCCTGACCTTGGGATTGCTGAATAACTCATGACTGGCAAAATCCTGGACTGATTTCAGTTGGATTTTATGAGGCATGGAGCTGGAAAGACTGATTTTTTCCCTCCTCATTACATGGCAATGACTAGCCTAGCCATGGTTCCTCATCCCACATTCAGTATTTCCCATGTCTGCTGGATGCCAAGTACTTTCTTCTGTTCCTAGTGCCCTTAAAGGTTTTTAACCTTTTTTAATTTGTAGACCCTGCATATTTTCTAAGGTAGAAGTGCCCCTCTTTAGAAATTCAGTAGCCATGGGGCTGCCCACACAGGACAGAATTTATGACAATGCTGAAACTAGTTTTTCTTGCTGCTTTCCCTTAGAGGTCCGTGGAGAGTGGAGAGCTGAGCACTGCCCTGGCTCCTACAAAGGCTTTTGTCTGCACCCAGTTTCAAGTGCCACCAATGACCACCAGTATGTGAAAAGCATTGTTTGGATTTAGATGGGGGCAAAGTCCCTGTAAACCAAAACTCCTTATCATTTTGCCTTCCCTGTTCAAGTGAACCTATTCTCTACTCTTGGTACACTCAAATTTTAACACTACAGATTTTCTGCAACAGAACACTGCCTTGATAGCCATTTAGTATGTAGACTAGGAAGCAATTAATAGTGAGCAACAAAGAGGAAAGAAGATTACTGCCTTTTAATCTTTCATTTATTCTGTGGGTAGCTAATAATTACTTAGACGTTATGGCCAGTTACTGTTACTTGCCAAGTTTCACAAAGCCCAGTTTCTATAATCATCTTTGAAAATAGTAAAGGAAACTATGTATCTAATGGAAAGAAGCAGTTTCTGAGCATATAGTCACAGAAATCCCAGACCACATACATAGTAAAGGTTTTTAGGCACCTGCCGCTCACTAAAACCAACAAAAATTAGACACTGTTAATGCTCTTCCAAACCTGGATCCTCATGACTACAGCACTTGCTGTCAAGTGTTATGACAGTAGAAAGCTGAGATGAAATTAAAGCCTACATCTACTCACAAGGGGCACAAGCTGTTTCTCTGTAGTTGTTTTTATTTTTCTTTTTCTTTTTAAACCAGAACTGCAGGACAAGCCTTTTCTTCCCATTGCCACAGTGTTAATAGAAGCCATATTTTTAGCTCTGATAACAGTAAAAAAAAAAAAAGTGTGGCAAACCAGTTGTGACTTATTTGCTTAGTATCAAAAGCCACAGAATAAAACGTGTAACATCTGTGTCTTCAGCTGTCATTTTGGGGCACAGACCTCTCCTTCCACCAGCCAGCAAGAGAGGCCACGACAGCAAACTGACGTGTACAGTCAGAGCTTGAGAGGGGCCACGGACCAGAGGTGAGAGCCTGGTGCTGGGCCCCAGCAGTCCAGGTTATTTCTGGGTTTGCTACTGTCTGGGTGAGCATGAGCAAGCTGCTCGCAGTGGTGAGGCTGAAAGTCTTTGCTGGCACAAATCACCTGCTTTACATTCTGCAAGGGGTTTGCTGTGGCTTCGCAGAGGGTTTGCATGGCAGGTGGTGCCCAATTGTCCTCTGTGCTCTGATGGCTTAGCTGAAGCAGCCTGGGCATGCAGGTCAGTCCAGAAGAGCTCAGACCTGCTGGTCTTCCAGGTAAGCTGCAAAATCTGCCCCTTTCCCTTGGGTTTTGACAAGGGAGGGAAAATACAAGAGTAGTGATTGGCAGGAGGCAAGCTGCTGCTGGGTGAGAGCTTTATGTCATTGTCTCCTTTAATTTCACCATCACTAGCTATGTCAGTGAGTTTAAATATGAGCAATGGTGTTGCTCAGTATTGTCAAGGGCATGCAGAGCCCCAGCCTGGTATCTAAATGAAATCCACTGAAAAATGACTAAACAGGATTAGCACAACCTGAGTGCAGATACAACATACACACATACTCATGAATCATCCTACACCTATGTGCAGAGGTGCAACAGCCCACATCAGAGACAGCAGAAGAAACTGGTGTTGGCATAACAGGATCAAGCCCTTCCTCCAGGCAGGGCATCGACTGTAGCCCCCTGCGAGGGCAAATGCAGCCCTGTAAGGGTGTTCCCACCCAGGCAGGTGCCTCCAGACAACTGAGCAACTGGTGCATGGCAGGGCTGGCGTGGTGCAGGGGGCTGACCTTCCATCAGCTCGCACCTGCCGCAGCGCCTCTGCTGGGGCTGGCTGCAAAAGCTCCGAGGGCTCCTGCACCTCAAAGCAATCATGCACATGTGGGTGAAATCTCTCTCCATGAGAACCCCTGGAAGCCAAGGAGGGAGGAATGAAACTCTCACAAGCTTAGGGTCCTGCTGCAGGCAGCTGCCTGCGATGTGGTCCCCTCAGGCTGCAGGGAGGGAGCTGGTGTTACAGGCAGAGCCATGCACACAGGAGCAAGATCTCGTTGGGGGAGGGCCCCAAATTCTGCCATTTGTTTCCCTTTTCAATCTGACAGGGCAGAGACAGATTTTATTGAGCTGCTGAGCAACTCGTGAGGCCTGTCTACTCACCGAGGCTTTTCTGAGAGTGTGGGCTGAGAGGTTTATTGGATCAGGGGATAATTTAGTATCCATTTTTCACAGCGTGTCCATTCATATTAACCTGCCCTCACAGTCTGTTTCCCTCCCCGCCACCCCTGGGTACTGGAGGGATAGCAGTGGAGGGAGAGCCTTGTCTCTGGCTGTTCGCTTGCAGTGGGACTCCTGGGTCCCCAGGAGCACAGTGCTCCTGCAGCTTGGGCAGGAGCGGGGGGCTGGATCACCTTATTTGCACCACTGCTCCCTTTTTTCAGGGTGGGAGGAAGGGGGCACCGATGAGATCCATCAGTCCGCCCCACAAATGCCACTCTGCTGCCCTGCACCAGCTCCTCCCAGCAGACAGGAGGGGGTCTTTCTAGAAGGCACATTAACTGTAAGAGAATCTGTGCCTCCCAGACAAAGCCGTCCACCCCACCAGTCAGGAGGCACGCGAACATGCCTCTCCTCCTGCCTGGCCGCTGAGGATGACCCAGGGAAGACAGGTAGAGCTGCTCTGAGTTCAACATTGGGTGCACCAGGTTTCCCCTACATGAAAGCCTTTACTGCTGCACACCTGCTCCTTTAGACAATAGTACAAGTTCTCCCCAGGGGTCATTTGAAGCAGCACCCTATTGCATCAGCCCACCTCAGGCTGGGACTGGAAGCCCAGCTCTTTGAATGTGATGAGCTGTTTGTCTTTTGGAGGGTCCACCATAGCTACCTTTGATCCAAAGCTTGCCTAGAGTTCTCACTTGGAGGGAACATCAAAGATGACAAGAAGAGTTTCTAGGGAACATCAAGGATGACAAGAAGAGCTTCTACCACTACATTAGCAATAAAGGCTAAACAGAGAAGATGTAGGCCCACTGCTGAATAAGGAAAGTTATTTAGTGACACAGGGCACAGATAAGGTTAAGGTACTCGATGCCTTCTCTATCTCAGTCTTCATCAACAAGGTCTCCCAGGCCTCTGGGCTCAGAAGAAAACTATGAGCAAGCGGATAGGCATTGACTCAGAGATTGCCTGAGAGATCTTGCTCTCTTCAAGTCCATGAGACCCAACAGTTGCATCCAAGAATGCCAAGAGATCTCGCCCATGTCCTTGCAAGGCCATTCTCTAACATCTTTGAAGGACTGTGGAGGTCCAGGGATTTCACTGACAACTAAAGAGAGGCAAGTGTGAAGCCTGCCCATACCTATAGGAAAGTCATCAAGAAAAGGGAACTGGGAACTTCACCAGTGTGTGTGGCAGGAAAACAAAAGACAACAGGCATAAATTGAAACAAGAGAGATTCAGACTAGATGCAAGGAAAAAAAATTCCCCATGAGGACAGTCTGGCAGGGGAGCAGCCAGCCCAGAAGGCTGCACAGGCTCCATCCCGGGAGGTTTCAAGCCCCAACCAGACACAGCCCTGAGCAGCCTGGTCTGGCCTGGGGCTGACCCTGCTCTGAGCCTCCCAGGGTCCCGTCCAGCCTGAATTATGCTGTGATCCCATGCTGAGTTGAATTGGACAGCAACAGTAGGAAATTAAAAATACAGAAATATAATCCTACTGTTGACACAAATAGCCCCAATTCTCCAGACTGCTTTCATTCTCAGTCTGCTCTGACTTGTGCAGGAAGCCAGACTAGCTCTCAGCCAGGGCAGCAGTACAGATCTGTCCTCACTACTCCTTTGCCAGTCTGAAGGCTTGAGGCTGCTACTGCTAAGAAAAGTGTCAGATGTGTACAAAGCAACTGCAGAGACTGGCTGCTTCTGTGAGGAACCACTCGCCATCACCTCCACTCCTTTTCTGAACTCCCTTTCTCTCCCTTCCCTTTTCCATTGCTCCTTCAGTAAAAACCCAGAGAAGAAAGCAAGACCCCAGGACTCATCTACAGGCTCTGTGTCCCACCTCTCTCTGTCCCACTCCACTCTCTAAACCTAGAGGAACTTCTACCAGACCACAGTCCCTCTCTGGGGGGTAAGAGCAGTGCCCTGCAGCAACCACAAAGTGAGCAGCCTGATGATATTAAAGTTCCTTTCACCCTCCTTCCTAGCTGCAGCTGAGGCTATGCACAGCTCAGCGAGCCATCAGGAGCAGGAACCTCATCACAAGCAGCCCTGGCCAGAGAGGCAATTTTGAGGGAAGGCTACAGCAACCTCATGCTTAGAAAAGATGCTTGAACTCCCCTCCTAAGTGGTCGTGGAAGCTATTTTCATCTTCAGCTGCTGCAGATTTGTTCCTGGGATGGTGGCTGCACCGAGTGGCTGACACAGACCTGAGAATCAATCAAAAGTAATTGAAACAGAAGAGGCTCAGCAATCAACCTATTAGGCTGCTGGAGCCAGAAAAATGCCGCTATGAGGAGACACAGAAAGGGGAACCGACTTTCCTTCTGAAAACTTAATGTGAGGAAGAAGCTCTGGCTGCACCATCTTTTCTTACAAGAAGAATGAAAATCCGTGGAATGCTCTTTCTGTGTATTTTTGTCCCCTTTAATGGGAAGGGGAGAAAGGAAAGAAACCATTAAACCCTTAGTTGTAAAAAATGCCATCTTGTTCTCTTTTCTTTCCCTCATTCCCCCCCTCCATATGCAATAAAATGATTCTTTGCTCTCAATTGTTGTCTGCTGTGGCAGCAGTTGGAATGGGCTTTGTTTTTCTTCACTTCACTGCTCCTCACCAGAGGACTTCGCTGGCTGCAGCAACCTATTAAGCTGGTTGCTGGCTCTCTTCTGTCAGAGTGGGAGTTGCTGCCAGAGTCCGGTTATTTCCAAATGCCTGAACGAACCGGCTTCTGCAAAGCCAGACCTCGGAGCCATCGACAAAAGCGTGAGCTGAAGTATTAGGGGGTTGCCAACATCCGCTAATTAAGAGTGTATGCCCCTCCACCATCCCTTACCCAGGTTTCACAACCTTTTGGCAGGTGCCCCAAGGGGATTTACAGCGGTGATCTTAAATATTTCATCTAAATAATTAGAGCAAAAAAGAAAATTTAAACATGATCTTTAAAAAGGAGGAGGAAAGCTTAACCAGTTGCATTCATGATAAGGCATATGCAAAGAGAAAATGTAGCACTGAAAATTCAAATTTGGAAAGGACTGCTGTGTATGCCAGTAAAGCAATACCTTACCAGCCTTCTCAGAGAGCTGAAGTCTGAAGGGCCACCCAGCCCTCTCTCCTACACCGGTAGCGTGCTGAGCTAAATTACTTTGGTTACAGAGAATGTATGGACTTGACCCTGATACCAGAGACTTGTTGACTCTGAATTCTGCACAATGCATCCTTGGTTAGATGCAGTTATGAAACATAATAACCCCTGCTACTGTCTGGATGAGTCCTAGCCCCACATCAATTTCTAATTAATTTGAAGGGAATGAAAACAAAGTTTCCCCTTTCCTCCTCACCTAGACAATACAGCATGGCAGGGAAAGGGCGTAGATGTAATATTATGATTGAGGCTTTTATTTTGATCTGCACAGTGGGAACAAACTAGCTGACCAAGGGGATTTGGTTTCGGTCTGGGGTGATTAGAGCAGTTCTGCCTTGTTCGCACTGCCTATGAAGAGCCTGGATGTGCAATGTTGTATGTGCTCCTGGCAGTCCTCTACACCAGGGGTATTTCCATGGCCTGGGCAGGCTGTGGAGAGGGCACTTACAACAGTGAGCTTTACTCAGGAGGGTTCTACCTGACAGTGGTTTTACAGAGTCAAAGGGAAATATGTCCTGGGCTCTACAGAGCAGTGCTCCAAGTTTTATCAGTACTTACTGCCTTCTGAGGGTACCACTGAAAATGTCTGGGAATACTGCAGGCTTGGGGACCTTAGCAATTCACACCTGCATCTAGCCAGTGTCTGTGCAATGGTACAAGCACTTCTCAGATTCACCATCAACCACAATTTATGTGAGGGATGTGCTCTCCCTGTGGGCTTAGGCAATAACACTGCAAACACACTTTCAGAAAGACTATTGCTTTCATGAGAAGTTTACATGAAATAGCAGGGGGACTGAAGGGCATGTGAGAAATCAGAAGCTGAAATTGTGTCCTAACACTGCTAAGACAAAAAAAATCAATTTTTTCCCACTAACCCCCTATAGCAGTGCTTGATCCAGTATTACCCTCCTCCTAGGCAGCAAAGACGATGATGCCATGCACTGCTCAGGAGTAATGCTGGAGTAATATGGGAGCTCATAATTGCAGGAGATCTATATCCTAAAGCAAGCCTCCCCTGCAAATGCTGAGTCATCAGAAATACAATGCCCTTCTGCCATCATCTGCAAACAGCATCTGAAAGAGGTGTGATTAGACTACAGTTTGGAGCTGGGACCATCTGAATTCTGATGCTGGTTCTGATATGTCCCTCACATGCACCTGGGGAGTGTTTAATAGGGCTCAGATGTTCAGAGGTTCTTAACATCTGTCACTCAAAGACTTTCAAATGCATCATGGGTACTTATATCCTCCGAAAACCTGATATTTAACCTTCTGAAAACAGGCAGAAGAGGAATTAAAGTTAGTATTGGTAATGTGCTTTTAAGAAGAAAAAGGGCTGAATATTACTTTCAGTTCTTCATTACTTCATGCAGTAGAAACCTGGAAGATACAAAGATGAACAGCAGGATAGGACTGATATTAGTACTAGGAGTGCTCTTGGGTCATTTCTGGTTTTTTATGGGTGCCTTTATCAAATAAATGGATGGATTATATGCACCATGAAGGAATCATTCTGGACATGTGATGTTTGTTCCATCAAAGGGACACTCTCAAAGGATATGCAAAGTCCCCTAAACTTTCCAGGATTAGTAATGAGTGACCTAATATCTCCTCCCACCACTGGTGCCTAACACTTTACAGAAATTTATGCACAGAATATGACAACTTGTCATGAAATGCTCAACTTCATGTATCCCATTTTCCTGTAGAGTTCTCTGCATAATATATAAACAGAGGGGGGTGGGGGAAATCTCTCTGAAAGCTCCTGCCAACTCACATCTATTTCATTCTTGTCTTTTGAAAAGAAACCTATTCCAGAAGGTTCATCATTAGAACTTTTTAAATCTCTGATGTTATGAAAAAAAGGGAAAAAAAAATATGCAAGGTCAGTTCTAACACAGCCTGGATGCCCTCCTGAGAACTTCCCTTACTGAACCTGGGCCTGTAGATGTGTGTCTACCACAGGAACCAGTGGACTGCCCCAGGTCAATACAACCAGCCATTGGATATTGCTGATGAGGCAGGATTTGGGCCAGCCTGTGACTGGGCAATTTGTTTTCCTGTCCTCAAAGATCTTACTCTTCCCAGGGCTTGGGCACCCACTGTACCACATGAACAAATATGCTCAGACCAATGCGAGCAAGGTCAACCTTGCTGTGATCTGGGCAAGCTGTCCATGTTTATATCAAGAGTTCCATGACACTCTACAAACAATATAGTGAACAGGAGCTGCAGTATCTCCCCCTGAACTGCATGCCCTCCTGTGTGTCAGGACTGCAGCCGGGCAGACAGCCAGCACACTGAGGGATGTTCTAAGCAAGGCCTCTGAGACAAACCTCTGCTTTCAATAAAGTGCCACAGAATTTTTAATGCCCATGCAGAGCAGGCAGCTGTTACCCAAAGGACATTCTCCACCCTAAAATTACATGGAAATTATTTGCCTCTGAAGCTATGTTTAGCCTACAGAGATTCAAACATATAATTCTAGGATATCTAGTTATTTGATTAAAATGCTAATATAGCCACCTAACTGCTAATGCTGCCAACCAACCGGACTCCCTAGGGCAGTGCTGTATGTTTGCTTTTCGTGTCTCACTCTAAGACAGAGTCTCACCCTAAATCGGGGGATTGTGATCACTGCTTTAAGCCCAGGGGTTCAACCTCTCCAGCACAGTGACTCAGAAGAGCAGCCAGCTCAAAGGCTAGAGAGGATGCAGGGAGATTTGCCCACTGCTTCATTCCAGGCAATTTCCCTCTCCCACTATAAGCTCCCGAGCAGCAGAAGTTGTGGCAGGTTCCTGAGGAAGGTATGCCTGCTGAGGAGGCACCTCTTCTACTGAGAAACTGGTTTTTTAAAAGGAGTAGCTAAGTATGTGAATGGGTGCCACAAGCTTTCCCCCAGAACTTTTTTTAATCGCCTTTTGCTCACTGTCACTACAAGGACTGGGAATTGTGCCTTCAACATTTTCCCTGTGAAGAACAGCTCTCATTTTATCCAAAACTACCTATGTCCAACTTGATTTAAAATTTGTGGTTTGTCATAGTTAATTATTTCCACTGAAAATCCAGGTACCAAGATGCTCAAAACCAATATTAAGTACGAAGGAACCCACTGCACATCATTTTAAGCTCCTGCTATGAACAAACATCCTTCATCCTACATCCTTTTCCCGCCTCAGGGTTTCAGCAAAGAACTACGCCCCAGCAATGCTATGTGATTTTATGATAAATACATCTAAGTTCTTCTTCAAGTGATTCCTGGGGTTTGTCACAGCTGCTATTCATTTTTTAATAGCGCCTTTTGCTGAGAGGGCACAGAAATGATGACCATCCTGATGGTGCCAGTCCTAGTGCTCCAGCCTGACAGCAGGGACTGAGCATGAGGCCAGCGATGCTCTGTGCTTCACAGTATCCGTGTCTGTATAAGCTGTCTCATCGCTGGCTCCGCAGGAATCGGGAGAGAGCCTGAGAGGGTACTTTTTCAGAAGAACAAGGAGGGGAAGGATGAGTGTACATGCCTGATTAGTTACAGGCAATTAAACACGTCTAGCTTCCCCTTGCCTCTCATCCCTAACCTCCAGCCAGTGGAACAGCTCGCCTAGCAGAAATCCAGCACAGCCGTCTCCCGATGCATGAACCCTATATCGCCTCACCTTTATAACATAGTGCCTGAACTTTTTCACCCCTGGGCATCAAGTCATTTACACCCACTGCACACAGGAGAGGGAAGCACCTCAAGACTGTAAGGAACGCCTTCCCTGCCGACTGATCCTGCCTCTAACCTGCTCCCTGAAGCTGCCGTTGCTCATCTTGAAGCAGAGCAGAGGTGGTTTTCAGAGATACAGGGTTGCAGGAAACTTCTGTCATGTTCTGGTTTGCAGGCCCTTGGGCTTCCCTGGCTTCACACTGATTTGACCCAGGGCACTTCCCTTACAGAAACATTCTGTCTCGACCTAACTTAAAAAATGCTTTTGCTCCAGCACCTGTCCTCCCTGAAACTTTTCTTGACTAAGAGCAGCACAGTCTTGGGGGTTCTCCCATAAGCTCGCTGCTGTCCTAGGTTGGGAAGGATCAGGCTGCTTGTCCCCTTCCTTCTGTCCTCCCCAGAGACTGCCATGTAGCCTCCTAGGACCCTATAATCCCTCCCCCCCCACCAGAGTTTCTAGTACTGTGGCCAATCTCTCCAACAAAAGTCTCACCAGGGCTGGGTATCATCCCCACCCACGCTCCCCATCCTGCTTCTTCTGCCACTTCCACCTCCAAGGAACAGGCTCTAGACTGCTCCTGCCAGCAAGGAAAGCAGCCTCTTGCTGTTTAAGGAAAGAGGTGGGTGGGGAGACAGTCCCTCAAGCTAAGTGGAGAGGTAAAATCTGCAGTCAGAACTGCAAAAGCTGTTCCTCCCCAGTGTACTTATCCCTTCCAGGCCACAGCCTTGGCCTTCTCCCCAGAATACATTTGACCCTGCTGCGTTAGACCCTTCCCCATCTGAGACTCCCAGACCACCTGGTTCACTAACAGAAGAAAAGGAAAGGTGTCCAGTAATTCTCTGGCATTACCCACCACCTGCTCCGTCCATTGAGCACCTGGGCATGCTTTCACATCCCAATAGATCTGCAGAAGGAGGTCACACATCAGCCTCCCCCTGACGCTCCCTGGGCTACTTTTGGCATCAGGAGCCCTCCCTAGTCTGATAGAAAATCCCATGTACCACAGATGATCTTTTTCTCTTTCCAGCCTGTACCTCTTCCAAACAGGGTACAGATACATGGATGGAAAAGACAGAATAAAAAAGTCCATAGGATTAGTCTCACTACAGCATGTAATTGTGTTTGAACAGGGTCACCACCAAAAAATCACTACAACTGAACACATTGTAGCTTTAAGTGCAGGCAAGAGCAAATTGAGATCAATTTTAACCCCTGTGTTGCCAAGTCTCATCATTTTACCAAAGACCTTGTGATACCAAATACTCTTTAAAGCCTGTGTTCCAAGATTCAGGTTACACAAGAATTTCACCTCAGTCTCTTTTCCACATATACTTCTTTGTGTCTGCTTTTTGTCTCCCTCATACAGCTTCCTGACTTTGTGAACCTCAAAGTTTCAAAAAATGGACAGACACCCTCTTCCTCACTGAGATTTTTTACCTCATGACCAAGGGAGCAGTTGGACTTCTGATTTTACACTAGTTGGACTTGGCAGTACTATAAGCACAGCAACTCAAATACAGACAACACATAAACTTCCAAAATGCCTTTTCCTCACAGACTCTGCCCCAAAAGCCATGTCTAATGTTGTGTCAAAGAACACAACAAACACAATGGTGTTCAGATGTGAGAAAATATTGAACTGAAGGCAGACCTTAGCACACAGAAGAGTGTTAAAAACAAGAGTTAAGAAGCTGAAAGCATCCTTACCTTTTTCTAAGGTCTCTCTTCATGCCCAGCATCTCACGTCATGGCCCAGATATACCTCATGCAGCCCAAACCTTCTGTCCTGCTCTCCCTGAGCGTCTTTTTAGCCATCTGCTGTAAGTTACTTTTACACCGAATAAAACCGAGTTCTACTCCAAGTTATGTGCTGTCAATCCAAAGCATCGGCTCACTCTGTTTAACTACGGGCATGGGGAACATTAGAAACTATTTCCATAAAAGGGTACTAGGCTGTGATTTGATACAGGGGTCAGAGTAGAGGACGTTGTCTAGATTTGACCAAGACAGAGTTTAAAAGTGGTCTGGATAAATGGAGTTTCTCTGTAGAGTAGACAGGGTTAGAGGTCAGCCTTTGCAGAGAAAGAAGAAAAGAGTACTGATCCAACTAGGTAATTTCTGCAAAAAGCAGACTTATTTATCAAAAACTGAATTGATCTAGCTCACACAACATTAAAGCCAAAGAATAAATAATAAACAGCACCTCCATTTGTCACATAGTAAAAAGAACAAAAGTGCACAACTGGGAAAATGTAATTCGGAGGAAAGTCCAATGCGGAAAAAAATAAGGCAGACTTGCACTAGTGAAATAAAACCAACCTGTGATTTATTAGCTACTATTGTGTGCTCTGTGCTGTATTTCTTTATTCAAATAAAGCCCTGTGCAAATTCCTCTGAGATGACTTTTCAGCAACATTTAGCACATTGCAAGGCAGGGCCTGAGGGTCATGAGTTCAAGAAAGGACTTGTGTTCCTCTGTCCTCCAGCCACCTGATCTGAGCTACAGACATGACTTACTCAGCTGTGGTGATGCTGCTGGTGGGAGGGAATAGTCTGCCTTGTGCATTAGCGTCTCCTGTAAATTATCTTAGGAACAAGACTGATATAGCTACAGACTGAAGGAGCATTTCAGCTGTCCTAGGCTGGAGGGAAGCTACAGCTGATGACAAGAAAGGGAAAGAAGAAAGGAAGAGAGAAAAATGTAATTTTGGAGGGCATGGTATGAAAATTTTAACTGCATTATTTGCACAGGCCAAACAGCAATAAAACACAAACGTGTTGGAATAGCTTATTCTCCTCTGGCTTCAAGCAATGCAGGAAGATCTGCTGTTAGGTCTCCCAATGCCACTTTTTTTTCCCCCGTTTTATTATTAGCCTCCTACATTTTCTCTGCCTTTAACGGTAAATTGCTTTCCAATCAGCATGCTGTGACAAGGCTAACCAGAGGCAGCCAGAGCCTGTGCAGTGCAGGGCCCAGGCAGGCGGTGATGACTCCTATTCACAGCAGTGACACCTCCATGTTATTTTTCTTACCTTCCCTGACCCTTTGAGATCAGGGGGCCCTGACCATAATGCTCAGGCAGTGAAAAAACACAAATCCTGCTGGACTTGCAGCTGGGGGAGAAACAACCTCAGGAACTGGGAAAGGAGCTGTCAGCCTTCATTATTAATATCCAGCTGTTAATATTTAATGTCATAAAACCGCAGCTCCCTCCGCAGCCTAGTCATCAGACATGCAGGGGTCACACCAGCCAGAATCCTTTAGACAGACGATTCAATGTCCCTGTACTTCAGCTTCATGCCAGGACTGCTAAAGGTGTTCTAGATGTATTTGAGATTAAATGCTAGAGCTTTAATAAAGCCTGAGATTAAAAAAAAAAAAAGGAAAAGGAAAAAAAAGTGGTTACATTCCTGCCTTCCCAGCCAGCTCTGCTCTTCAGCACTGACCCCATCCACTAAGCCAAAGGGCACCTGCAGCTGGCAAAAAATAAACAGCACTGGCCAAAGCAAGAGGTAGTGTTAGCATAGCATGGACGTCACCGACCGCTGCAGCTGAATCTGCAGGGCCAAATCACTGCCCTAGGCTTGGTGTCCTGGCACAGAGGAAAGGTTTGAACACGAGGTAAAGAGAAGGCCAAGATTTGAATCCTTTAGACTACTAAAGCCAGATGATGCTACGTTAGGAAAAAGACCATCTAGTCCACCCCAGTCTGTGTTCCTGGGCAGTGTGGCACATGCTGAGACGTGCAAAGCAAAGCACGCTAGGAAATTATATTGAATGTCTGATCTCTTAGCAGATGAAGGGAGACAGAGAGAGGGCCTCTATCACAGGGGGCAGGTAAGGGACGTTTTAGTGGTTATTTTGAGAGCTTTCATCCTTACAGCTGCACAGAAGGGTCTAACACCAATGTCGCTAGCAGGCAGTTTCCCTCTCGGCAGGAGCGGGAGTGCAGCACCTCTATTGGCACAGAGCCACAGGTCCTGTTCCCCCCTGCAGATCCCGGGCTCTCCCTGCTAGCGGTTCTGCTTGCTCTGCCAACGTTGCCACTAAAGCTGCCTCGCAGCATTAATTTTTAAAGACTCCTTCCTCCTCCCGGGCATAGATTCAGAGACAGCTCCAGAAGCCCACACATACACACCAGCGCAGTGTAGCAGCCAAACGCGTCAAATGAGATTTTAAGGGAGAATGGGGGAATAAAAAGCACAGCCAGAATGTTTTGGCACGCAGCGCAAAGATAAGTGTGGCACCCCGTGCTACATCTGCTACTCCTTGGCCTTTCCTGCCTCTCCTGTTTCCACCTGTAAGCTCAAGATTGATTTCTTTCTTTTTTTTACAGAGCAGTGTAGTCAGAGGGGCTGGAGCACTCCAGGCAATGAAGAAACATAAGTAATGAGAATCCTCCAAGTATGTTAGTCAGCACGACATGAAGACAGCTGAGACGGTCCACAAAGAATTGGTCAGATCCAGCAGAGCTCATTAGTTCTGGCTTGGGGCTACTTCTGCCAGACCTAGGGTAGCATGAGGTCCCAGGTGTCTCTGAGCTGCACTCTAGGCTCCAGGCCATCACATCGGCCCAGCACCAGCCCTTGCTGGCACCTTGGTTCAACATAGCACAGACCCTTAGCTAGGTGAAGTGCTGCAGAGCACCACAGAGCACGATGCAGAGATACCCAAGCAGGTCTTCAGGAAGTAACCTGGATACAGCAGTGCCTGTACTGAGATGGAGCTATTAAACCTAGCTGGGCTTGAGCTGGCTTTATGCAGTGCCCTCAGGTGCCTCTATCCTCCAGCCCCAACTTGTGTTTTTGGGAACACAGTGCAGAGACACCCCAATGGCCCTGGCTATGAAGCCATCTTGGGTTTGCAGAGATTAGTAGTGCAGACTCAGCACTCTGGAACACACAAGGTCCAGGCCTGTTTTGGTCTGGAAGCAGATAACTGCATCCTTGCAGCGCTGTGCCAGAGTCCAGCTCAGGCTGTTACGCACAAGGGCAGTTCCAGCTTCGTACCCTTGTTATGGATAATCCACAACCCAATTAAACTGCCTACAGAGAGTGAGGAACTGACTGCAAGCAAATACTAAAAACAGGATGATTATGACTGTAGTGGTCAGATGTGATGAGCAGGACAAAGCAAACCTCCCCTTCCACCACACTCAGTCATGGTAAAAGTGACTATTTAGAGATAGTGTCTCCCTGTCTATGGATAACAGTAACTTCAGACAACTCTTGCAAACTAGGACAACAAGTGAACTCCAGCAGTTAATTATAGTAAATATTTACATAATGGCTGGGCCCTTCAAATTTAGAAGGAATAGTTAATGCAAGGACATGCCCTTTAACCATCCCATTTTATTACACAAATCACTAGGGAGCCCAGCACACTAAGATTTGCAAATGAAGTGTTTGATATTGGCTGAGACATTAAACTACTTACCTAGTGCTATAAAATGCATAGGTACAGTACATCATTCTTTTTGCAGAAATTTCAACCCCATTTACTTTAGTTAACTCTTCCTTTGCACTTAAAGTTTTGTGTGCTACAAAGAAACACAGTACGTAACCCTGAATAGACCTGGTGCCGCTGCTTAGCAGAGTCTGACTTAAAATAAAACTGTTTTCCCCTTTGCTGTTACTAAATTTGGCATCACTTATGTAGATTCTATTGATGTGTCTAATCTACTTAACATCCTCAATGTTCTCCTATTAGCTGGTTGCTTGGGAATTTGCCTTACACAAAAGATTCTCCTTCTGTGTCCCATCCCCTGCTTACTACACACACACACACTGTGTAATTAAACCAGGTTCTGTAAGTGGGATAATATTTTATCATCCAAAATGACTTGGTTCTCATAAGCATTGTTGCAAGTCCTGTAATAACAAATGCTGTGGATGCTGGAACTGAAGGTGCTGCATGGTTTCCAGACAGGACATAGTTTTAAAAGGATCATGGTCTAAGTTTGGGAATCCAAGTCAGTCACAAGAACCCTTGACTGGCAGGACTCAGATACGCCTTCGGTAAGGTGTGATCTACGCCAGGAGCAAGATGAGATACTGGCGACTATCAGAAGACACCAGCTGTGGCCAGTGGCTGCAGTAACTCCAGAAATATCTGACGACAAAGCAAGCACAATGAGCTGATCGTCTTCAGGAGCTCAGTGTGGAAGAAAAAGGAAAGGAATGAAACACAAAAAATCCCAGAAGACTTTTCCTTTTCCTCAATACAAAAAATTGCATTCCCAGCTGCACAAATCAAATACGGGAAAGGGTTGCCCATGGTTGCATTAGACATAGTTTTAGGTCGTCCATAAAAGAGCTCTTCTTACTGAAATGTTATCCCAGGTAGTATTTACTGCTCTATGACTTCCTTTCTAGAGGATTTTTGTGTTACCTTCGGGAGGAAAATGCTGAAAGGTATCATAAGTCAAGGTGCCAAAGTGTGCAGTGTAAAATTAGCTGAGAAGAGAGGATGAAGCAGCCCAAGAAATGGTCAAGTTTAGCCAAGGGACAACTGCTGCAAAATCAGGAACCCAAAGCACTTAATGAATGGGGGTTTTGCATGCATCAGAAACCTTCTGCCAGGCTGGCTGATTTATGTGACTGAGAAGGCACAGATGAACCCTCCCTCCTGAGCTTGCTCATAACATTATGGGGTAGGCTAAGAGGGTTACTCAACGTTATTACTGCTATTGCTGTTGTTTATTTATTAATGCATCTGTATCAGAGACCGTGGCTGATCCTGGGAGTCTCACTGTGCTACGTGCACAGGATGCAGAGCAAGAAAGAGCAGCCCCTGCCCGAGAGCACTCCGGGTGCTCCCTTTCCCCAGAACCAGAGCAAGCTCACAAAGCTGTCCCCAGGGACACAGATCCCCCTTTGCACTGCCATGTTAGCCACTTATTATTTCCCAGCATAAATATGTTTTATAGAGAAATAAAGTCTGCAATTCTGAAAAGGGAGTGCTTTCACACACCCGCTTCTCATCTATAAAGGCCCATGATTTGGCATCTCAGGTTAGAGTATGAAATTATGACACCAGAATTGACTTTAGGAGTTTCTGATGCTTCTTTGGATGATTGCTTCTATAACTTATAGAGACAGGGGAGCGTTTGTATTCTACTGAACACATAAATTAATATCCATACATGAAAATGATGTGGAGAGAGCAGGACTGGAGCAGGGATGAGTTTTCTATAGTGTGTAACACCAAAGGAGGGCTTGTCAGTGGTGGTTTCTGTTGTATTTGGAGTGTTGTGGTGAGAGTCTGCAAGTGTAATGAAGTAAAATAAAAATGTTTTCTACTTGACTTTTTAAAGCAGCTGAGAAATTTACAGTCTTTTTCATCATCACGCCATTTTGAGGGGGGGGGAAGCACTACTAAAAATAAATATACATTTTGATTCTTGCTGGTAGATACAAACCAGATTTTCATATTTTCATGTGCTCTGTATACTTTACACCATGAGTAGGGCAGGTTATTTTGCAGGCTAAAGAACAGATGTCAACGTATCAGACTCTGGCCTTATAATGCATAAGAGATAAGGTTCTACTGTTCATGCTTGCTAAAAGCTTTATTTTAGTCTGTCATGGCAGAGACAAAATTAGTTGGTTTTGCTTTTTCCCTATATATCTAACAACAGTAATATTATATCTGTTGAAAAGAAATTAGAGCAAAATAGGCAACAGAATACCCCATCCCCTGGATCTCAAAGCTTGTTAAACCCCTGTCAGCAAAGCTTTAAAAGCAAAGGGGACGAAAACCCTAGCCCCACTGATGTCAATGGGAAACTCTCAGTGAGGGACAGGAAACAGGGGAGCTAGATTTCACCGCGCCCCCTGATACTGTCTTACATTAGAAACAACAATCAGGATGTCTCTGTTTCACTCACCTCTGACTCAAATATTTTTAAAATTTAAAATAAAATGCTATAGATGCAACATCAAAGAGTTGGCGACACAAAGGAAACCTTGGCCTGCTCCTGGCCCTATGCACTGGCGAAACTGTAACGCTGCGTGAGCAGAGACAGCAGGTAAGACGCTCCCATAGGCACAGCATGCTGCCTGTCGGCTGCCACTGCCATTAGGAGCAAAAGAAGAGCTACATGACACGCACCAGTGGCTGGACCAGATGGAGGCTTTGGACACCACTGCAATATTCGAGTTCTCCCCAGATCTGATGGCAAAGTCATATGCCAGTTTGTTAGTCTGGAGAGCTCAAAGCGATCCTGAGAGAAACTCATTCCACATAAATCCACTGGAGCTGATGGATGGCAGGAGTCTCAACTATAAAAATCTCAGCCAGAAACATGATAAATAGTTGCATCCTCTTAAAAATAGGCAGCAGAGCAGCAGTCACATACATTGGCTGAGTAGGAAAGCCAGTCAAGGACTGAATTGCCAAGGCATTTTGGCATTCAGAACAGGATTTCAGGCTATTCTTGCAAGTGAACAACCTCTGTAGTAACCTGGTTTTCAGTCCACATTGAATTTCCTCTGGATACCTTAGGAGCTGGCAGAAGCAAGCCCAGAGGAATGTTTTGGTTGACTCTGTTTTTTATATATAGCAGGTACTGAAGCCAGTTTCTCCTGGCCAAAACCAAGTCTTTCCCTGGGGGCATCATTTAAATTTGTTTGCTTTACCACCAAATCCTTATTTTGTATAAAGTACTCAAGGGAGAAAGTTGCCTCCCCCACCAGTGTTTCTGCGTTTACTGTAACAGTAGCATATTTGCATGGCGCCTGCTGCATTGGAGGCTCAGACTCCCATAGTGCAGGTAATAAACAAATATTACTGTGAGCTTTCTGGAGCAATTCTCTCCCTCATAAGAACTTCTATAAAACAGTCACTAGATTACAGACAAAACAGCAAACCTTTTAAAAAGATTCTCTCAACACTTAAAACTACAATCTAAGTACATCAGTTGCATGTGGTTTGCTCTATATGCAGGGGAACTAATGAAACCTTGCAAATTTGGGTCATACTGCCCAAAACTTCCTCCCTATGACACTTATAACTTTATGTCACTATGGAATTTCCACTGTAGCACCCCAAATCCTTCCCAAGCCCATAGTGTTCCACCTGTTATAGCTTCAGATCTCTGCCGTGTTCCTTAAACACTCAAACTAGGTCATCTTTTCATCTCCACAGTGCCCTCCTCCTGTCCTGTGTGACTCCTACCATGCCCACATAGGCCCTCACACCATTTTTCCAGCCTTTCAGCTCAGCAAGAGACAGCACATGCTGTGACTCAACCAGAAATACATAGATTTGGACCGGGGAGCTACCAAGTGTCAAACAGCATGGGTAACATCTTCTCTCCAGCTTTTCTTTGGTCGCAATACTACTTGGTGTCTTTCTGCTCTGAGTACTGCCATTGCCACCGCCCTCTGCCAAATTTGATTCCATGCTGACCAGTGGAGCTCAAATGCTCATAGTTGGGCACTAACAGGTAAACAGTGTGTTTGTGTAACTTTTGTGTCCCTAGGAAAAGAGGCTGAAAACAGGAATATGAACTATGTCCTGTTAGCATGTTTACAGATAAAGATATCTGTAAAGAAAGATCTTGCTAATATTTCTGTTGAACTTGCCCCTGAGACTCTGAGCAACTCAATGCTAAGCACTGTATAAACAGATAGTAAGACATGGTCTCCACTCCAATTAAAGAAGACAAGTATGAAAAGCTATACTGTTCAGCTATCAAAAATAATGGCTCTTGTAAATATGCAGTGAGGAATAAATTGCACACAAGCATAGCACACAAACACAGGGACAGCTTCAGGCTGGGGTTATCCATATCTGATTAGCTGAAAACAAAGATAGATCCAAACTTGTCTTATCTGAACCCAACTTTGAAAAGATACATGGCTTGAAAAAGGCATTCACAGCAGCTCAAATGTTAAATACAAAGCCCTATCCACAAGACAGGAGGAAATGCTAACGAAAGGCGTAAGACTTAAACCACATCCCTTGAACGGCATCGACCTCTCAACTTCAGACTGGTGACAGAAGCTTATCCTCTCTAGAGACTCACCGCTCCGCTCCACTGCCTCATCATTAACCATCCATCATGTTTTCCTGAATAGCCATGGGTTCAGGACACTCTTTGGCAGGGAGGACACTTGTCTCAAAACTCCATTTGGCCCAGACTTGAACCTCTACAGGTGCAGCTTCTCCTCATGCTGCTGTTTCACTTCACATTTCCTTGGAGCAGAGACTAGCGCCTTTCTCAGCTGTAGCTCAGGGAGATGCCCTAGCCACAAGATCACAGAGCCAGCAACCATCTTAGCTCTAATATTTCATCAGTCTATATAGTCGTGATGGGCTCTGATTGGGATAGTCAATAGCTTGATGGTCAGGCCACTTTGCTAGGAGAAGTGCTTAGATCTGCCCAAATTAGGCAGGGTGAGGCTCTGAAAACAGGTTTTCCCTCTGTTAAGAGATTGCTCTAACCAATGGATGATGGGTGGAACTTGCCCACAAGCTCAGGAAGTAGCTAAGTGGGGAACATGGGCCTCTCAGCATGCCTAACTAGATGACTGAATGCCTTAGCTGATTCGGGCTTTATTTTAAAACTTTGCTATATACGTGAACCAAATCAGACCAGAGTTTTCTCCATCAAGGCTCTGCAGATAAGCAGGACACTCAACCATCATCTTTCTTTTTCTTTGCTGCATCAAGAAGGGGTTATGCAACTTTAAATTGTGCTGATCAGGGCGTACAAAACAGACCGAGCCCTTTCCACAGAGTGTCTTTGGCCATCCCAGGAAGCTCTAGCATGCATGCTTGGCTCAGTGTCAAGCCCCTAAAAGGGCTTGTGTTGGTTACCAACATCAGCAGAACATGACTTGAGAACTAGGATTCCTGGTTTGCAAAATACTGCCGTGATGCCATCCAGCAAGTAGCTAGAAGTTAACTACACACATTGCAATGAAAATGGACATGTAAATGTTCTCCTCACTGGATAATATGGTTTTGGGTTTGGGTTTGGGGGTTTTTTTTGAAAGAGAATAGGTTTGGGGTGGGTGTAGAAGACTTGGCAGTGAAGTATCAGGAAAGCAAGTCAAATAGAGAAGCAGTAAGGACTTCAGTTTTTACATCTCATCTTGAATCCTAGCTTTCCTACAACTAAATTTATGGGGAGGCATGCGGGAAGGAAAATCTGCACTTATTTATTTCTGGAAGTTAAGATGAAGTCATTATGGCTTGCACGGTATGTTTGCTATTATGAAGCTGCAAACAGAGCTACAGAAAGGGCGTTTAGTGGGAAATATTGTCAGCTGGCAGTCTCGGGCACTTGAGTACCCTCCATAACATGCATAACGGAATCAATTTAAACCTAGTGAAAGGGACATTGTCTGATCAAGTAATTCCTCTTTGAACACAAGATGGCAGCCTTAAATAAATGCAACCCCGCACAGCTTTTAATCTTACACATCATTAAATTCCTAATTTACACATTATGTTTTCATGGGCCAACCCATAACTCATTAGTGTTGAACTCATGAGTTGTAAAGACCAACACACTAGACAAATGCTGGTTTCTTTATCTGCTTTTCTTTGGGTGGCAGTTCTCTTTTAATTTACCACAGAGCCAAACTTCAAATTCAACATTAAGAAAGCTTTCTAATCTTGTGTGCTTTGTGCACCCTCTACCCCAAAGAAAAACCTCTCTGATTACTGCTCTGTACCCACAGATTTTACTGACAGAGGGTGGAGCAGGGAATGGGGAATACCAAGGTTTTTCTCCTTGTTCAAGATACTGGAGTTTCTTGGAAGATCTATCTTTCTGTGGGATGATTTCAAACAGGCCTTGAAGTCAAAAACAAAACAGACTACAAAAAGCGTAGGGTTTGGAGATGGTCTTCCCACTTTTCCACAAAACTTAACACAGCAAATAATGTTTTGATCTCCTGTCTTCCCATTCTCTTGCCAGGGTGTTTGTTGCCTGAAAGAAGAAATATCACAAATGCCATCTGAAGAGGAAGGGCTCCATAGTGCTCCAGTAGCATGACACTAGAAATAACTGTACCAGGAGGGGTGGTAACGGCAAGAGAAAGGTTACAGTCACTTTCTCTGCCTTGGAAGCTATGTGTCAAAAAATGTCAAGCATAGAAGAAGTTTTTGCAAGACACCTGGTACCACTGCTTTAATATTGCATGTAAAAACATAAATGGCTATTGCAGCAGGTCAGGCCAAGGGCCCTTTCACGCCAGACCCTAGTCTCGATTTCACTATGCAGGCAGTGGCATTGAGGAAGTATGAGTCACCATGTGGGGCCATGGAAAACAGAGCAGCAAGGCAAGGCTTGAGGCTAAGTGTGTTCTTCCTGGGCTGGGCTGCAGTTTATCATGGCCACAGGGTCATCAGTCTGCAAGAGCAGCTACTTTGAGCAAGCCAAGGTCCAGCAGCCCAGGGCCCTGTGTGCCCTGCTGGAACTGGCCTGAGGTTCACAGATGGCTGGGAACACTGCTCATGACAAGGAGCTCAGGATCATCCCTTTCCACTCACCACAGTCGAGCAAGCTGCTGGGGAAAGTCAGTACTCCTCAGGGGAATGTTCTGCTGTGCTACTGCCCAAGAAAAGCCACGAACCTAAGAGCGACTAATATTGATGAGGAGAGAGGAGGAATATTCCCACCTCAACATAAACAGTTGCAGGATCTCCTCCCCATCCTCCACTAAGCTAAGTGGAGGCCATCCACATCACCAGCAGAAGAAATCTTCATTAAAGTCCCTATCTATTCTCTTGCTAGTCATGCCTCTAGCAGCTCACAGCACTTGCACCACTGGGCACCTTACAGACCCTTAAACCCTTTTAGAGAATGACAGTGCTGACACAAGTCATCTGCTCAGCATCCTCCGTAGCTTACTTCTTATTCTTATAATATGGATGTCTTCACCCTCACCCAGACCCTTTTTCTATTTGTTTTATTACATAAGCATTCTTTTTTTCTCCAGTTTTCTTTATCCCTCCTTTCTCTTTTCTTTTGGTGGAGGAGAACATACAATTCTGTTCATGATGAGTTAATGTCCACCTAAAGGGGGAAAGTCAATAGAGAAAGACATAACAACCAGGCAAAGTATCTTTCTACTGACACCACTTTCCCAGTAGAACCTCCCAGTGAGTTTGTGGATGGTGAGGGACAGTCAGTGTGTAGCAGTGGGGGACGTTCTTGTGTGGCAGATAAAGGGACTGTGTCTCTTTACAGTGAGTAAACTACCTGGGGAAGAAGGCAGGCTTGTGATATACGACTGAACATCAGCATCAGTAGGTTTTGCTTTAATCTCTGGCACAGATTTTCAGTATGACTTAAAATCATACTGGGCTTCTCTAGGCCTTAGTTTACTCCCAGGGGAAAATGGTCAGAGCATTTATACTTTTACTCGGAGCATTTATGTGGTGATTCCACTTCACATTCCTGCAAACACATTGAGACTTGGAGACCCAAGTTGCATTATGTCCTTCCTCTACATCTTCCCCATTAGTGATCGCTCTAGAGGTCTAATGCAACCCCCAGCAACATCTGTGAAACCTCATAAGGACATAATTTTAAAACAATGGATTGCACAAGCATACCGGGAAGGGATGGATTCCTTTTGTGGTTAAAGAGCAGCAGGAGGCCTTCAAAGATTTAGGTTCCATTCTCAGCTCTGCCCAATAGTTTGAACAAATCATTCAATCTTTCCAAGCTTCCTGTTCCCCTTTGTGAAACGGGAACAGCATTTAATGGTGATGGCTATGAGGATTAATGCATGCAACATGAAGGAGGTGAGGGTTGTATTCCCAGATGCATAACAGCGAGTACTCTCCTTGGCTTGCCAAGTCTCCTATACTCCTGCCAGAGATGGGACACAGCCTCCAGAGGTGGCAATTACAGCACCGCCAAGTATTGCAGCGATATGTGGCACAGGGCATGGCCACCCCTCCTTGGCAGGGTGCCTCTCCAAACAGGGTTGAGCCACACAACCGCTCCCGGGTAGGGCAGTGCCCCTGCAGGCAGCCCAACCCTGCCCATGCAGCTCTGGGTGGCTGCAGAGCCAGGGTGACCGGCAGCCTCAGTGCCTGCTACCGTGCTGCCACCTCTGCTGCCGGAAGCACGGTGGTCGGGCCCAGTGCAGCCTGGACCAGTCAGCACCCTGCCTGCGCTGCTCCACTGCTTGGCCTGCCTGCAACCTGCCTCTGCTGCCCACACCCTGCCTGGCTTGCCCGTGCCAAGCTGCTGCCTGTGCTGCCCCGCTGCCTGCCCTGCCCAAGCTGCCCACACCCTACTCCCCATGCCCTGCCTGTGGCACTGCTTACCCTGGCAGCACTGCTCCTCTACCTCCCCAGGGGCTCACAGAGAGCCCCCCACAGCCTTCTGTTCCCCCACAACCCCTAGTTCTGCACAGCCACTCTCCAGCCAGCCCCCACCAACTCGTCCAGAGTCAACACTTCCCAAGTGCCTGCCCCTGCTGCTGATATCCACATGCACACAATCAGGGTTATAAACCTTTCCATGCACTCCATCACGGCTCACACCCATGGGCACAACCCCCCTGGCCATATGGCCCAGTGGCCCCCACCTCTGCACACCTTTTCCCTTGGCCACAGTCCCTCTGCAGCCTCCCGTGTCTCCTCTTTCCCTCGCACGCAGCCTCTCTCACACACAGGGCTCAGGCAATCCTTTACTCACGGGCCAGCCTCTGCAAGTCTCACCAGAATATAAAAGGGATACCCCTCAGCTACACACTGCCAAAGACAGCACCTCTGTGCAAAGGGTTCCCTCTCTTTTGGCCTCCTTTGCATACCAGACTTACTCCACACCCTACATATACCCCTTCACTCCTGAATATAGCCACACACAGCTGAAGTGTACACACCTGTAGATCCAGAAGCATGAATGACAGAGGTACATATATTCCATCTCTTACAGGCAGGAGACTGAATGGAAAGACAGCAAGGCAGTGTGATCAGACCATTAGTGGAGGGAAGTCTAAAAACCCAGTCAGGTGCCAGCCTGCTACCTTTTAGGAAATGTTGTTACCACTCTTGCAACTGTATTGGCCTCAGTCACATGCCAGCTCCATTGTACACTGTGTCACAAGGTCTTCATCTGTACTCACCACCTGCCCATACACCACTGACATTTACCATCCAGGCTGTTCTCAAACACTGCTATAATGGACAAACCCTATGGCAGAAACAAATGCTCTGAATCAAATATATCTCTCCACCAGTCTTGCTCTGCATGTGCAAACACAAAAGTCCTGGCTCCAGGGCTGTGCTGCATATCTCCCAAGCACTCCCTACCTAGCTCTATATCCATACATTTTACAGAGAGTGCCTACTTCTATAAGTATCCCAAATATAGCCCCTACATTTCCACAGGAGTGACTTTCCAAACTCTCTGTGGAACTCAGGTACCATGAGTACATCCACACATCCCATATGGATTTTCATGCTATCTAAGTCAATAGTGCTCTACTGGCAGGGCAAGTTACATTGCGGTTGCCAAATCAAGAAACAGATCCCTTAGATCTTAATTAGAGGTAGATGCAGTCTGCCCAGAATGGGGACTCAGACTGCTTAGGGCTTTATCCAGCTTATTCATTTGTCCACTTGTATTTAACAAATTAGCAAAAAAAATTGCAATATTTATTTCTATTTTTGCAACAAAACACACATCAGGATCCCATCATGTCTGATGCTGTATGAAAATAGATCAAAAGCTAACCTTTCCACCAAACAGAAGCGAGAAGACACAACCACCAGTAAGTACTAGAGATGATGGCATTATGCAGAGCCGTTCTGTTCTCTCCTCCTGCCTTACCACATGAACTTACTTTCAAAATCTCTTATCATTCTTAACACTGCAGTGAGCTGCTTGATACCTTCCTGCACTTTGGACACTAGAAAAAAATGGGTTTTTTTCCCTCTGTCACACTGGTAGCATAATCAGCTCTGCCTTGGTTTTCCCTGGCTTCTATCTCCAGTTTCTGGCCATGGGTAGTGCCTTTGGTGAAATTTTACCCCACTTTATGCCCTTTCTGTTGTCACAAGGTCAGGTCACTTCCTTACAAGTGACCTGCTGTGGTCAAGGTTGTTTTCCTTGACCTGGTTTATTGCCTTTTAAATGTTTTAGTGTTTTGACTGTTTCTCAGGTTGAGCACAGGATGTTTGTTTCACTGGTAAGAGGTTAGCACTGTGAAGCCTAGAGAGTGATATATAGATGGTTCATGCTTTCTTTTGGATTTAATTTTTCATCCTCTAGTGCTCTGTGGTGAAAGGAGTGTTTGCTGCTTGCCTAGGGAGACATCTGACATTTAGACTTTATCTTCTGTAAAGGCTTGGGCCAAAATTCTCTTCTCTGACTTTGGGAGTGGCAGAAAAGGGCGCACAGTTGAAGTGAAGGAGGGGACAAAGAGGGGTTTGCGCCCTTCTGATTCCAGGCTGCAGTAAGGAACTGCACAGCCCTCTGACAAAAATCAGTTGCTCCAGTATAAAGGGGGCTTTCATTCCCCAGGCATCTTGCAGTTTGCCCTACAGAAACTCCTCAGTCCCATAGGACTCCTGGGCCTTGTGGTGGAAGAGAAGAAAAGAAGAGCAACTTGGGCTATAGAGTTCTCCTATAATGTCCTAGCAGGGGAATACCCAATGTCTGGTTTTGGAGCTTTCACAGCCCTTGTACACCCAAGCAGAATACAAGGGCTGAAGAAAAGGGAAAGAATCTTCCCCTTGAATACTTTGTGCTCAAAGCACTGAAATGCACAGGGTTTCCTTTCTTTTTCTCCCTCTCTCTTTCTCTTTTTTTGGCTGAGACCTAATTTTGCATTGTCCTAACCTGATTTGGCTGCCCCTGCCTCTGGCTGTAGCTCATGTCCTGAGCCAGTAATGTTGATTTAACAGAGACAGATCTGACAGGAGCAGAAAGAACAGGGGAAGGAGACCTTTCTGGAGATAACCCTCCAGTGTAAAATAAATAGGTGTGTGAATCTTCTCATCTCCAGGGGCACTGGGGAGCAATGATCTCTCCCACCAGAGCACTCACTTTCCAAGAACTAAGCACACTGGCTTTTGGAAACTCTCTCCTTAGCTGCTTACAGCTGATTTGCTAGATGGGACTAACACCAAGAGATGCTATGTGTATAGCTGGTCTTCCCATAGCTCTTCATTCCTGACTTTCCTTACCCTGACCAGCCACAGCAGCAGAGGAAAGTTCTGAAGGGGAGGGCAGCTCTGTGGGGCATATGAATGGTTGATCATGGGTCAAGGATGCCAGGAGAGGTTTCTTCTGTGAATGAAAGGCTGAAGGTTTGTGTTCCCCACTCCTAAGACACAACCATCCTGTGAGGTTAGTTTGTACTGCCTGTGCCCGTACTTGCACCTTCCCAATCATTCAGGTAACTGAGCTGCAATGACTGATGGTCCATTAATAGCTAAAAAGCCCCCTTGGCACAGTTGCTAAAAGAGGTATGAACTTTCTGTAAATGGCACTGTTTTATAGTTGTTGGAATAAATGCTACTTAGCTGGTTTCCCAATTTTAGATAAGGATTTTTTGTCTTCCTTGACGTGCTCAGTGTGAGAAAGGATCAGTATGGTTGCCTTTTGTGGTTGCTGCTGCTGGCCTCCCTGTGGATAAGTAGCAACTGCTTGCAGAACTATAGGTGAAGATCTTCTGCATTAATCTTTTCTTTCATCAAGTATTATCAAGGCTGTAAAAGTTAGATGTGCAGCTTTTACTCCTATGCAAGAAGGACAGAGTTATGCTCTGTCCAATTCTTTTTCATCAGAAATTTCACTGGCGGGTTGTGTCTATCAGGTGGATTGTTCATAGTATGGAAATGCTGGCAAGTGCTCCTTGTCATGCTTTGAAAGGAGGCCCGAATGTCCTTGGTCTGATAGAATTTAGAGTGTGTTTAATTTCCATGTCGCTGAAATAAAATAGTATTTGTTTTAGAGATTTTGTGAAATACTGTTGTTGTTTTCTAGGCTGACCTTTAGAGGCTCTGTATTGCTGTGGCAGTATGTTGCTATGGGGATCACCTCACATGGGTGAGAGCAGGAACCAGTACATAAAGATATACTGGGTGCTTTATGCTACACCTATTCTGTGGTGCTGTACAATTGGAAATGCTCCCAGAAATTTGGTAGGCTGACTCATAAACACATAGGGACACCTTGTTTCAACTTACATCCCTTTTTTTCTATTTTTTCCTGTATTGTTTGGTGAGGGTAACTTTTTCATAAGTTAGTTACTTATTTTCAGTGGTGCCATACATTTGCTTTCTTCTAGTAAATAAAACTTACAGCAAATTGAGGATCAGTCCTGGAGGAGCCAGATTAAGTCAAGGATTTGAGCTATACATATCTATGATGTAATTAAGTACTTTCTTCTTTTTTTCTTGTTTTTTATATTTTTACATCACCTGTAAGGTAGAAGTATGTCACCAGTTAACTCCTCCTGGAGAAATCCAATACAATTTCAGAAATACTTCGCTGTTGGACAGATCGCTGAAAGGAAATGATTAATCTACTAACCTTGGTTTTAGGTGATATGGATTCGAGTCCCTGCTTGCTGCAGATTTGCCATGTGACACTGATGCGTAAATATCCTAGAATATGGCCACTAGCTTCTGTGCTTGAGTTCATAGACTGTATAATACCATCACCCTGTCTCTCAGGGCAAGGTGAGAAGAAAGAAGGCACATGGCCTTAGCTGGATAATCCCAGCTTCTTTATGAGAGAGGCTGCAGGCCCACAGCAGCAGGGTGAGCAAAAGATGACTGGGACAGTACCTCAAGTGTGCATGGGAGGGAAGGTGATGGCAAAATATTTTGTTACAGTTCTGGGGTGGTGTAGACAGATATTACAAACTGAGGCTGTTGGATGCTGTGGGGATGGGTACCATACAAGTGCCTGGCAAAAGCAAGGCTATTTTCAAGAAGCAAGACCATAATTTGCAACTGCTCATGCTGACACAGATTTTTCTATAGTTTCATGTCTTGAGGACACTTCTGTTCTGTATGGGCATAATTAGTGCCAGTGACCATCTCCCAAGTGAGTGTCTGAACTGGAATGCAGCCATCCTGAAGACACAATATCATGAGAAGGTTATCTGAAGAAAACAGGCACGTCCTCCTAATCCCCCTACCCGTTCTCTTTCTCCATCCCCATATCCCATATGCAACCTCTTTTATACACACCCAAGTACTTATTAGTTCCTCAACTATTCTGAAGGGCAGACCTGATATTTGCAAAAAGCTCTCTTCTTCTTTGGCACCCCACATGCAACACAAGACACACTATGAGGCTGGCTATAGGTACCACATACACTCTTGCAACACCACCATACAACTCAAATGCACAAGTCCCACAAAAGGTGTCTTTGCATGTGGAGTATACTTGTTAAACATGTATGATGGCCCCTATAGTGACTAATCTACAGGGGAAAACAGTTCATGTTTGTTGCTACACATGCTCTCTTCAGACCATCCTAAAAAGCAGAGGCGAAGGCACACAAACCCAGTGTTCCACATAGTCCCTCACACATCTTCCACAAAAGCACTGTCCCCCCTGAAACAGGGCTTCTCTCTGCCTTTTTGATGAAAAAGTCATCATCAAAAGTATTTCTTTGTTTCAAGTGAATCCAGAAGCCAAGTCTCCAAGCTGCTGTCTTTTCCAATTTCCTGAGCCGACCCCACTTCTCTACACAATTCATCATTGCTTTCTTTGTGCTCTGCTTGCTCTACCCCCAAGAACTGTTCAAAGACATTGAGTACAGGCCTTAAAAGTACACATGCCTGCACATGGCTGTCTCTACACATCCTAAGGCTATATAGGCTGAATTCTGTATGATTTGGAGCTTGGGGGAGGAATGCATCCAGCAGACATGTCATGGGCTGGGGCTGGGAGAGGTATTGCCAGGGTTGAATGTAAAGGTAGATATGTTGGAGAGAAAAATCACAAACATTCCCCAGCAACTGGTATCATGGTCCATCTCCAAGAAGGGCTTCACATCTGGGAAGAAACTGCCTGCAGGTAATTGGGTTAGCTAGAGTTGCCTCTCTAATTAATAAGTGATTTGACTTGGAGATTGGAAATAATAGTTGAAATGATGGCATAAGCACAGGGGCATTGGGGCTGCTGCTGCTGTACTATTAAGAAAGGACTTTCCTGCAGAGTCTAATGACACTATATGGCAGTTTGAGGAATGTGAAGTTGTTTGCCCAGGAGACCAACAATGTGATAATATTGGCATATAACCTTCTAGTATTTGAGTAATTAGTTGCTTAGCTACTTTGGATAGGTCATTATTTTGCAAACTGGAAACATTTGCAAGTGGTGATATTTTCCTCGGTATGGTGAAAGAGCTAAACCTATTCTGGCAGTGTTCAACTCCTAGAAATATATATGCATAAATTGTTTCTAATGAGACCATCTGCCTTTTATAGCCCCTTTGGAACTAAATAGTACCCAAAGACCACTCTGTCTTTTAGATATCTGTGGTCAGAAAGGCTGCTCCTGGCAATAACAGTATATAGTTTTTTGCAGATAGAGAAGCTTTTTGATTCCTACATTTCAGGATGTGTCTTTGTGTGTGTATGTGTGCGTGTGCACATGATACTGCTTATATTTGTTAAAATTATTAGAAATCACCAACCCAAATCTCTTAAGAGATAGCATCTGGTAACTCATCTGCTAAATTAGTATTTTCAAAGATAACAGAAAGTCCAATCTTTCACTTACAGTGTTGGGGGGAGCTTTGCAAATCTTCACCATGTCAGTATCTTCCTGTATTTGCAAATGAATCACATTATTTTAAAGGAATACCCTCAATTTAAAATCACAGCTGAGTTGCTCAGACTCAGCCTCTCACGCTGAAGTGCTCACATTTTGACTCTGGTATAAGAATTGCGCGACGTGCAGGTCACTGTGTACTCACAGCTCCTGCTGAGCTCAGCCTGTCACCCTGCAGGTGGGGGATGCACAGGGGCTTGGCACGTCTCAGTCTCCAAGCAGCTGTCATCCTGGTGCCCACATCAGGCCTAGGGAACAAGTTTCTTCTTTTACTTGTGTTTATAACCATACACCAATTGCTACAAAAATAATATGGTAACCTGTAATTCAGTGTTTGCCGCCTCCTTGCCTTCTCTTGGCTGGAGATGACCGAAAGAGGATAGAGGAGTCAGGTGCTTTTCTTCACGGCTAGTTTTTAGTCAAATCTCCTTTCAAGGCCTTCTGCGGCAACACAGACCTTTAAAAAGCCTCCACTGAATGTTTGTTTGTTGTTTTACTCTGCAACCGTGTGGATGTATTGGCATTAGTCTGAGGCTTCGTAAAGTCATACTCTGTGTGGTTTCTCTTTAAATACTCCCTGTGGTTTCTGTCTGAGGAGATGGCCTTAGGTATGCACTGGCTCTGTCTCAGAGGGACGATCTGTGCAGGGGAGAGCAAACCGGTCCCACAGTGTTACAGGCAGCACCAAGGAGCGCTAACATCAGTGCGACAGGGCTGCACGCAGCACCGTCACCTAGGTACATAAAAATACGCATTTTTATCCTGGTGACTTGAACGTGTCCAGCATCGTTTCCGCTTGCCCCGGAGGAGGTGTCTCCCTCTTCCCACACAGCCCCATGCCCGCAGCACACCACCTATGCCGCCATCCCTCACCCTGCTCCCATCATGGTGGCAGGCCCTGCCACACGCACAGTCACCTGGCAGCACCACCATCCAATCACAGCGCACAGGCTGCCCAGCCAACCAATTGCAACACCATGCATGCCTCGGGGTGGGCCAATCAGGAGACGGGTGAGGCAGGCAGGGGAGGCAAGAGTGGTAGGCGGGTTGTCATGGCGTCTGCCCCAGGGTGGCAAGGCCTGTGCCCAGGGTCGTGTCTCCTGGCCCCAAGCTGACTGCGGCACACCGCGCATGCTGGGTATACTGGGCACACTGGTGAGCAAGCAGTGTTTGATCAGTGAAGTGGCTGGTGAAGGAGGAGGCGTGCTGGGCCTGCATGAGGGAGGAGGCCGAGGGCACAGGCTGTTGAACAGGGAGGTCCCCCAGGGACTGACTGTCTTGAGGCAGCTCTGCAAACCTCTTCTTCCTGAGGACGTCCTTCCCCTTGGCGTGGGGCTCCAGCCCCTCCAGAGCCCTCAGAGAAGCCCACAGCCAGACCCACCTGGCTTGGAGGGGCCGGGGAACAGCAGCAGGCGAAGCCAGGCAGCTAACCCACACCCCACCCCGGGGAGAGCAGCAGCAAGGGCAAAAGGAGCCAAAAAACATAGTGTAGGAACAGCCTTGAGCCGGTTTCTAGATTAGCTCAACTAAAAGCCGTCAGTGCCCCTAGGACGGCACACGGGAGGGGTGTTTCAGGGCGTACCTGGTAGGTGACCAGCCCTGAGGCAGTCAGATGTTTCCGTGATACTCTGTCTTGAATTAAATATTATCTGCCAGGTCATGTTAATTAACATTCCATCTGTCATAACACAGCAGGGTAGTGAGCTGAGGGGGGGAGGATAAACACTTTCCTATTCACTACCTGCTGTTAATTAGTGGAGGAATTAAATAATAAAAAATAAAAAAAGACTGCACTCTTTTTAAGGGTTGATGAATCAGTGCTTTGTGGTAACTCAGCTGCTTTGGGTGAATCTAGGGTCTCAACTATACTCAAGATTAATCCAGAACTTCAGTCAGTGAACCTAGTGCATATTCTCGTCTTAATTACAGCCTGACAGTAGCCATGCTACATACAGCTCAGGACAAATACACATTCAGGAGACTTAGGGTTGGAGTTTTTCAGTCATCATCTCTGCACCCCAGGAAAAAAAATCTCTCCCTTTGAAATCTCACTTGCCCTATTTCCTCTCAGAGGAAAGTTTTTCTGGGAAGTCTGATAAAACTCTTTTGGTGTTTTTAGAGCTGTAGTGCTTTGAAAGGTATCTGAACTTTCCTTTGGAGAACTTTTTTCTCTTTTTTTGCCCGTTTTCCTTTCTTGGCTCAAACACACTCCACAATTGCTTGGCCTTGTTGTGTACCTGTCTGAGGTAGGTTAACCAGCATAATAAGAGTATCGACGAGTTAGTGGCTTGTCCTATTTTTTTTTTTAATGCAGTGAAATCCCATTTTCTCTTCTCATGTCAAGTGTCCAGAAGTCACCACAGAATTTGTTATTTTAACTTCTAAAATCTTTTACAGCTAAGTATTTGTACACACCATTGCAAGGGATAATATAACACATGGGAGTTCTTATAAGTCACGGTTAGCTTGATGGCTGCTGAAGCTATTTGTTTTGCTCTTTGGCAGGGCTTTTTGTAGTTTTATCTAGCCAGCTTTACTGCTACATCTGCATTCACAGTAGAAGTGCTTTGCCAGTACGGAACAGCAGTATTCCCCTACCTACAAAACACCCCAATGCAGATATCGTGTGACTTAGCACTAAGAGGACAGCTCTGACAAAGAGCTTGGTCCCTGTTAGTCTTTGTTCCTGAGATAATGGGATTTTCAAGATATGGGGAATGGGGAGAGAGTTTACTTGTTTTTTTAATATAATGGCTGGACTTGGTTTTGGTATTGTTTACAGTGAAACACGCTTTAAAGTGGAACTTTGTTTCTTTCTTGAGGAGCTTGTTTGTTTGCAAATACGGAGTCTCTATCAGCAGGCCAGGTGCATATTCTGCCATTCTGCAGGCCATTCTGCAAATATGTGTCTTAGTGTGGTTAAAGGCCATCTGTACGCAGAAGTTACCATCTGGCTTGTAAACCACAGCCCCGGGGATCAGAAGGGGACTTCCCTTGCAGCTTTTTTCAGAGGTCCAAGATGCCTTCCTCTGGACTGGGTCACAGCTCTGAGCTGTTGTAACATCATTACGCATCTTTGTGCATTTCAGTAAAAATGACCAAAAGTTCACATCTTGGTCAAGCAAAGAAAGCAGCCGTTACAGTATATCAACATGAGCAGATTGCTTCTGTTGCATTGAGAATAGTGTGGCCAGCGTTGCTGTTATGTACATGAATGAAATGTTATGCATGTGAAAGGATGTTCAACCACAGGCAGGAAAAATAAAAGTTCAAAAGAAAATGCAAGACGTAGGCAGAGCAGGCTCCACAGAAGTGGACGATCAGAAATGGACAGCAGGTGAGGAGCAGGGCTGAATCTGTGGGAAGTCCAAGAGCATGCCGGGTTTAGTCACTTCCATTGTAATTGTGATTTGCTTGTGTGACAGATCCCCTGGAGAAGGAGGGGAAGTGACAAGACAAATGGTTACATTCATTTTCATGGATTTGGGCACTGAAGGGCGGAATCCAAATTTGCAGAGTAGTTGCTGTCTTGTGGTGCTTCACAGCATAGGGGCACCAGTAGGAATTTTTACTCCTTACCATCTTCAACATGAGGTGGACTCGCCAGAAAATACTTACGAGAGTGTGACTAATATCAGAGGTGGACAAAGCAGTGACATTTTAGAAAACATGTCTTATTTGTGCTGCCATGTACCTCGTCTGTCATCAGTCTGAGAGTTTGAGAGGGAGAGATGTACACAAATGCTCTTGACTAGTGGGTTGGTTCTGGACATATGTTTCTGGCTGTGCTTGTGACACAGGCTCACTACTCCACTTGCAAGCAAGTGCTGCGTGCATCGTTACCTGGTCAGTCTCACACTGGGCAACTGCACACTGACAGGTGAATTTTGGTCATCGGACAGGGCAAGATCCTAAACCACTGGTCTTTCAACACCTCTCTTAGCAAGACCCACATTTCAGGCAACGAGAGAAGCAAAATGTTTTTACACGGAGTGCACGTACAGAGTTCAGCTTTGCTTGTCGACCGATTTTGCCTATCTTAAACAATGCAATCACCATCCTACAAGCAGCATTAATGGGAAAACATTCCCGCAATCAGCTTTCTGAAGGTTACACTGGTAATCTTGCATCTTGTACCCAGCTATAGGTAAGCTGTGAGAGGTTCGGGGTCTATGTGTGCTGTGTGTATCTGCACCTGGGGACAGGGCTTTCCTTTAGCTTTTCTTCCTCAACTACCCCCTTTTGGACATGAAGAACATAATCAGAATCTTTTCCAGAGAAAAATTGTATTTATTTCTGGCGTCATAATGAAGTCATGAGGGAAAGTGTCTTCACCCCCACCTGCCAGTGCAGACAACACTCAAAGATTGCTAGAAAAAGCAATCCCTCCAATAAGCCCTGGTGTTAAAATGTTACATAAAGTGCAATGATTGGCAGGATCCTCTCTTTGTGTTCCCCTTCTGCCTTTTCTTCCTGGTCTTCAGTTTCTGCTCTACCTCCGTAGCACTGCTCCAGCCCTTTGTGATTTTATTTTATCCTCTTTGCGCAAAGACTATTTTCTTTTAGGATTTGTCCCTGTTCCCTGAACTATTTTTACCAGTTCCACCTCAGTCTCTTCCCCCTCTGACTCACTGCTGGGAATCCTCTCTTGGATCATTCCTCCTTCCCGTGTCCCCATAGTGCCACTCCTCCTGTGCTAGAGGTCAGAGCACACTTTTCGATTCCTGGCTATAAAAAAAGGGACATCTTGGAAATCCAATGCCTGGGGCAGATTGGTAGTTGCTCCTTCCAAAAGCAGAGCAATCAGTCTTCCCTGTCTTTTTCAGGGTTTAGCCAAAGTTTCCATCACTTGTGAGGTTTCTACACTGCGAGGGGAAGTGTCCTTAGTGTTTCTGCTTGGTCCCTCTGCACTGTCCTTTGGACGCTAGGCATCTGCCAAAAGGGACTGGGCACAGAGTGGGAGCTGGCGTTCTATTGATCCCTGCATGATCAGAGACAGATTCTCCCTGGAGCCGACCACATTGAAAGGCAAAACCCTGTTTCTTGCCCCCGCCTCCTGACATTGCTCATGCAGAAAGTTGTTCTCCTTGTCCTGTTAATAAATTTTTTAAAGGCAATAAATCTCCACTTCTTTTAATAATTCATTTTCATCCAACCACATTCCAGGTGGGTGTTTAGGCTCACACTTTCTCCTGGGACTTGGTGGATGACAAGGAGGCTGTAAACCGCACCAGTTAAAAATACCCGTGCTCACACACCTGCCCTCACCCTCCCTCACTGCCCGGGAATTGCTCCTTTGGCTGGCTGGCTCCGGCTGCCTGTCAGCAGAGGCGCTCGGTGAAGCTGTGTCTTTAAGAGCTGCATCCTTTCCCAATGCCATGCCTTTGGGGTTGTGCTCTCCCTCCCCCAGACCTTAGATTCCCTCTCTGCAGGATGTCAGCTGTCCTCCTTGTCTCCTCCCTTCAGTAGGATGGCTTCCTCTGCTCTTACTGTGATAAGCGTTTTTCTTCTCCAACACACCCTGGGCTACTGCCGCTCTCTGCATTTTTCTGCTTTGATACCTGCATTTATGTTCTGATTTCTCTCTCTCTCTCGTGGGGCCATACTGCTTTTCTTTTCTCACCCAAAGCAGCTCTGCCGTAAAGACAGGTATAACTAATAGCACTGGGCTTCGTCAATGAAGCAGAGTTCAATTTACCCTTTGCAGAGATCGTACGGAATCGGGCCCAGGCAAGAAACATTGGGCTAAGATTTATGTGGGACCGTTTGTCTAAATGGGTTCCCTACTTCCTTATTTCCATGGAGCGAGGAAGCTGCCGACATCTGCTCTGTGCCTGATACCGCCTCCTATTCCACTGGTAGAAAATTCTCCCAAGAGACAGGAACAGGTAATTTCTCAGGCTGGAAGGGTTTTTTGTATCAAGGGCTCCATTTCCACCATGGACATAGATAGGTGCAGGGTGTGAGTTTGCTCTGCAGCTTCTGGCCGCGTGCGGGTTTGCTCTGCAGCTCCTGGCCGCGTGCAGCCTACGTGAGCGGTGGAAGTCCTTTGCTCCAGGCAGCTTGTACACCATGTGCTCTCTGAAGGAAAGGGGAGACATGCAGCTTGAGGTCAGCCCTCTTAGAGGCTGCCTGCGCTGGGCAGGAGGGCAGAGGAACTCTTGCTTTGCTCATGCACCATGCATTTCAGCATGCCCCGTCCTCTCTAGAGAGAAACCCCACTGTTGTTTCCATTGCTACCGTTGTGCAGGTCTGATGTGAGTTCTGATGCTTGTTTTGCCCAAGCTGCAGCAGCCCTGGCTCCTGCGGGACGCCATACAGCTACTGGAGAACAAGCAGCAGGTCCAGGGCACGCTGAACTCTGGGCAATCCTGGGTTTGGGGCTGAAGGAAGACTCCAGTGAGCTGCAGACCCACAGAGACTCTTCTACACCGAGGCTTCAACTAGAGAGAAATTTGGGTTTATGCCTAAAAGTTACGTGTTTTATGGCTTTTGAAATGTGTGCTAAAGCTCTTATGTGTCACATGCGGCCCCCCTGCACAGCTGTGCAAGCGTCCCAGGATTTTACTGTGCAGATCCTCTTGCCTTCAGATGGAAGGGGATGTTGAAACTAATGAAAAATAGGCTGACTTTATACTAGCCCTGTAACAAAATAAATTGAGGGGAATGTGTTAACTTTTGTTTTATTTAACTTTGCCAACTTTCAAGTCAGCTCTCAAGCACCCAGAAGGTTTTAGAAAATGTTTAATCTAGCTCAGACAATTTCCTGAACTCCCTAACTGGACCACCCCATTTTCTGAAACACTGCCAAAAGGCCTTAGTTACTTGCGGACTCTGGCGTGCTGCTCTTTCACAACTTCTCGCTGTCCTCTCACCCCCACCCTCAAGCCGTTGTGCGTGCCTTAATATAGTCCAGAAAGAGGAACCTCCTAGACCTTGCTGCCAGTGCCTGATGAAGCAAGCCCCGCTGATAGCCACCGACGTGCCTGGCAAACGACTGCCCCAGCACGCTTTGAGGCTCTGCACGGTGTGAGCATGAGCATGCAGCCTGCCTGCACTAGCCTGCCTGCTCCAGGTGTGCCTTGCCTACCTTCCAGCTCCCCCTGCCCGTGGTGTGAGCCTCTGAGCTTGGTGCCTGTCCTTAGAGAGTCCAGGACATATGTAGTTATTCTTCAACCTGGCTCGTATGACAGGTTTGCTGTCCTGATGCCTGGTCCAGCAGCCGCTGCCTGTGTTTAGCAAAAAGCAGCAGGGGCTGTATCTCAGGGTCAGAGGACAGATACAATGGTAAGTGTCACCTCTCTTCTCTCACCACTGCATGCTGTCTATGCAGCTGTCCCAGGGCAGGGAGCAAGGAGAGGCACGCATGGCACACAAGGATGCTGTGCTGATGCCAGAGCACTCAAAGATGCAGCTTTCAGACCTTAAAAATTATTTATTTTTCCAGCAGAGCTGAAGCATAGCACAGTTTTAACAGAGCTGCAGCTTGCTGGGGTTTTAGTCACTCCTCCCACTGAGCGATGCTTGCTGTTTGGGGGCTTACCACCATGTGATAAAAGTTTCCTCCTGAAACTTCGTTTCCTGCTCTTCTCCTGTGCTTCCCTCTGTTGTCCACCCACGGTGCTGGCTCCAAATAAGGGCAGCGAGCTCCCTAGTGCTCTCCACCACCTACTCATCACCCTGCTGTCCTTCCTCCCCTGCCTGCTTACCCTGTCCCCTCTTGGTCACAGAGGAGGTAGGAGGAGAGGAAAAACTGGCTGGGCTTTTCCAGGGATTTCTGGAGGGTTTTGCTGTCTTTCTCTTCCTGGACCTGGACCTGACTGGCCCATTTTTAGGACTTTTACTGGAAGAGACGTCATTCAGCCACAAACCCAAATGAAATAAGAAGCTGGGGGAGAGACGATAAAGACAGCAGTAAGAAAAGTGATTAATTAAACTGCTAGTGTCACATATCTGTCTGCCAGCATCTTGCTGGCTAAAACTGGCAGAGCTTATCAGAAGCCATCCGAAGCCAGTGGGGTCAGAGCTAGCCCTGCAGCACAGCCCTGCTGTGGGATGCTCAGTCCCAGCATGTGCAGGAAGGGGGGGGGGTGGTGGCATTCCCGTCTCCCCAGGCAGGGCTGGGGGAAGCGATGAAACTTCAAGAGTGTAGGGCTTTCCTCCCCTCTCCCCCAGCAAGTAGCTTTGCTGTAGGGGAGATACTGCCGGTAGGGAACAGCAGTTTTCTCAAGGCAAACTTTTGCCAGGGACAAGGGCTTTCCTGGGGGCAGAGCCATCCGGGACTGGCAGGGCTGGGTTTCACATCCTCAAGATGGCTGGTTTTCCTTGGGTCTTGTAGGTGTCAGGCAGCTCTTAGGAGGTTAAACCTCCTGCTTCCACTTGCTGGAAGGCTCTGCCCTGAGCATGATGGCACGCAGGGTCTTCCGCAGCTTCAGAGTCAAGGAATTATTGCTCAGGTATAATTTCCCTATCCTTCACAGAATTATTGCAGGAAGGAGAGGATTAACAGGTATGCAAAGCACAGTGGGTTGGGGAGGGAGGGAGGGCTATGCTAAAAAATTAATAAATGCCACAGTAGTACTGCTGTTCAAGCTCTCCGGTGCCTTTTTTGGAAAACTAATGTGTTTGCAGGGTGACTGCAGGTCTGATGGGAAGAGGGAGCCAACCTTCCCCCTCCTGTCTCCTGTGCTGGGTCAGGTAACAGGATCTCCTGCACAGCTGGGACTAGGGACAAGCAGCCAGCACCCCCCTGCACACGCACACACACACACATGCACACACTGTGCAGAACTGCAGTGTCTCCCTGCATTGGATGCTTGGGGCTGCTGCATGCTGAGGAGAGGAGACAGCAGATGATGATGGCAGGAGTGCAGCAAAGGCTCCCTGTTAAGCCAGCGTCCGAGTGAGCAAGTGAAAGGACTCCCCAGCATGTCCGTCGCTGCTGGGACTGACTGCGATCCCTGATACTGCACTGAGACCCCATGTCATGCTGCAGCCACACTGCACGCCTGCTCCTGCCGTCTGGCTGTCATCTGTCAGTGGCCAGCGCCAGGCAGCAGTGCTGGGTGAGCAGGCAGCTGAGTCCCTCCTTCACCCTGGGTACCTCCCCAGTCACCCTGTCCCAGCTCCCAGCCCCCTGCCCAGGTCTGATTTAAACGTGAGGCAGCACATCTGCACCCCCACCTCCCCTAACCCAAGAGAGTATGCACTGTTGGGGGGGGGCTAATGGCAAGCTTGAATAAGTCTCTTAGTGCCTGATCTCAACTTCTAAATAAATCTGCTTTAAATTACATTGATTTTTGATTCACGTATTTTTATTTAATCAGTCAGTGGTGCTGCAAAACCTTCAGGCACTTAAGGTGTTTCTAATCTCCCCATCCTGTCGATGGAGGCACCACTTGCAAAAGGCTTGGTTTTAACCCCTGAATCCGCCAGGACCAGGCAGAAGCCTGTCACCTGCCCTCTTACTGAGGCCATCTCTTTTCCTGGCTCCTGTATATCATGGTGGCCCAGTGTGATCACTGTGTAGATTATCCAGCATCTCCAGGGTCGCCAGCTGTCATGCCGGGACACTTAATGTGAATCCAGGTTGAGGATATTTTGGACACTGGCTGTGACAGTACACGTCTCTGGGAGTTTACATTTTAACATTTGTACCAGGAAATCAGCTCTCTCAGTGTCACAGGGTTAGACAAATACCTGATAAAGAAATAAACCTGTCAAATAAATTTACTTTACAAAAAGACCAAGCCCTGCAGAAGTCTCCGTTGTGTATTTTAAAAAATGCCTTACGCCTTCACAAACAGACTGCCTGGGATACAGCATTCCTCTGCGCTTGGGAGCCACCGGCAGCAAAAGAGGGGTGCACGTACGGGAACTTCCTTGGGGCTGTTCTGCTGCAATTTGGCACCAGCTGCCAAGTAGACCTGCTCTCCTCCTCCTTCTCCGGGGCTGGCTCACCTTGCTCTGCCTCCAAAGCAATGCCGAGGGCCCTGCCGAGCAGCAAGAGTTACCACAGGTGAAGTTAAGGCAAACACTGAGTGGGAAAGACTGTAATGTTGTTAGAAACTTAGCCGGATGTTTGAAGCCCTGGCAAGTCAAGCATGGGCTGAGCACAAGGCTGTGTTTTCAAGATGGTCTGTAGCTGTAGAAAGAAGCCTGGGAAGGGGCTTTATGGATTTCTCCAGTCTGTGCTGTCCCTGCCACGGCTCCTGCTGTGCTCACAGGACAGCCCAAGCCCGAGTGCTTGGGCAGTAGTGGGTTGCTTTCTTCCTGACGGCACTTGTTTACTATTAAATAACCTTGAAGATAGAGATGCTGCTTTGTGTCCACAGAGCCATGAGCTGGTCTGAGCCACTGGTTTCTCCAGAATAACACACCCTCCCTTCTTTAATGTTTCCCAACAGCAAGAGCTGTTGCTTGCTACCCGGGGCATTGAATCCCAGACTAACAAGGCACTTTTTTGCTGAAGCGTATTTGCATCTCTTTGTTGACTTTGCTAATCAAGCTCACTCCTGAGCCTTTGAAACAGTACGAGTCAAAGGCACACTGGCTCTTCGGGCATGGCAGCCATTTCAGGAGAGGTAACCCCCTGGGGACCAGTCACTTTTGGTCACTAGACTGTTAACGGCTGCTTAGGGAGCTGGTGGATGGGCTGAGCATCCAGGCTCCGGAGGCAGACGCTCACCCATCTTTCTGAGCCAAGGTAATGCCACACTGCCACCAAAAGGGCAACGCTTCGTTGCCCATCCCTGACCCCTTGCCCTGCTCTCACGGCCAGGCAGCACTGCCTCCTCCCCTTGCAGGGAGCTGGGATGCTCTCCCACCCTGTACCCCCCCCACCCCGAGGGTCTTCTGGATCTGGCTTCTGCTGGTTTAGTGCGTGCAACCAGCCCATGGGAGGAGCAGGGGACGTTCCCAGAGAGGACCACACCATCCAGCAGCAGTGATCCCTGAGATGGACCCAGCTCTATCACGTAGCTGTCGCAGTCACTGCCCTGCTGAGCTGGCCCTGCAGCAAGATGCCCCAAATCCCCAGCTGCCGGCAGCAGCCAGTGGGTAGCACAGGTAGGGTCCCTGGGCTTGGGAAGCCGAGTTGGCCAGGGCAGCCAAGCAGCTACAAAGCCACCACCGTGACATGGAGCTGGGGGGCAGAAGGATGAAATCCACTCTGCACACACCTCCCATCCCATGCTTAACTCTGCCCATGGGCTGGCCCAATTCAGAAAGGAGATTTTTTTTTTTTTTTGCGTGTGTGTAGACTGTTGTAGCACAAAGATACTTAAAATTGCTATTTCCCCTAAGATGTCATAGACGCGAGAGGTAAGATATCCAGCTTCAAACTATTTGTTTCAGTTCCCTCAGTGCTTTATGCCACCAGTTTCAGCATCTCAGCAAGGAAGCCCGAGCCTGGCCCCACCGAGCGGTCAGGCACCAAACGCCCATTAGATTCCTGTGGTGGCAGAGGAACTTCTCCTAAACAAGCACCCGCAGACCACTGACCTAACACGTGGCAGTTGCAGCCCAGGTCTCCCCACTCCCAGCACTGGGCTCTGTGATTAACAGCAGCGGTTTGAGAGCAGCCAGGCCAGGCTGTTAGAGAAGAGTCCCTTCGGCACATGTTGGCTCCAGTGCTAAATTTGCATATTGTATTTGCCAAGGGTTATTAGTGTTGATCAGCTGTTAAATAATCTGCCCTTTTCATTTCAGGAGGCCTGTCAGGACTTGCCTTCTCATAGGCTTTACTTAAACAGGAGTTTTATGCCATACTGGAAAAGGGTTTTCTTTACGGAACCTTTTCCTTGAAATTTCGACAGCTACAAATACTAAACACTATCTCTGACATCATGAGCATCTGCCACATGTGTTGCCTAACCTTCTACATCGTCAGCACATGGAAATGGCTGCAACCATGGAGCAATGGAAGTCAGGCTACGGCCCTGCTGGCACCACTCATTGTGCCAGGCAAGGACCTGAGACAGGAGACAAAGATAAGGACCGATCCCACATAAGAAAATTAAATTATTCCCTGTTGGAGAAGGGCACTGGGAGGTTGCTGTATACAGGTTTTAAAAACAGCCTCACCCTGCTCTGCACCTGGAGGGATATAGTCTTTGGGGTGACTTACGGCTGCGTTTCACCATCCTCAGTTTTAACCTGTGACTCTTCAGGGCCGTACACCCTTTGAAATCAGACAGCAACAGAAGCTCCTGAGCCTAGGGAGGCTGGGAGCACAGGCCAGTGGTTCAAAGGAGGTGGCTTGTGACTCATAAGGAAACAGCAGGATGGGGTAAGAACCACATTTGGCCTCATGGTTAGGCAACGCCGTCAAAGGCCGCTGGAAAGTCAAGCCAGGAAAAAAATAACTTGAGGACTGAGGGGAACTTTGCAATAACCAGCTGGTTCCCACACGTGTAATTATGCCCAGTACCCCACAAATTGTTAAAAGAGCCAGAAAGGGATGAAAAATATGGATGCAGCAGGCAACCAAAGAGGGTTTTGATATGCATACCAGCTAAGCTTGAATAGCCCGATAGAAAAAAGTTGTGCTACTCTGTGGGCAAAGGACCTTTACCATTACCAGCAAGTGAACTAAAATACCTGCCTGCAGGACAGCCCCATGCTCCACATCTCCCATTCCTCCTGCCTGCAGATTTTGAGTGGCTGTTGAACGCCCCCCAAGGGCTTTTCCCCCCAGTTTCTTTGGCACGNGGGGGGAACGCTCTGCCCACCGCCCGCCTGCCATGCTGGGGGCCAGAGCACTGCCCTCCTCCTCCTCAGGGCTGAGCCATAGCTGTGGGGATCACCTGCCAGCAGAGATAAGGGGGAGCGGGGGGGCCCTGCAGAGCCGGGATGGCCACATTTCCCTCAGCCACGCCAGAGAGCAAGATGAGAGGGCAGCAGTGGGTACCACACCGTGCACAGTCTCGACTTTCTTTCCCACCACTCATCCGGGAGGGGGGGGGCGAGAAACAAAAGCAACTAAGAAAAACAAACAATTTGACTGTAACGAACCATAAAACACGGAATCAGCTGTCTGCCCCTTGCTCACCTCGCCAGTACAGCAACTCGATTGTGCCTCGCTGGTACTGTCTGCGTTACGGTCATCAGGCGACAAAGCCAGCAGTTAGAATTGATTAATTGATTTGTACATTAAATAGGTATTCCTGCTCAATTTTTGCTAATGGATTACTATTTAAATGATTCTGATATTTTAAATTACATGTTATTTTATAGCTGCACATTTACTTAAAAAAAGAGCACCCCTTGCATCTATTAACATATTAAAGAGAAAATAAAACATCCAGGCTGATATAATGCACAATGTGGCATTACTCTGGGTGCTTCCTAAGCTAGGGAAATCTTATTTGTTTAATAATAAGTTGGTCATGAATATGCAAATCTGCATCAGCGCAGTACCTCACTGCTGTCACTATTAATGAGTTGCAAATTAATGTGACAACAAAAGGAAAATCTATTTAGTGGCAGATTTGTGGTTCATACCTGGCTCAAGAGAGCAACCATCTACAGTCACGTCGGTCTGCTGGAGCAAAATGTGCACATGGTGTGGACAAGGTTTGCTTCAGGGCTGGTAAACCAGAAACAAGCAATGTGCTGCCTTCACCCCCCCAAGGGTAGAAGGCAGCATTGCTCCTAATGATCCATCATGCTTAACTTGCAGGAAAGTACAATCTCTTCACTCCGCAATCACAGTGAACCCATACAAAGCACACTAGCAGGTGAAATGCAGAACTAGCAAGAGTGATGAGGGTGGGAAGACAGGTGGACATCTAGACGTGGTAGTTAAAGAGAACTTCATCTTCTTCAGATCTGTTTGGGGATTTTTTTTCCCCCCGACAACGCTACAAGCTCACAAAGTGAAACTTGTTGGATTCCAGTCACTTTCTTCTTCTCCCCCTCCTTCTAGCAGAAATGCAATGGTGAATAAGCACATTGAGAAAAGAGCTAATACATGTCTTCACAACTGTGGCATTCAACTCTTCTGTCTTGTGTAGTGGTGCCAAGGCCTCTCCTACCAACACTGGACCCATACTGAAATGAAAATACTATGTTCTGCAAACAATTTTAAACAGATATACTGTTTCTTCGGTTAGCTTGCATCTGTACAAGTTTAAAGTAGCAACGTGTGCCTTTTTTCCTGTATGAACTGAAGAAATGATGCTGAATATTTACCAGCAGCTTGGCAGAGCCTGGGAATGGCAGCTGCCTGCATTTACCACTCCCTGACACCTTGTTCATATTAATGCACAAATGATGGGTCTCATCTATAGTTTCGTTATTTAGCACAGAAATGAAGGGAGGAGTCAGCTTCTAACTCTTTGATTCATGGAGTGAGCTTGGCCCCTGGGAGCAGTTTTTAAGACAATTTCCATTTTGCTCCTGTGATCCTGCAAACCAGAAGCTGGGTCGGACTTCCAGCGGGCATCTGGGCTCTCCCTTTAGTAGATTGCTCCCCAAAGGGCACAAACAAGTACCAAAAGCCTCTGGTTCTTGCTTGCCACTCACTGTATCAGTGTCTTTGGTGCAAGTCTCCAGCTAGGCCACCAGAGCAAAAGAGGGAGACAACAGCAAAGAAGAAATGAGAAGAGCATCTGGAGGAAGAAATTATCCAAATGGGAAACTCCCAGGGCTGACCCCACTGTGCAGAACCCAGTCCTCCTGGGTAAGGCAAGAAGGTGAAGGAGTTGTTCAGTATTTTGCAGTCCTCAGCAGCATCACTTACCTTAGGGCAAACCTCCCAGCACTGCCAGTGCTGTGACTTCCCCCCTGCCAGGCAGCCAGCCTGGAGCCTGGGATTTCCTGGGAGTTCCCAGCCCGAACCAACTAAAAGTTTGACAAAGGAAACTCCCTTCAGTGAGATACATCTGCCTGCTCTAGCTGGAGACAGGGTTTTTTCCCTATTGCGCCAGTAGTTCTCCAACACCTCCACCGGGCAGCACAACCTCCCGGCCAGGCAAAGTCAAGTGATAAGCAGGGAAAATTCGAGGAAACACCTTGGCTTGGGCCCCAACAGCACCAACGCTGTACTTTCACCTTGCAAAAGGCAGGACACGGGATCAGCAGGGTTTTACCATCCCCAAAGGCTGCGTTTCTGTTTCCTTATTTTTTATTAACCTGGATCAGTGCCAGCGGTGTAAAGCAAGTCTCTTTTGGCCCACGGAGGATGCACAGGAAAGTGCTTTAAAGGAGAGCAGCGTGAGTCCAGAAGCTGAAATGCTGAACATCAGCCCCCTCCCAAGCCTGCCCTGCTGTGCTGGTTGGAGTTAGCTCAGTCCCAGGCTCTGCGCCGTGCAGGATCCAGCCAGTCCCGATGCTGGCAAGGCAGCCAGCATATTGACTCCCCTGCCTACACTTGCTGTCACCAAGTTCGGTCCCTGCCGGCACGCTGCCATCTCTCCCCTCCCCAAGGTAACTATCCCCGGGGCTTGCCTGCTGCAAAACTATGCATGCAGCCAGCCTCTCCCATGACAGTCTCTACCAAACTGCCCAGGATAGGATCAGCCAAGCCAGCCTTGTGCACCCAGCAGCACAGGATGCTGCCCTCCTCCTTCGCTGAACCCTCCGTGCGCTCTCAGGCACCCTCACACAGCAAAGTCTCTTTAAAAATGTATATCCTAGAAGATATAATGGTTGCGTTATGTCAAGAGACAGCACTGCGATCAGGTGTTCCCCACTATGGCCCTATTTTGGGAGCGCAGACGGGCCCCAGGACAGGCACGCGCTTGCATTACCACAGCATGAGGCTGTTACTGTATTTGAGCACAGATCCAAGTGCCAGCATGGAGAAGGCCCAACTGTACTCAGTGGAGAGAGTGGAAAGCTGACTAAGCAGAGATGTTTGGGGAGCACATGCTCAAGACCATTTGAGGAGGAGCTGGCCAAAAGAGGAATCCACGTCAATGTTCTGTTTGTCTGCAGGGCACGGCGAGAAGTGACGTGTCTGCCACGCACCCCTGGAAGTGGTACAAAGCGGATCTATGCTCAGCTCAAACCATCCAAGCATTACGAAGCTGATCAGATAAAGGTGTCTGTAACAATTGCTTTTAACATTCTCCCTTGCCTTAGTTTTTCTGGCCCACCTCTGCTTTCTGGGAAAATCGGGGGGTAAAAGCCACCAGCACTGGAGAGGAGGAATGTCTTTGTTTCAGTTCCTTGCAAAGCTGGAGGCTGGCTTGAAAGGAAACCCAGGGTGTGCATTTAAGCCATACGGGAGAGAGACCATCATCATCCTTATCCAAAGTCTGGAGAAGGATGGTGGTGGTTGTACTAGGACTAAAATTTCCCTGTCCTGTGCAGAAATGGGACTTCAGCTGCCAGCAGCGGACAACTGTCGGGCTCCTCTCATCTCCTGGCTCAGCTACCAAACCACCTTACCCCCAGAATCAGTCCCGCTGTAAGCCACACAATACAAACATCTGGCAAAAGACTAGATGGCAACACCCCACGAGAGGCATCAGCTGTCTTTCCCTCTGGGGCACCTTCAGGAATGAGGCATCATTTTCCCTTACCTTCAGGGCAAGGGTAATTCACTTCACACCCTTTCTTAAGCTCCCACAAGAGCAAAGATTTAACCTGCAATACACTGTCCATTGATCAAAGCCTCTGAGCCTCACTGCTCCAGACAGAGAAACTTTTTCCCAGATGCTTTTCTCAGATGGACCAGGTGCTCTGCTCGAGACCCTTTTGGTGGGTGTCCTGGCTCTCATCAGCAGAGCAAAACAGCCCCAAAGCAAAACTGGAGAGTTTGGGTTCACAGCAAGAACTTCTTTCTAGAAGGGGAAGAGCAGACCCAGACCCTTAAGAGAGGGCCTGCCCAAGCCCAGTTTGCCTAGCCTCTTAGATACAAGTCCCCAAGCTGTGTAAAAGTGACATTCTGGTCACTGTCCCTTTAGATCGCCCCCAAAGCATGCTCATAGCTTTAATGCTCCACATTAAAACTAAAGCATTTACCACGGTACTATTTTCCTCCCCTCTGCAGACACCACTGAAAAGAGAATTCAGTCAATTCAACTTAAAACGATGACAAAGGAGGGAAAATAATTGAACCTATTCACAATTCTTTAACTAAAAGGCGATGCAGAAAGTATTGTGAATACCGCTTTGAAACCTCTGTCCTACAAAAGGCGCCCGCCCGATGTTTTCTTGTAACTTTGAATTTAGAAAGACAATGCAGATTCCACCTCAGACTTCATCAGCTGCTCACCGGCACCTATGCCAGCTCTGCTCCACTTCGGGAACCGCACGCGAAGCCTCCTTTCATAAACATTAATGAGTCGGAGCTCATTTTGCAACCAGGCATGGAATTAATGGGAGTCACTTTAGCCTCTTCATTTCTCAACAGTTTTATTGCCTTTAAGAAAATTTTTGTAAAATATAAATACAAAGGCAGGAGATTTACTTACAAAGTTAAAACACAGATCTCAAACATAAACACACAATTCAGAAAATTTAGTTTATGTACAGTTTCAAGCAACTTCAACATATGTTAGTTTTTCAATATTTTACAAGGTACAGAAAAAATAGTTCAAAGTCTTCTTTAAATAAAGAGCATAAAATGTTTAAACATATATAAACAATCCGGTTTGATGTGTGAAAACTAAATTTCACAGCTTTTAAATTAGGATATAAAAGTTCTTACAATTAGTTGATGCGTATGGATATGGTTTAATTTATATTACAAACTATTGAATTATATTCAATAGTGCTTACCTGGCCAAAGCAGGTAATTCTGTAAACAAAAAAACAAAAATAATATCACCAAGTGCCTTACCGAATTCTATCTCCCAAACAAGCCACACGACTTTGATCACATCGCCTAGAAAAAGTATGTTCTGTGTAATCAGTGCTTTGTATGAAACAAAGTCAATGTGTGGGTGTGTTCTTTAAAAAAAAAACGTGTTCCGAGTAATAACAAACTTATCCCAAAGCCTGTGTGCATTTAAAGAAACATTATATAACAATTTTGTAAAAACTGATTGAAGTTAAAAAAAAATTCTTCCAAAATCCATCCAACTGGAATTCAGATCTCTTATATAAAGGAAAGATATTTTCATATTTAATAGTGTCCTTTCTTTACAGAAACAATTGCATTTGAACACATATACATAAAGAAGTAACTGTATAGAGCACTGTACATTAAATGGCCTGATGGTTCACCAGAGGATGTCGAAGGGAGGGTCCTCGTGCGGATGCAACCAGTGAAACGAGGAGCCGAGCAAAGTCTTGAGTTCACTTGTAAACTCTACCAAGTCCAACAGCTCTTTGCTCTCTGGGTTAAAAGCTTCAAGGTCCGTAGCGCAAGAGAACAACTGGCTGAGGGAAGTCTGTTTGTAAAACTCTGCCTCTGTGATGGTGACAACTTCCAGATTGGGGAAGTTGCAGCGGAAGATGCGAGATGACATTTTTAGCCTCTTCACCACGTCTGAGAGCAAAAGCCAGTTTCGTGGTCTGTGGAAGCGAAGAAGAAAGAGGATTCAATAACTGACATTAAGTCACGGGCTTCTTGACTCTCCACTGTGTCGCTGTGTGACAAACCCTCCCTGACCGTACCCACACAAACAACCCTCCTGAAATCAAGGCCATACCCAGGGGGTCAAATATAACAGATGTGCAGGCACATATGTATTTACTTATAGGACCACTGCCTGAAGCTTTGGGGAAGGAGGGGAACCAGGCATGGAGGGTCACTGGAGCCTATAAACACAGGGCTCGTGAGCACACTATGGGTCAACAGCTATCACACAGTTAAAGGTTTGCCTGGCTGAGCCCAACTCCCATTCAGCAAGATAGGAAATGGCCTAGAGTTATCATCAGAAGTTTCTGCACCTCTGACTTCCAGAGATGCCAATACTAAATACAAGTCAACAGAGGGGTTTTTCTCAGATTAAGAATACAACTTTTTAATTCAATCTTTGTACTTGTCCACTTCAGAGAACTTAAGTTATATCCATCACCCAAATAATAAAAAACATGCTAAAATCTGCACTCCTGCATGATTAATATTTAAAACTATTTTTCCCACAGCTGTCATTAAAACTGGTGCAAATGACAAACGGTAGCTCTTTATGAAGCTAATTTATATCTTGAATATAACAGATGATAAAATTTTCCAGGTCTTTGTTTATTATTAAGTATTATAGTACCTTCTGCAAGGTGTGTGTTTGTTTGATATGATTCAGGGCTTTAAACCAGTTTTGCTGCAAAGTCTAGAACGGTAGTAACGGTGTCATTTCATCATTCACAAAAGCCCGCCCACTCAGCAAAACAGAAAAACCCATTAAATAAAATCAAGAACACCTTACAAACATGATATCCAAATTTAGGTGCTAGAAGCACTTGTGTTTTGGGATGTTATACCAAGATGCCTGGCATGAGGGAAGGAATCTGTGTTCAAACATCATTCATTCAGCTCAGGAGTACAGCACTCAAAACACAGCCCCAAGAAGTCAGTCTTTCCCCCTCTCACCTCCTATTAGCTTATTTCTAAAAAGCCTGGCAGTTAACGGTATTGCCCTTTCATTTACGTTAGATAAATGCAAATGTATTTCCCCACAGACATAAACTGCTGCCATCCCAAGCAGATCGTCTCAGCTATTTTTACCCCAAGCCCTGTATTTGTTCTTACCCCTGAGAGAGACACACTTGAATGTTGTAACACGGCAAGGGAGGCTCATCCGAAAATTCAAATTCAAGCACATCGCTAAAGCCATCTTCATCTTCATCACCTGGGCCAGGAGGATTTGCCAAGATGTCAAATCCAGATTCATCTTTTGGATCTAAATAAAATTGAATAAAGGTGCCAAGTCAGCATTGAAAAGACTGTTGCAGGTCTTGCTTTTTCTTCCAATAACGTGATCTGGATATAAAATCAGTTTGCTTCCTTCCTAGCTTCCTATACCACAAGAACAGAACGGCCCCCACCCCCACGTGCTGCATGTTTTGAAAGTCTCCACATACAAAGAAATAAAGGGTAACATTTGCTCACCACACACAGAGCTGCCATAGAAATCCCAGTACAAACCAGGGTCATCAACACTTCGACCTTGCAGGTCAGTTAAATACTCTGGAGAGGAAAAAACAACAACAAAAACATACTGATGAGAATAAAAAGCTGGCAAGTTTAGCAGACCATGTGTCATACAGTCTCACTATGCATCCTCCATACCTTCCATCAGAAAAAACCCACACCGTATTCCTGATGCACATGCTACAAACAACAGCATATACACACCGTTCTTGCAAATATTCCTGGAATTCACTTTTCTCCTGCACCCTTTCTTCCATCATACCAAGTAATGACCCACCGCATCAAATAATCACTCAAGGTCTAACAGGGACAGACCCAACCTTAAGCTTCAGAAACTGACAGCGGCATTTTATTTTTGTGAAAGATAGGGATGCGGCATTTTATTTTTGTGAAAGATAGGGATGCACCACACTTCTTAGCCTGCACAGTTATTCTGGACACCAACTCAAGGGTGAAACAGTGGCCCCAAAGAAACTGTTGGAAAAGGTTTTTCCACACAGATACATTCAGAAGATGCAATTCTTTTCTATGGACATCATTTGGAAGATCTGCTAGTTGAGCTGATGAAAAGATACTGGGATTCAAGATGCTAAGAAGTCCAAGATACTGGACTTCACTGGAGTCCTGATACACCTATGCACTTTCTCCACTGCACCATTTAAACAGGTAAGTGGATGAGTACTTAAACTCATTGACTATGAACACTGCAAACATTTTCAGAGGTAAGTTATTAGGGAATGCAAGTGTCTCTATTCAAAACTAACAGGAAATAAAACTAAAACCATGTTAGAACATGGATGTGTTTAAAGAAAAGAGCCTTTAATACAGTTTTACAGCATTTCAGATATAAAATGAGGCAGAACTTGCAAAAAGACAAGTACTACAAGGATAAAAAGCAAGACCATGGGAAAACATGAATATGTTTAACAAACACCTATTCGGTTTGGCAAGTTTCTTATTTTCATTTCAAGCAGAAAACTGAAGGCACCAAAAGAGCCCACTGACCTCCCACCTACCTATCAAATCTGATAGTGGCGTAATCTTTATGACTTATTAAGAGTTTCCATTAGAAGGAGCCCCCATACATGGCTATGCTTCCCACCTGCAGCTGCTGGGTTTTTGCAGGCAGAGAGGGAGCTACTGCAGCCTACCCTAAGGCTCCCTGGCATGGAGCCATCCCTGCCAAGCGGCAGGGACTCTGGGGGGCCAGGGAATGTCCCCCCATTTGCCACAACCAGCAAAGCCCCACACAACATGGCCACAGACCTGTGAGGAAGGTCTCCATGAGCTCACTGTGGGTCATTTTCACAATGGTCCTCCCAGAGTAGGTCGCAAGCGTTGGATCAGCACCATAAGACAGTAACAGGCGGACAATTTCCAAGTGATCATTTTCAACCGCATCATGGATTGGTCTAGGGAGAAATAAAAAAGATCACGGTGTTACATTTTTACTCAATCATATTAAACAAATGTGTTTGAAAAGATACTTCTGACTTCAGATCAAAGTTATTTATAGCAAATAGCACTATTAATACAGCTGCCAATCATCTCATTGTCAGTTTTACTTGCACATCATCCCCTCCCCTCTTATCTTTTCACAGTCAGACTGCTTGGGGCAGATATTTCCGTTACATCTATTCATTGCTGTACATATTTCGAGGGCCAGTGAAACAATTACACTGCCATAACAGAAAGCAGGAGTTTGCATGAAGCCTCACAAACATCATTTTGCTGCAAGTCACTCTACCGTTCCAAATCTCTGCCAATTTAACAGCGTGTTGTGGAGCAAGGGCTCATTCAGCCTGCCTGTGGGCAAGCATGGAAATCAGTTACCCAAAGCTCCTAAATTATGTACACAGAAATAAGTTATGAAAATTTGCTGGGAATTAAACTTCTGCACTGTATCTTCTTTAAATAGTACTTGTGATTATATCTGCAGCACAATTCAACCCTTCTACTCAGAGAATAGAAATACATGTTATTTTAAGTTTAGTCCACCCAGAAGTTAACACATTTTATGCGGCATGAGCAATCTATACAAGCTCAGACATAGATTTTGTGAGCCTACAGAAGGATTATTCATTAATACACATGCCTGCAATTCCAGGTCTAGAATTCCTTATCGCTAATTATAAATCGCATTAACTTTTGCCTTTAAAATTGATTATACGTAACGGGGAGTTGTCTGGAAGTAGAACATATTACCCCTCAGACTAATGAAGATGTGTTAAAATCCCATCTTTTCCTTAGATGGCGATGAGCAGATGAACTGCCAGTGATCGCGGCAGTTCAACTCAACTCTACACACCTCCTCCTTTAGGCTGTCAACACCGCTGCCCACCAAGAAGGCTTTCAAGCTCTCCAACAGACGTATTAAAAGGCAAGAGAAGTAATGAAGGACCTTAACTAGGATCACGTACTGCCTTCCTGGAAAGCTTTCAGAATGACGTTACAAGAAGTCATCTGGAAGCACAGACAAGCAATCCCCTCAACTCCGTCTACCAATCTGCCAAACGACGCTCGGCTAACAACCATGGCTGAAACTCCCTCTGCAAGGAGGCCACGTCCCAGCACTCCTTCTGCCACACACGGCAACGTCCCCTCTATATCACCACCGCTTTGGTATGGGCTGGCACCCACATGAGCTCAGGGCAGAGGAGAGGCAGATCAAACCAGTAAGAAGAGGAAGGCCACACCACCATTTCCCCATCTACCACATAAGTGCTGCTGCTAAGAGGAGTACTCTGATCCATCTCAAAAAAAAAGTACGTTCCAGGTGTGTTTACTCCAAGTACTTTCCAGCAGGCTGTGACTCAAGGTGATTAACATCTGTCACACGTGAAGCACTCTCGCTTGCCACCACCTTGCTGGAAAGCTATATGCAGTTTTGCTTTTGGTGTATGCACGCTATATTGACATGAGGAGGTGCACTTGGGAGTGTTTGCGGCTCATTCCTCGTGGAGAGAGGGCTTATCTGGCCCTGCCTGCCTCCTGCACACCCCAGGCCACCAACACAGCAAACAAGCAGGTGATCCTCGAGCTCCTGAGCACAGTCCTCAGTCCAGCTCGTGCCACCCCTCAGACCCCTGGCACCAGAGAGCGCAACACGTACACACCTTCAAAGCCTGACGTGCCGCTCTTTGGAAAGCCACTTTCAAATTTTAAGACCAGAGAGGTCCACGAGGATCACTTGCAAAGGGTCAGGATATCCCTTCTCTGTTTCTCAGGGAAGTCTCTAACATAATGCTGAAACTATCTGATACCCTTGAGACGGACGGTGCTGCAGAAGCCAGCATTCCCAGGGTCCCCCACAAGCCTCAGCCTCCCACCTCCACCTACCAACTCAGTTCTTCTGCATGGGGCCTGCCGCAGCACCATGTGCCTACGCAGCACCCAGCGCATCCAGGATCTGGCCAGTGCTAAACATCCCAGGCGATACAACACAAGAGATAACAAATAACAGGGGTGCTGACACGGAGGCTGAAGAAGTATTGGGTGTTTCTGGCTGTCAGCAAGCATCTGAGGCCTGAGCTGTCGGGTCACGACACTGAATATCTACAGCAGGGAAGGTCAGCCTTGCTGCAAACCCTCCTGTCCCCCACCAGGCACGAAGCATCCTTGGCTGAAAGTCTGGCAACAGGCACCAGGAACAGATGAGAGTTATGGCTGCCGCCAAATGCTGAGGACGCTTTTTCTCCCCAACTCCCTCATTATACTGGAGTCTTTAATTTGAACTGTTTTCCATTTTATTTTAAAATTAGGATTTTCTGATTTTGGAGGGGGGGTGGAGAGTGTTGTGGGTTTATTGGTTTGTGGGTTTTCTTGTTTGTTTTTTTTTAAACTGACTTACCTAAGTGGCTTTTGAAGCAGTAATGAATTCAAGATGATCCCTTAACTTATTAAAAACAGCATCTAAATCACCGCCCAGTGTTTCGATCAATTTAACAACACACAGACAAGTTTATTAAAGGGCGCCTGGGTATTCCCCAGGAAGGAAAAATAGCAGCACGTGGCCTGTAACCCCAGGATGGGACCCCCTCTCCCTTTCTAAAGGTCACACAGCCCGGCGCAGTGGTGCAGACAGGGGCAGAGGCAGCGGGGCAGGCAGCGAAGCAGGCAGCAGGCCTGCAGTGGGGCAGGCAGACCATCTTTGAAGCCTGCCGGAGCACACGGAGGCCACCCAGAGCAGGAGAGGGGATTTTATAGAAGCAAGGGGAAGGAAAGGCGCAGTAAAGCCACGCGGAAGAACAATAAATAGAAGGAAGTGAAGGAAGGAAAGAAAACACTGGTGAGGAGGGAGTAAAAAAGGAGATTCCCCATAGATAAGGCAGGGGGAAAAAGGCAGTAACAGAGTGCTGACAGACTCTTTTACTGGCTAGCACAGCTTCTTGGCAAGCTCACAAGCGGGACCATGCAAAGGCACAGCTACTCGTTTGCTTCTCCCACCAGGGCCAGCAGAAGAGGGAGTGTTTTTCAGTCTTGGCAGAGTTTAGCCATCCTCTTTGTAGGATGTAGAAGTGACTACTGGAGTCGGCAACTTTTTCAGATGGGAAAAAAAGATTCCTGGGAGTCCTCTCCTGGGCTGCTTTGCCCATATAATCTTTTCCACCCTGAGCATCATGGAAATAAACACTCCCTATCCCTAATGGTACAGTTAATGGTAGTACAGCTTGTTTCTAAAACAAACTCTTCGAAAAGCCCCAGAAGGATCTGGGGACATTCGAGAGCTGCAATATCCTACAGAAGACACACATCTCAACCCTCTCTTGTGTACTGTCAAATTCTTCCTACTATTTTTACTGCTACTAGAGTTAGGAAAACATTTCACTGGGGGTTTAACATTCCACCACCAAAATTATAAACTATTTAGACCAGTCAGGGTTTACTCTCAGCCTTTTAGGCACCATCAGAACTTTCCTCACTGCAATAAGAGGTCTCATAACTCACCAAGCAATACCATATCTTGGCATTTTATTTATACTTCCATCTACTCTATTATGCAATGCTGCCCCACGGAAGAGGCAAGGCAGAAGTTGCAGGAGGGCAGCTACGCTGGCTGCCTCTTCTTTAATGCAATTAGCTGCTGGAGGGTATTGCTCTGCCAAGACCAGCTGAAAGGACACAGGAAGAGAGCCATCTTGGCATGGTCCTCCCAGGGAAAAAATAAAAAAGGCTGAGCTCATCCGCTGCCAGCGAGAAGCATAAAGCAAAACTGGCTGTGGAGAGCGAATCTAGCGAGCAAACTCTGAAGCAATGGAGAGGCCTCGCTAACAGGCAGGAGATGCCTGTATTTTTGGCAGGCGGCTTTGTTTTTAAAGCGATGCTGGTTCAGCTAGGGCATGCTGTGGAGGTAAGAGGAAAAGAACAAGGAGATAAGGCCAAATACACCAGCAACTATACTTGCTCATGTCAGGCACTGGTCGTCGAAGGCCCCTTGTTCAGCTACTGCATTTACTGGGGTCCTGTCAGGGAAGGAAAGCACTCACCTCTTAAGCACAGTCTATTATTATTTATAGGTAAGACGATTAAGAGCCCTTAGTGACTGTGGCACCTCTGAGACAGGTCTTAAAGATCTCGCCCCGTTCTACAATAATCTTTGATTAGCCACTAATTCAGCAGCAGAGTGCTTGTGTATTCAGGGTCTGCAGGCGCTGCATTTGGAGAGCCACAATCAGCATAGAATTTAAAGGGAAAAACATAGCAGACCACCATAGTTAGCCCGGCCAGATGTGCTGTGAATAGGGCAGACAGAGGGACATCGTGAGCTGCAGGCAGCCGTAGGTGTGCAGGCAGAGCCCCAGTACTGAGATGAGGGTGAAGGGAAGGACTACACCATACCTACACCCCCCAGACGCCATCACCTCCTTGCCCTGCCACTACGGTCCAGCAGCACTTCATTTGTTTTTAGCTTCACCGAGATTTCTGATAGCATCAGGAACCAGAGGCTGAAAGCCTACCTTATCTACTGAACTCACGACAGACTGGCTGCGTAGGTACATAAAAGGCAACACCAAAGCAAGAGGCCCAGTTTTTTGCTTCACTTTCAAAATTAAACACGTGCATGCAAAACCACCACGTTGATCAGAGCACCTAGAGCACTTCAGACAGGACTGACAGGAGAGATGCATGGAATTTGCAGAACTTTCCTACATCCTTCAGGTTCAGACGGACATTTTGTTCAGACTGAAGCCATATCCTCACTTGTCACAACTTTTCAGTGTCCTCCAAAAAGCTGATGACAGAGGCAGCTGGCAGCAAGTAATGCAGACCGAAGCTTCAGGCAGCTGGGATCCAAGTGACACCCCAGGCTGCCATACGAACAAACGCAGCGTATGCAGTATGCAGTTACATCACAGCTCATGCGGTTACATCACTCTTCTATGCAGATTTACGCTAAGTGGCTGAACAGAACTAAACACATCCTCTGTTACTGTCTGGAGACTCGAGAGCTTCCTGCACGACCAAAAATATCTTTGGCTAGTGGGCTTGTGAGATGGTGGAGGGGGCAGTAAGACATATTCAGTGTAGTTAAAAAAGCAGGGGAGGGGATAAGTCTTTGATGGTGGGTTTGTTTGGAGTTTTTGGGGCTTAATATTTTAGTATCTTTCCAAGCAACACTGTTGAGGAAGACTGACACTTCTTTACTCCTAAAAGTTAAAGGAGAAAAACTTACTGAGGCTTCAAGAGAGAAGTGGGCTTTGTCCTATGAATACCATGATTTACAAGTCTGGCCCTACCAAAAGGCAGTGCGTAACACCGATCAGAAGTTCCTTTTAGAAGCTTCTGCTCTCTGCCCTACCCAACTCAGGGCAGCTAGACCATCTTTCATCTGTATATTAGTTGTGTTTTGGATTCACACTGTCTGTTGGACGGCTTTTCAAACAAAACGTAAGTCTGTCATCAGAAAAGAAAGGGAACCGCAAGCTGAGTTCTGACATGACCGTCTATGATCAGATTATTATGATGTTCATTTCTAAAATGTTCATTCCCCAAAACAACTTTTCAGAGTACACAAACCAAGTTTTTTTCTTGAAAATCCGCTCCATCTGTGAATCAAAATCAAAGGTGGACTCTGAACTGGTGGGTGATTAAGACTGGTCAGAAACTTCCTGGGGTTAATTTTCTATGTAGGTTATTCCAGCAAGTGAGACAAAAATAACTTAGGATTCTTTTCATGGTAACTCGCCACTGTTGCATAGGTCACATATTAAAGCTGGAGACAGCAGAAAATGTGGGGCTGTTTGTCAGCCTAGAGAGCTGAGGCTTCTTACAAAGAAGTGGGAGATGGAGAAGGAATCTGACAATCCAGCCAGTGTTTCAATGTTTCTCCAGAAACGTTTCCTTTGGGCCATGATGGGCCAGTAACGACTCACCATCATTAACTTCTAATGGACCATCCTAACCAGGACTTTTTGGGACTTTTTGTTTTCTTGACTCCTCCCTTCCCAAGTTAATAAATAAAGAGCTTAAAAACAAAAGAGGCAGACTCTTAGTTATGCTAATTTTACCTCTCTGGCTATTTGGAAGGCGATAGTGAATTCGATAAACCATTTAAGATAAGAAGCTGCAGGAGCTTCAAAGAATACAAAGCAACCTGTCCCCAAAATGCATAGACTGTATAGTGCTCTGCATATGCTGAGGACAAGTTACCCACAAGGTCAGCCCTGCAGAGGTGGTCAAAGAGATACTTTAGGAGATGCACAAGAAGCTTAAAAAAGGTGCAGAACAACATTTCTATCTCCATAAAGCAAAAAAGAAAAGCTCACTATCTATTCTGCAAGCACAGGAACTAAGCATCCCTACTATTCTGTGAAGGAAACTAAAAAGGCTAATTCGGGATAAAAAAATTAAATCCAAAATATCAAATGAGCAGATAGTTTAACAGTTCAGCAAAACAACATTTTGATATAGCATATATAGGACTCGCACACCCAATCACCGTAAAAGCCTGAAGTGCTCTTAAAAGTAACCCTGCAAACAAGGCAAAGCCCACTCTTGGCACAACTCAAAAGGACCCGGAGCGCATACGAACAAGGCTGCAGCTCAAGTATCACTCCTTCCTGCCCTGCAGCTGGCAATTTCACAAACTCTTTTAAAAAAAAAAAACACAAAGCACAACTTATTAAAATTCCCAGAAGAAAAAAAAAAAAAACAATTACACTGAACTCGAGTCACACCAAAAGTGTGCCCCCAACGCTTTATTAACCGGAGAGCGGAGGAGGTCACCCAGTCCTGCACGCTCCTGCCTAAGGACCAGCAATAAGGAGGACACCGTGCAGCAGGACCTTGGCAGCACCGTTGCCGGCTTTGGGGGTTTCATGCAGGATGGGGAGGACGAAAGAGGGGTGTAAAGACAGAGAAAAGGGGCGCTTCCTCCCACCACCGTGGCCAAAGAAACCACTGCCCGGTCGGTGGTGGTGACCACCCGATGCTGGCCTGGGGGTGCCGCTAACCTGGTTCCATCCTGAGCGCTGCAGTTGACGTCAGCCCCGTACTCGAGGAGATGCCGCACGATGCTCAGCCAGCCTCTGGCACAGGCCTCATGCAGGGCACAGTAACCCGCGTTGTCACGATGATTCACATCACACACTTTGTTTTCCAAACAATACAGAACCACTTCCTGGAAATAGGAGGAAAAACAGATACATCAAGTTATTTCTTGCTGCGGAGATGCACAGATTTCTCTTCCTGAGGAAAAGCAGGGGGGAAAGGGCTAAACACAAAATCGCTACGATATGCCGAAGTTACCCTCTTTGAGATGGGTCAGTCAAAAGGAAAAGAAAAGGGAGAGCAGTTGAAACGGGTTTATTCAGAAGACACAGCAGAGACCACGACTTCCCATGAGCAGACTAGCTTGGGCAAAACGGCACCGAGAGCTCTGTGCCCTGCAGGGACCTTCCTGCAGCCCCCAACGTCAGGAATCGTCACAGAGGGGGAACGTGCAAGTTTCACAGACAAAACTCGCAGCTTTCCACTTCTCAAAACTTCCACGCATAAAGCTAGCAGGAAGGTTTTTACTCTTACATCTGCATTTTTTAGCAGAAAATTCTGCAAGCACTACAGCAGCCCAGCCGACGTCGGTTTGATTTTAAAAAGAAAAAGCGCATGACCCGAAACAAAACACATTTAAGACACACAAAGGATGGTTTGCTATCGGCAAACAAAAAAAAAGCCCGGCTCTATCAAGATCAGGGAAATCCCATTTTCACCCACCCTCGTTTTCTGCATGCAGAACTAAAGCCAGGCGCCAGGTTCCAATAACGAGCCCAGCGCCGTGGGAAGCCATGTGAATTTAACACAATTCATCTTGCAGTCAAATATACCACGGTCGAGAGCCTAGGCCAGACTCGGCTCTATGCTGTCGTGAGGCCTTGAAACAACTGCTCCATCACTCAACCAAAAATTTGGGACGGTGCGAATCTTCCTCGATTTGTGTCAGATGCAGAAGAAAAAAGCCCACACATTTCTAAGTGACGCTGTATGTATAAAATAGCCCCCACATTCCCAGATTAGTGGCAAGCCATTAATTTTGCATTTGCTCCTCTCAAAGGCTGAGTGACATCCTTCACAAAGCTGGGTACGGCATGGAGGGGGCAAATGTTTGCTTTGCCAAAACAAGAGAATAAAACAACCGCCAGGTGCGATGCATTTCTTCTTCCCGTTTCAAAATCTACCGGAAAGCCTGCAATAATCTGTGCTCTGGGTATACCTGACCCGAGAGCTCGTATCCAGGATACAGCATGAAGCTGCTCTTTTAGCAGGCCCTCACTAACCAGGCTAAAGCGAGTAGCTAATGAGCTGCCCGTCCCAGGCACCAGAGCATCCCCATCATCTGCCGCCAGGACAGTGGTCCACCACCTACACCTGATGCAACCACCAGTTTAACCTGGGATCCCCACAGTCCCACCTCTCACCGAACAGGGGCTCTTAATATTCCTGTTAATCAGCCCAAAGGCCAAAAATCGGTCCAGAACGGATGCTCTTTACCCTGCACTTGCTCAAGCCCGTAAGAAAGGGCTGTGCAAAATTATACCCTGGAGGTATGAATTTTCCTTCAAAACCAGACCACCCCGCCAGGCAAATTAGCAGATGGATATAGGTAGGAGAAGCAGCTGCAGTATTCGGCTCCACTTTTAGCATGCAGTTACCATTTAAAATAGATTCTGCAACTCAAAATAAAAGACCTTTAATCTATTTTTGTAAAAAGGAAAGGCTCGTCCTAGGGCGGAATACCTACTACTGGACGAAAAGGCTAATTTTGTCGGGCAATTCTGTGTTAAGAGGCTATAAGAAGAATGTCATTAACTACAAAATGTAACCATAAAGACCATAAAACTCTACATTGTTAATTAATTAAATGCCTCATTAACTTTTTTTAACATGATTTATTCAATTTACAAAAAATTAGCCATCACTGCCGAATACAGGAACATGTGGTGCCACAAACACACTTTTGGTTTCATAAGCATCTCTCGCTAACATTACAGAAAGGCTGTGAAAGTGCCACGGGGCAATTTAATGTCTGTTCGGGCGCTCTATTTAAACCAGCAATCTGAAAATCACTCGCAGTTAATCCAAAGAGTCAAGCTAGCATGTCACCGGCAAGATCTGTACCGCTGCCGCTCCTGCTGCCTGCAGTTTGTTAGCCAAATTGCAAACAGCAACGTTAAAAGGTGCATGCAAATATGCACGCTCCATCCCCGTCTACAAAAAGGTGCCCTTCGCTCTAGTCTCTCCCACCCTCTGCTGCTCTGCAGCAGCTCCTGCCCCTTTTCCAAGGGAAAGGGTCAGCATCCCCCTGTGCATCCCCCCCATGCCCTGGGCGCACATGCTGCCACCAAGAAGCACGATTCCCCTCCACCCAACCTCAAAACAGGGCCCTTGGGCGAGGCATTATAAGCTGAGCTGTAATGCTTCCCCGCAGCACCGTGCCAAACCCCAGAAGTGATGCTCGTCCCCCAGCGGGGTGCAGGAGCCCCAGATGAGCTGTGCCAGGGCAGGACGATGCTCAGGAGCTCCTGCTCCTGTGCCACTGGGGACCCAGGGCCAGACCCTCATGTGAGGCATCCCCAGGCCAAACCCTCTCCCCTTGCCTGGATGAACCCTGACTGCATGAGTGTTTAAACCCCCTGGAAACAAACACCATCTTTCCCCCACCGCATCACACAGCACACATTTCTCTAATTTCACTGCCTTCCCAGGGAGGATTTAATCCCAAATTCACCAGAGAAGCTTCCACGTCCAGACACACACCAAAAAGCAACAAGCAGCACAAAGACAACCCATGTTTCCTCTCCCATCAAATTCATTATGCAAGCCTTTTGTAATTTTTTTCCCCAAAAGACTTTACGCTCCCTGTAATTCCCCCACGCTCCCTGTAATTCCCCCTTCACAAAAAGTAAATTACAGTTTTAAGACTACTATTATCTCAAGTCATTTGTTTCAAATGGGGAAAACAGCACGGATTCAAGAGCATCCATACACTGGGATGAGTTGCTAACATCCTGATGAAGCAAGGCCTGGTGCAGAAGCCTACTGAAGAAAAGGCAAAGCTTCCCACCAGCTTCGGCAGGGTTTTGCTTAGACCATACGGATTTCCAGAGCCAAAGACCATTTGCCGCACTGTGTTTAAGTAGTTTTGTTGGATGTGGCCTGAAATTTATCTGACCAGCCATAAGCCGCATTTGTCCTTTGACATTTCACTCTCATGTCAGCTTTCACACCCAAAATCATAACCCCCTCCCGGCAACTACCTGGGGCACATCCATACTGTCCGATTGAGAGTGGGGCAGAGGCACCTGAGCTAGCAGCATTCAGGTTCCCCGTGGGTCCAGGAGCGATATATACAGCTCACCAGCATCTTTGCATGCCAAAGGTGCCAGCGCTGCCTCTAGGTTTGGGGTGGGATCCTCCGCACAGCCGCAGGGCATGCCTGCTGCAAAGGCAGGCAGGCTGCCAAGGGCAGGGACGAACTCTCTCGGTCTCAGGGCAGAGCTGTTGGTGCTGCTCCACCCCCATACAGCATCCCTGCTGCCGTCAGGGCTCAGCAGTGCCGTGTGGTGCCAGCCACTTCCAGCTCTGAGTCCTGCACCAGCACTTGGCATCCCTTTGCAAGCCACGGCCCCGGCAGCACAGACTCATTCGCCTCCGCTGCCATCGGGCTGCCGAGGGGCCACGGGGCTGCCCGCTGCCACCACAGAAGCTATGAGAAGCCCCCACATGCCTGTGAGCTTCCAGTGCTTCCACTTCAGCGTCAGCCCCCCGGCCATCGCACGGCAGCCACCAATGGCTGCTGCCCCGCTAATGGGAACAGCAGAAAACAGATAGATGTGTGCAGCTGCCACAGGTCACAGACCAGCAAATTACCTTGATCCATCGAGGGTTTTTGGGTTTGGGGGTTTTTTTTGTAGTAAATAGTGGAATCTGTAACTTCTTGACCACTCTAATTTTCTGGAGACAGAGGAAATTCGGCTTTCTAACTGCAGTATTCTGGTCGCTAGCAAGAAAAACAACACAGCTACAGAGCTTCCACGACTGACCAAACTATCGTAGCTCACCACAGGCCAAATGAAGCCCCAAAACGGCAATGCAGCCACCCACCGCTCCGAGCCCTGAAAGACACAGACGATGCCGGATCCCACGCTCCGCCAACAACAGGACCCGCTGCTGCGCTGTCAATGCTGGCCAAACAACCGAGTCAAATGACTGGAATATTTAAGCCTATTAAAAACGTGGTGTTTACTTGAACTTTTGGGTGAATTCAAGTCAGGAAACCAAATCCCCAATCAGCTGATGATGGGAAGGCATGGTGAGCACACCAGGTGGCCCCAGGGCCCCAGGACCCCCACCCTGGCAAACCCAAGCATCCCCACATTCTGCAACCAGCCTGCTACGGACCAATGCGGCGGAGAGCTCCCGCTGTCAGCAAAGCAAACAGAGAGTCCTTGGTCCCTGCTTGAGCAGGACCTCAGCCCATCACTAAGTTTCGGAGCTGCTCTCACTGAGCTGCGCTCAGCAGAGCGCACCGGGCACAAAAAGCAAAGTACCCAAGCGTACTCACCCAGACAGACACCACACAGGAAGAAAATACACACCCATAGCTTGGAGCACATGCTACAACACATTTGATATTGGTTCCATAGGAAATTTTAAGTCCCTAGGAAATTAAATCATTTAAATTATGGGGATTACCATAGCAACGTTGTAACAACCACTTCTCCTCCTCCTAGCTAGAGCTGAAGTGCCCTGGGTTAGAAGAAGCCTTTGTCTAGGGTAAACAAAACCTTTCCAACAAACCCTGCCTTCCAGAGCTGTAGAAGGCCTCTCTCCACACAAAGCTCTCCAGCTATACAAAGGGCATTTCGAGGTTTCAACAAATCCCTGAAGCTGGGCAGGCTCCACCTGGGCCCAGGCTGATGCCACATTCCAGCGAGGGGCTCAAGCCCAGCTCTGAGGTCCAAGCAGTCCTCTCGCCGCCAAGGTGAACCCTACAGCCACGCCAAAGGCAGCAATCGCTCTCTGCAATGGAACACCTCTTTGCGAGATCTGAAGTTGAGCAACGATGACGCTCATACGTGCGTGCCCGTATTTCCCCAATAAAAGCGTGCTTCAAAAGCGCAGAGCTAAGGGATTCATCGGTTTCTGATTTTTGTAGCAATGGGGGGCCGTTTCATTAGACAACATTGTTCCAGCTACGCCGAGCAGCTCCAGACTCCGAGCATAAAGCATGCGAAGTGCTCCTATGATGCATCTGATCATGCAAGAGGACACTCCAATCGCTACATCCTGTGTGACATACCAGATACTCCTTGGAGAAAAGAACAAAAAATAAAACCCTTCTCCTAAACTACATACTCTTCGCAAATAACAAAATCAAAAATTGTACAGCTCATTACACATAATCATAAAGACTACTTTAAAAAAAAAAAAAGACATTCATTCTGTTTGCAGATGGTTTATATTTAAACGGAAGCGAGGTTTACCCTTTGCTCCTTCACGCAGGATGCTGCTTACCCTGCGTCCTCGCCAGCTGACCCAGCAGCGGTGGGGACTCATTCCCGCAGCGACCTGCCCCAAGACCCCATGCACCAGGAAAGGGAACGCAGCAGGGGAGGGGGGCCCTGCAAATTTCAACGACCAAACTCAAAGCTGCTGCTTCGCAAAATTCCCATCTATAGAACTGGAAAGAGGGTTTTAACTTCTGAAATAAAAAAAAGCATCATCCCGCATTGAGGGACCCCTTACCTCATAGCCCAGGCGTGCCGCCCGCTGCAGCAGCGTTTCCCCTGCGTTCTTATTGACAATAAGTCTCCGCGCTTCGGGCGGCATGGGCCGGCTCGGGGTGGTCTCCTGAGGGGGGCTCGCGATCGGCAGCTGCGAGGGCTGTGAGACGGGTAATAATGAGGGAGTTTGCTGCAGGCGATCGTACAGCTTCTGCTCATACGACTTGGCTGGCGAGGAGTCGCAGTCTGAAGTGGGTTCCGGTCGCTTCCTGACTTTCCTCGTTACCGTGACCTGTCAAAACCATTATTGTGGGGGTTTTTAATCCTCGTTTTTACAATACAGAGATGGCATTATATTTTGCCAGCAAAGAATGACACTTTTCTACTCGTGTTTAGTTTTTTAAGAAAGACCTGCTACAGCTTTTAAATGCGAGATGCCTCACCCCCTGCAATAGCGCCTTTAACTCAGGTTAAGAAAAGCAAATACACAATGTGCAAAGCATCCACAGACGAATGTGAATGCAATCCCCACTACCCTGCATGCGTGACAGCGCATTAGTTTTAAGCAGGCTGGCTCTGCCTTCTGAGAGGCTGGTGGACAATTAAGTCTAAATAAAGATACCTTATCTTCAGCATTTTCCATATCTGTGGTGTCATCCCCTGTCAGAGATGACCTCCTTCTCCTCTCCTGCAGTGCCAAGTGTTTTGTTTTACACTGACGTTTCCCCGATGGCTTCTCACACTCGCTGTATTTCTGCAGCAGAGATGCATGTTGGAAATCCTCCTCTTCGTCTGTGTACAGCCCATCTGTCTTCCGGCTTTCTTTAATTTTCTGCTGTTTGGCAGCCAACCTCGAGGCTGGAGTACAGCTTGGCTGAGCCTGCCTTTTGCTGTTTGCATTGGTGGATGAAAGGCTCTTCATGTGCGGAGACACTGGGAATACGGGCAAGCCTAAATGGGAAGGAAAGGCATTACACGTTGCATGGTGTGTTAAAAGGAAAACACATTGCTAGCACTTAACACAAGCTCCTCGACTGCTTAAGAGATCTACCAATTACATTTCCAAATCATTAATATTTTAAGCGTTCCACGTTCAAATTGTAAATAGCATCTTGCCAGTTAACATTATGTTAACAGTTGTAACGCCCTGATAAAAATCGCTAAACGAAATGCCCTGTGCCGGCTGCCGGGGCACGGCGAAGGCCATACGGTGCCATGCCATGCCATGCCGTGCCGTGCTGTGCCATGCCAGCTCAGCGCTGCTGCAGCCTGGCCGCCGCAGGTGGAACAGAAAACCGCCACTGCGTCACCTCACTGGGGGGAAAAAACTCGCCTCCTTACCTGGAACTGCTTTATCTGAAGGGGAACCAACTCCTCCGGCAGCCTGGGCCCAGCCGGGCTTGTCCGCCTTCGGCTAGGTGTGGTCACAGGGCAGATAGAGGGATGGCAGGGGAGGAGGGGAAAGTCAAGAGAGGCGGGAGCATGGATGAAGTCTTAATGGGACAGCATGAGGGGAATGCTGAGCTTAGCCCCAAGACAGCAATAAGATGGGGAACATCTCCTTGGCAGCATTTTTACTTCAAAACCAAACCAAGAGAAGAAAGGCTACTCAAGGAGCCATCCCTACAGAAGCCCTGTGCAAACTCTCTCATCAAAAAGCGAGGGGATTTTGCAGGAAAAGCAATCAGCTGTTTTCCCGAGGACTCCGTCCAGAAGCGAGTCTTTCTGTGAGACCAGAAAGCCCTGGGACATCGGGGAGCTAAGGCCAGTGTTCTGCTGCCTGTGGCAGGATACCAGCAGGGCCAGGTTTTCTCCAGGGGTTAGCTCTAACAAGCTGGATACCACAATCTGGGCCACATGCAAAATCCATGGTTACTTTTTTTTTTCCCAGAGTGCAAGCAGGTTTACAACAAAACAAGGACAGGAAAGTTGACTTTTTATAGTCTGAATTTCCCTTGGGAAGAGAATTGAGGTGACCTCAGAACCAACTCCTCTACAGAAAAATTAAAGGTTGCTGGAAAGGAAGGGACACTTCAGCCAAACAATACCACACCACTGAGGGAAGGTGCAGAAAAAACCCTAAGCACTTCAAAGAGGCTCCTTTGCTCCAAGAAGTCTCTGAAGTGATGCTACTTTCAGAACAGAAGAGATGGCAGGAGCAAATAAGGCAGCTGCTCAGAGAAGAGAGACCTTTATTTAAAAAGACTCGATCCAGAGCCAGTCAGTAAAAAAGAAAATAAAATCTAGAATCCTCTTGGTGGACAGCTTCACACTTTTGCCTTACTTTAAATAGATCCGTGAAAGCAACTTGCAGAAGGCTTTCTAGATTAAAGATGAAAACAGAAATCCCTCAGTTCTTTTGAGGCACTTTCTAGAAAAAGATGCATACCACAGCTTGCCAAGCAGATGTCAGGGAATTTACGGACACGCGATGTGCAGATTGTTCAGCAAAAATCCAGTAAGTTTTTCAGGCTTTGCAATCCTGAAAGAAGGCGCCTAGTTGTAGGCTGAGAGTACAGATGCAAGGCTGTCTTTGCAGCTCTGCAGACACCATGAAATAAGGAGTGTTTAATTCTCCTGTTCCCAACTAACCTAATTGGAGTAGCACGTGAAAAGCCCAATTCCAATACAGAAGCATCACCATTATCTACTTAATCACTTACTAAAAAAATTGTGAAGATGGAAAGAAGCAGCAATGAGGTCTGGTAAGTGCAAAGGAAAGTAAGAAACTGCTGCATGTAGAAAAACTAGAATAGAAAGGAAAAAAACTCACAGGTTGCAGACGGACAGAAATACCAAACGGATGGAGGAAAAAAAACACAGGAAGAGAAACCTATCTCAAAGAACTGCAGGCTTTCCCATGCAGGGATGCTGAGGCATTAAAAGCAGAAGTTCGATCACCACGAAAAATGTATACTCCAGCCTGCAAGCTCCACGTAAACTCTGTGCTCCGCTTCGACCCTCCACAGTGCTGACAGCAGCCATCAGGCTAAACGTGTGCTGCAGCTAAGAGATGGAGAGTAGCAACACTATGCCCAGGAGCTTCAGGATCACTTACACTGCAAGAGGCCAGCGCTATCCAGAAAAAGCCAAGCATCAGCCTGGGAAGTGCAAGACACATGGGCAGAAAAAAAGGCAAGCGATTAATCCCGGAATCCGAGCCCATCTTTCTGACCACTACACACGTGAAGGGAAAAATAAAGCAAGAGTGAGCAGGAATATCCCCAAAAATCCATGAAGAAAAGCAAAACAAAACAAAAACCTAAACCAAAAACCCAAAAAAACCCCAGGCCTCCGACTGATGTGGGTTGTGGCAAGTCTGACTCAGAGCAGGACCTGACTCCCTTCCCGCAGGAGCAGGCTGCAGAGAGGTCCACGCGGAAAAGCAGCTGCTGCCGCGTCACCTGAACGCTCGCTTGTTCAGCTCCCACCCCAGCAGCTGCCTTCCCTGCCTGCCAAGCCAGCGGCCGCCGCACTGCCTGCAACCCCAGGCGGCCTCCTCGGAGCAGGCAGCGGCTTTCCCGGTGGACGAGATCCTCCTGCTTCCCCTCCTCGGGGCTTTTGTTTCCACGCTGCCCGGGTTTTCTCTCCTCGTACCGGTGGAGCGGCTGCGGCTCCCCTGGGGATCGTCGGAAGAGCTGGCTACCACACTGCCGGCAGTACTGGGAGGTTGTTGCTCAGCTGGGACCCTAGCAGAGACCGTGGCTCCCGCCTCGGCCGCGGGAACAGGCAAGTGGCACAATGCCCTGAGGTTGCAGGCATCCCCACGCTGACGGACCTGCTGCGCCCTGGAGAGCCAGCACGGGCAACATCACCTCACGAGCAGGATGAGGCAGGGCCCTGAACTTATTTCGGGCAAGCCACATCCCGGCTCTCATGGTTCTGACCAGCAAGTGAGGCTGCAAGGAGGTGACAGCCAGAATAGTCACCAGGGGAACATTTCCAGCAGCCACCGCTTGGTCACCCAGCCAGCAGGCACTGACCAGGGGACAGAGGGGTGACAGCCCGGTGGTGGCTCGCAATGCAATGCATGACTCCTCCCACACGAAAATCCCGGGTTGAACACGACTGGAGAAACAAGCCCAGAAGTCAGCACCCTCCATCTTCCCCGAGGTTTGCAGCCACAGGTGGCAAATCATCCCACTGTTAGACTAAGGCTTCATGGGCACAGGGGCAGACCTCGATGCCCTGTTACAGCCCACTGCTTGGGACACAACCAGCTTCCCAGCAGCAGAGACTGCCATGTTTGCAGGCAGTGCTTGGGCACCAGCAACAGCTGTTCCCAGCCCCAGAGCAAAAAAAAAAAGCAGCAAGCGACAGAGTATATTCTCATATTCACAGTATCTGCTTGTTTAAGAAAAGTTTGAGGACTAGTCCCAGGCAAGAAAGAAAAGCTGGAAGTCTCCACCCCATGCGACTGTCACACAGAGGATGCTCTATCGCACAAGGGGGAAAAATGTTCTCGTCCTAGTGAAGTAAGAAGAAGGAGATTCAAAGGTTTACACTTCAACAGGGCTGGAGGAGCGTCAACGAAGTGATCTGAACAATCTCCAGTGCCTCTGCACAATGAATGGCGAGGCATAATTTAGTCAGGTTTATGGTTTTATAGTGGCTTCCAAAACCAAGAGGTTTTTCATAGCCATGGGGCGACTGAATCTGAATGCCTTTGGGAACAGTGCATAAATCAGGAGCCACCTCTTTTTCTTTCCCAAGGTTAGAGAAGCCTGTCGCTGCCACAGGAGGCATTGCAGGGGAAAGCTAGAGCATCCTTATACAATGCAGCTTCCTTTTTAGTGACCCTTATTTTATCTCTCCGTGGTATCTCTTTCTGAAAGTACAAAGGGGAGCAGGTGATGGGCAGGGATGTTTGAGACGATACCATGCTCGCCAAGGCAGCACACAAAGCAAGGGAGTAGGAGTCAAAGCTCCTTTTAAACTACGTTTTGATCTCCTGCTCCACAAATCCTTTTGGAGAACCATCCCCATCAATAAGCATCAAAGTTTGGGGTTTTCTGCCCTCAGATAATCCTACCAAGGGGAAAGATGGGTGAGGAGCTTGAGGACAGAAGGGAAGCCAATATTTTTGCCTGTGACTGTTTTGGAGATCCTACCCAGGAAAACTTTCACTGGTGCAGGATGACCTGGACTTGGTCCTTTCCATGGCGTGGGACAAGAGGATCTACTCTCCTCGTGCTTCTCTCTTTTGAGGGGATCTCAGCTAAACTACAGGTTAGGCCAGCTGGAGGGTGAATGTCGACCAGTTTGATGAAGCCCCCAGGTCTGTGAAGGAGGAAGGAGCTCAAACGTCCAACTCAGAGCTCCCTCTCCCAGAAACAGTCTTTCTTCAAAAGCAGGCAGAGGACTTGGAGGGGTAAGAGGAGGAGAGGAAGGAAGGAAAGTGTTTGCAAGCTTCTACCTGAAAAGCCGAAACAGGAGACAAGGGCTCCCCGCTGTGCCCAGAGGAGATGGGGATTCACGACGAGGTGCAGGGGACACGCAAGGGCGATCGGCCACATGGGCTGTGTGCTGCCATTCCCCACCAGACCTCCAACCAAGCTACGGCAGCAAACGTCACAGGGAAGGGGAAAAGCAGCAGAACAGACAACATGCCCGGGGGCTGAAGACAGCAGGGACAGGAGAGCGACCTCTCCATCTGAAGGAAAATTCAGCAGATTGCCTCCAGTGACTCTCCCCCAGGATAGGCAATGGGCACAAAAGAGGGAAAGGATGCGGAAAAGGAAGAAGTGGAGTGAGGGAAAAGAAGCAGCCAGAAACAAGTCAAGGAAAGCTGATGTGCTTTGAGGAAGCAACCCCTTAGGAGAGAGCGCTGGGAAGATCTCTGCCAAGGGGCCAGGGAGTGGGGCCACGGGGGTTTATAGGACATGCCTGGAACAAACCCGCAAGGCATCCTCTTTGGGAGGAGGATGAGCTTTGCTCTTGAGCACATGCCCTGGGAAAGGCAGGGAAACCCAGCAGTGCTGAGGGTGCTGGAGGTGTTAGGTTCCCGAGATTAAGAGCTGCTAGCTGTGCTGATGCTGTTTCAGAGGGTCACAGCCCCTCAAATCCTACATGTGGTTAAACGCTCTTACACCAACTAGCAGCCTGTTTGTTCCCTCCCTCGCCCAGAAGCATGCCCGCGTTTTATGCCCCCCCAACTCTCCTCTAGAGACATAAACTTCATCTTCACATTATCTATGAAAGAGTATTTAGAGCCAAAACACACACACACACATGCACAAACACATAGTTACACACACATACACAAACACATTTTCTTGTCTGCCAAGTATCAGCTACAGTGCAATTCTTAAAGAGGAGGTGTCAGTCCTTAGACAAATGGACATCTACAGAAATATATATAATTTAAAAAAAAAGCTCTCGACAATTCCTTAACATCGGTGGCAGCATGCGTCACTGTAAATGCTAAAGCCAGCTGGTTTCCCTAGTAGTCTCTGCATACCTTGTTCATTGTCACTTGTTTTGAGGGACTCTTCAGACCAACTTCTATTGCTTTTGGCCTCTGACCTTTTCTTGGTGTGCCTTTCTTCTGTGAAGTCTTTGACCTTTGCAGTGGCCTCTGGCTGAACAGCCTCAGCTAAATCTTTCCTGCTTTGCCGGCCCAACTTGCCGGACGGGGATCTCTCTGGTGACACCTGCTGCTCCCAAAGTTCCCTAAGATGCTGCAGGTGACGCTGCTTTTTGGGATGGAGCCCTGTTAATTCAATGCACACCTTCAGGTTGGTCACCTCATTACAATTGGGCTCTTCTAAGTGGTTAGAGGAATTGTTTGTCATTTCCCTCTCAGGCCAGTCATCTAATGGAAAAATAACTAAAAATTAATCAAAAAGCCCCCTCAACTTAAAACAAAAGCTACATTTCACTTTCGGGGCATATAGTCTCAGCTTTACCACCACACTATATGCATTTTAAAGGTTTGCTCATTAAGGGTTACATGCACTACAGTAACTTGCACTGCTGTGGCTACAGTGTCCAACAACTAGTGCTTTACCCTTATATACCAAGTTTTTTATATATACATATATATATATACACATATATATACATATATATAATTTTAAGTGAAATGACAGTGCTCACATTAGTAACTATCAAGTTCAAAAATGGAAACACATTAAGCCAAAGGGACGTTCCTTTCACAAGACATTCCTTGAGAGAGACCAAAGCAAAATGCTGTCTTACCTTTGGAGTTCTTCTTCTTTTTTGCTTTTGATATAAGTTCATCCTGCAGTTCATCCACAAGGTTTTCATTTTGGCTGCCATCATTTTGCACTCTCTCACCAGAGTGTTTACGCTTCCTGTCCAGACGTGGACATGGATGTTGGCCAATATCTTCTGTTGGCTGGTCTTCGCCTTTTTCATATATAGAATGTCTCTCTAAATAACATTTCTCATTTGAAAGATCTTTTTCCTCTGGAGTTTCAAGGAAGTGACCTTGATTGGTTTCTGTNNAAAAAAAAAAAAACAAAAACCACAAAACCTAATAAATACAAAACAATTCATTGTGAGAAAGCTATGCTCTCTGATCGCTTCAATGTCATCTCCATCATGATTTATGGCACATGAAGCATGCAAATACACACCAAACTGTACTTCAGAACAAGTCTCCTCTGGTCAGCCTAAGGCTGACCAGTTTTCTCAACAGTTAAGTACAAAAGCACGACACTTTGTGCTGTTTTTACATCAATTTAAGAAGTACAATATTCACAATACTTGTATCCATAGAAACATCACAATACGCTTTTTTAAATAAAGAAACGTCTTTAGATATCGGAAGCACAGACCCTTTTCAGAAAGCAACCTCCCGCCTCAAAACTGTAGTAAGTAATAATCCAAGCTCCACTTTGCAATTCCTTTGTTTTCAAAAATATCTTCTGATGATAATAAAGTATTAGTCTTTTGCTAATTCCTAATCCTTCCCTAACTTCTCACATCAAATTGCAGAGTCTGACTTAAAAGCATTTGTCCCTTCTTCTGGAGATATAAATGAGATACGGAGCATGCACACACGTACACGGGAATACCACTAAGAATAGCTGTGATATTTTGCAAAAAGCACTACTTGAATCCAAGGTTATAAAAAGGCTTCCTCACTTCAAGTAACCAGCCAGTCACTGTACATCACGTGATCTTTGTCACCTGCTTTTAAAAAAGGCCTCACTTTTTTCAGGGAATATTTCCAGCAGCAGCAAGCAGGTGAGGTTTGAAAAGCTTACCAGAAACTAGTCTGACAAATTAGCCACAAAAAACACTCACATTGCAATGCGTGCCCGAACTTCAGCTTCCCCTCTCCAATACTGTTCCCCCAAATTTAGAGACAGCTTAAGCAATTTTAAATGGATGCTTGACTTAAAATTACACTTAATCATCGTCTTGAATAGGTATTTTTTCTTGGGTTTAACCAAACTAGCTGAGGCACAGTTAGGCAGACATGTGATACAGACTGCAACACGGTTGATCAGCTTCCTATTTACAATTCTCACAAATAAGTTGGTTTTCCCACATGTTTTAGCCCTCCTGGCTGACCAATACTCTTTCTGCAGATGTGCCGCTGTTTGGCAAACTGTCTGTATGCTCCGTCCTACTTCCCCATGGCTCACTGTACCTTTTCCTCTTCCTCCTCCTTGCCCTTCCTCCTTCTCCCACTTCCCTTCCTGCAAACACACCTGCTGGTTTCCTACCTGGACTCCTGACAGCTCCATTTCCCTTCCCTCTCCCTGATCCTCCCCATCCTTACTCAGCCTTCTCCCCTGTACAGCCTGGCCTTCAACTTCTGCTCTTCCCCCTCGCCAGGGCAGACAATTGCTCCCTTGCAGCCCCTCTCCCTGCCCATCCCCTCTGAGACCCACCACACCAGCATCCAGGCACTGGCAGCCCCTGGATGCAGCCCAACTCCATCCCACCTTATCTTGAGAGCACCTTCCTACAGCTCTGCCAACACCTGGTTTCATGACTGTCCTTGAAATACCTGTTGTCAGCAATGGAAGGCTGAGGGGGAAAAATAACCAAACTTCTCTGATGAGATTTTTCTTCACCACAACTTAGAAATGGCTCCAAGTAGCACCTAGGGTTCTGCAGATGTTTGCAGGCACCAGAAGACACCCCAGCATCATTTTTACACTGCTTGGGAAGCTGCCTGCAGGGCTGCTTTATAAAATAGCAGAAGATATTTGGCCAAGAAAAATCAAAACAAAAGCTGACTTTTTCCAGGCAAGCAGTACGCTCGGGCCATTCTGCTATTTGGCGATGCTCCTCTCCGCGAGGCCGTCTGGCCAACACCTGCTCCCTTCAAGACTTTAAAACACAGTTTGTCACACTTTTTCCAGCCAGCAATGCTGATATGTTCCAGAAAACAGGTATCTCAGCTTACTATGACTGTGCCTCTAAATCGCCAGTGTCCCCCCGAACCAGAATGAATCTGGCAACACCCCATGCTTGCACATCTGGTATGAAGATGCTGCCCAACAGCTGTACCCTATAACCACACCAACAGCACCGGCAGTCCTGTTTCACACAGCATAAAAGAAGCTGGACCAGCCACGTTTTAAGTATCACTTTAGAAATGCTTCTATCGGATTTCATTTTACATTTTTAATGCAATCTGCTATTTTTCTCCCTTTCAGAAGGAAACATTATACTTATATGCTCAGTTTCCCCAAACAGATCAGCTAAGGGCACTCTCCGTCAGGCTCCCACTCTTTATAGCCTTCATGTCTCCAGCAGTACCAGCAGCTACACGGCACGGTTCACGCCGAGAGTCACTACTACATCGGGACAGCTTTCCTGCGCCTAACACTGTCTGGCCTGAGAAAAGGCAGGCACATCCTGACCAATTCCCAGAGAAGCTTTCGCAGGGTCAGAGGAAGTAGCAGGCTGAGGGGTGGGGGGGTTTCATGGTCTTAATCTTTGGGGCTTGCAGGAAACAGCAAGCTAATTCCAGCCTGCCACCACCGAAAGCGATCTGCTGCAGATTAATTCCTTCTCTGTCTGCAAGAGGACTCAGCACAAGGATGCCAGCACCGCTCACTCAGACCGTCTGTGCTAAAATATAAAAAGGAGGAGAGAGACACTTGCTGTAACCTCGCTAACAGCTCATCACTGTCAGCGTTTCTCCAGGGCTCCACGTGCCAAGGAGAACAGCACACACCTATTGAAGTTTATCCAAAAAGCCCTCGCTGCCAGAGGCTCTGTGACACCTTTGCCTCTGCTCTCCGGTCACATCCGAGGAAGACCCCTCAGGCGACCAGAGCTACATCTCCTTGCCCACCGAGCCAGAAATCCCTCTCGAGGACTGCCCACTGCACACGCATCCCTGAAATCCGTCCCACTAGATGTGGTTGAGACCATTAGAGGAGTGACATCTCCGCACTTTAATCCGGGTTGTGTAATCATCCTGCATTGACATGGGAGGACAGCGATGGCAAAGCCGGGGAGCCGCGTGGGGGACATCCTTGCCTATCTGCTCCGTCGCCGATGCTCCCCGCCTCTTCTACAGCCAGATTTTCACCGCAAAAGAACAAAGGTCAGTCGCTGTTTGGGACACTGCATAACCCACAGGCTGTCAGGCTCTCTACGCAGCTTGCATGGACATGTCGCACGCCCAGAGGTTTTTCCCCTTGGCACAGCAGCGACCGCCTCACAGGGCGCAGGCTCTATTAATATTTTACCACCGGATTCCACTCTGTCCTCAAACTGTTTTGCAAGCAACCCGGATCAGACGCAGTGTCTCCCCAAATTAAGATATAAATGTCAACGTGAGGCACAGCAACATAAGCATATCGTGCATGCCCAGCAAGGACAAGGAGAATTTATTTGCTTTTGTCCCCATCATCTGTCGTCCCCCCGCCACCACGTACCTACAACATCCTTTTCTCTGCCTGAGGAAGAAAACAACAACAAAATACTTGGGAGTTTTCATATCATCATTATTCAAACAGTGACGAGGTAGCCAGAAACACAGGATAAATGCCGAGTTCTCATAGCAACACACCTCTATGAGTAAGGAGATTAAACTCTTAAACGTGTTCCTTCCTCAAGCCTCCAGCATTTGCCAGTCTCACACCGGCTGTGAGAACCAGCACCAACAACTCAAGCCATTTCTCACTGTCCTACCAAACTAGAAACAAGGAAGAATTAAGAAGATGCTTCTTCATACACGGTTTCTGCCTGAAGCAGTACCTCCTTAGTGCACAGGTTACAATCTCCCAAGAAACAGTTACACGCACGCATGCACAAACATGCTACCCAAAAGAACTTTCCTTCATTTTTCCATCTTCCTGTTGCGATCAGCTGCTTGAGACCAGGCCCTCCCATGCGATGCAAACAAGGAAACACATCTCAATGTTTAAGCTGTGATTCTTTTGTTCAAATAACATGGCAGCTAAAAACAGCCTTTCCTCTTCCCTGGAGCAACCTCTCATTGCACTCACTTACGCAAGGCACCCTTTTTTCATCCAAGGACAGTAATGACTATCCAAATGCTAAAACCCAGTATTCAGCACAGAGATGACAACAACAGCAAGAAATTCCGTAAGTCACCTTCAGCATCCAATTCTGAGTATCCCATGGTGCAGAGGGAACCCAGCTGATTTCATTTTTCCCTCCAAGTACCTCTGCTCGGGAACTTTCCGTATTTGTCTCCTTCTGCCCAAGCCTATTGCACTGCATAAACAAGCAGCCGCCATTCTCCCTGCAGAGACTTTTTGTTTTTTCCCCCTTTCTTTTTTGCACTATGTCCCATGGCACGAAGGTAATGACTGACCAGGACAAAGGACATGTTTACTGTCTCCATCTTTCATTTATTCGGGTATACACACAGACCAGCAAGAAAAGCAAAGCAGGGGATTACCTTGCAGAGAGACACCGGCACCTGGCTCTGATGCTGAAGATCAGCTCTAAAGACTTTGGCACATTACACCACTTACTTCCACACATAGAAACTGCTTTAACTTTTTGCCCATGACCTCATGCCCTAAGATCAGGCTTTTAACATATCAAGTTTTACTTTTCCCAGCTAAGGTTTAAATGGGCAGTGTCTTCCTCACAGAAAATTAGATAAACAGGTAAAATCACACTCCCCGATCAAGAAATTCACAGCTTGTAGAATTTACTCAATCTTTCACACCCGGGTATGATTTTCAATACCACTAGAAGAGCTTTGTTACGAACCGACATGCGATCATCACATGCCCGTATTGATGCGTATGTCCGTGCCAATAGCTTAAATCACTTGATCTCTGAACAATCCTATGACTCACGACATATGCATCCCATAATTTATCATGTTTGTGCTATGGAAATGCACTGGAGCAGCATCGCCTCAGCAACATTTACAAGTCACCTTGGCAACAAAGCAGCTTCGTGGCTGCTTTCAGAATGCCCGGCAAAACCTAAACGAGATGGGAGAGAATTAAAGCACTTCCACTTTAGTCCTTGGCTTAAATTGCTCATTAATTAGTTAACACAGCTACCTCCCTTAAATCAGGCCTTTTTTTTAAAAATAAAAACCAAAACACCCACCTTTTTTACCCTTCTCCAGAAGGCACAATGAAGCTTAAGAAGACTCTAGATAGGGTAAAGCCATGCACCTCCAAGTCAGAGGAAAAGTTTAAGGAATCAGATACTGTGCCGTCATTTCCTTCCAAAAGAGTCCGTACACGTGCTGTACAGCTAGGAAAATTAGCAAGTCCCAGGGCAAGCTAAAAAAAGGAGTTTCCATCCCATCAGATGCTTCTGTAAGCATCACCCGCCTGTGTTATTTAGCCTTTTGTTGTTGTCGTCACACGGGTAGATTTAGAGGAGCCGAGGGGGCAAGCAGCTGCTACGGCCCTGATCGGCTCCACACGCTCCACACCAGGCACGGCCGCAGCCACGCCGAGGCAGCGGCGGAGGAGCCCTGCGAGCCGGCTCCATGCCACGATCAGTTTTGGTTGCAGTTTTCCTCCTCCCCGCCAACACTGGGCAGGTGAAGTGCTCGCAGCGGGGGTCACGTCTAACAGCTCGCCAGTTTTGCTCCTAAATTCCCTGCTCACACACGTAAAGGCACGCTGCTTTGCTTTTAGCCAGCACTGGACGATACTACGTAAAACAAGGTAAAACCTTTTCAGCAGCAAGATCGCTTGCAGGAGGCAGAAGGGAAAACAGAAGAGGTTGCAAACCGTCAACTAGTTCCCGTTTGAGAGCTTTAAAGCCAAACGCACCAACAGCGTGGTTAGAAATTGGATGGAAAGGGAAGGCGAGGGATGAGTAGCCCTGGCTCTCACTGGTGATAAACGAAGGCCAAGAGCAGGCAGGTTGCTCCTTTGCCAGTTGCTCGGCGAGAGATGCATCAAGGCTGCTGGCGGCTCAAGCCACGCCAGAGCCCAAGCCACTACACTAGAGGCATTCAAGAAGTGTGAAACTCGGCTTCCTGATTTATCAGCTGCTATCCCGAGGGGCAGGAGTTGAACCACCATGATAAAAAACTTTTACTGAGACCTGAATCTGTACTGGTAAGTATTTGCTGCTGTACAGGCGGGCATACAGAAGAGGATCTTCCTCAGCAGAACAGATCTGCGCTTTAAGGAGTTTAGACATTCAGCCAAACTCTGTAACAGCCTGTTAAGTCAGAGCTAATTAGTAGAGGAGAGGAATGAACTAACATAAGACTGAGCATACTTCCCCTGCTTTGAACAGTTATTTAATAGTCTCAAACACACTTCAGCCAGCATATTCAAGTGCCGGAGACCTCACTAAATGATGAATTTAAAGACGCACTGTATCATCAGCCTTTTGCACGGATCGGAGGGGAGGTGTTTCAGCAAGCAATGATGCTCCAACGCTCTTTCTCTCCACAGCCTCCACTCCCACCCACCCCCCAGCAGCATGCCCCATGCCCCTGAGCAAGCTCTCCCTCCCTCCCCTGTGCCCACCCCTGACCCCGCAGACCACCGTCCCCCTCTTCCCAGCTGGACCCCTCTTGCCCTGCAGCCAGAACAAGCTGGCAGGACCCCACTGCTGCTGCTCTTTGTGCTTTCCAGCACACCCAGGGTGGGATTTAACAGAGGACATCACCAGGGCACCCTGAGCCCTCTGAGGAGCAAGGAGGCTGCAAGGGGGAGAGCCGGTGCAGGAGCCTGACGAGCTCTCAGCTTTGGCACAGGGACGGCAAAAGGCAGCAGTGCCTTCCTCCCTGAAGCTGCCTCACTATAGCGTGGAGAAGGGAAAGCCCGCTCAGCTTCCAGGGGCTCAGCCTGTCTCTCCTCACCCTGGTACCTTCTGCACTTCCACACTTAACACTTTCCCTTGCTATTTTGCCAGGCCGATTGTTGTTGAGGCTGTTATTTCAGTGACAGCAATACCACAGTAACTTGATTTAGGTGAGTAACCGAGCAAGTACAATTGACCAGCATGCTCTCTGCAAAAAGCATTAACCAAAGACCAGAACAATAATTCAAAGTTATTAAATTGCCTGAACAAAATTTTCTACTAGCCCTACTCATGAATCTCCACCTACAGAAGAGCACACTTAAGCACCAAGTTACACAGTCCACGTGCACATGCACACACGCATGCACAATGCAGTCTGCAGTGTCTTTCCTCTTGTTTTGCAATGCTTTCAGCATAGATTTTTTTTCTGAGTTGTTCAAAACAAAGTAGCAGCAGAAGGAACTGATCTGCTCCTTGATTATATAGGTAAAAGAAAAAAAACTGGGAACTGATGGAAGCTACATGCCTACCAAGAGTTACAAAAAAAAAGTGATTTTTCTTGCATGCAATAAAAAAATCCCCTAATACCATTTATTAATTTATTTTCATGTTTATCTCACTTTTAGGAAAAGGTTGCCAGCACACATTTCCCCTAGTCCTCTGACACCTTGCCACAGCCTAGAGGGAGCAGCCAGGCCCTTGGGGAATTTCACAGCCCCCCGCCTGCCCCCAAGGACCTGTGCTGGCCAGCCACACACACACACACACACACACACACACCCCGGCCACTGCAGCAAGAAGTCACCCAGGCAAACTAGCTTCTCATTGTTTGGAGTTTTATATCCAGCTTTTATGGATAAGCCAGCCTGGCAAATCATGTCCTTTCCCACTCCCCATCACCCTCTGTCCTCCATCCTTGCTTTGCCTGAAAGCTGCAGTGTTGGCATCTCCCAGCACTACAACAAGTTCAGGAAGCTGAACTCCTTCTTGCTGCTCTCGCTTCCCCCACCTCCTTTCTGCATTTAAAATATAACCTTGGACCTTTGCTTTCACAGGTTGATGTGGTACCCCATCAATTAAAAGGACGATCTCTTTAAGACAGTAACTTTGGTGACAGTAAACTCTCCTGAAAAGCAGGTACAACTGTAACCGGTAACTTGCAGACCCCAAAACAAGCACAGAGAGCACCAGCCATGGCAGCTCCGTACCTGCAGAGGCTGAGGTCAGTGACTTTAACCAGCAACACCACGAGAACATGAAGATTACGCTGCCTGCGCAGCTTTGCTGCAAGCTGCCGCGGCATAGAGACACGTACGCGCTTCAGAAAGCCATCTAAATTCGCTTACATCTGTCATTGTCATTTTGGTCAGCAATGGCATCTTCCAGAGCGACAGACTTTGGCTTCTTTTCACTGTTTCCTTTCAAGTTTTCCCAGTCTGCCTGGCTGAATCTGCAGACCTCTGAGTCTTTGGTAGCTGTTTGGCCTTCTCTCTCTTTCATCTCCAACTCTGAGAAGCGCATCATTGCACGCTAGAAAGAGAATTGATATGAAAAAAAAAGTCTTGCGATAAAAGCTACTTCATTTACCTTACCTTATATGAAAGCATTTCCAAAGAAACATCGGCTCAAAACCAAGGTTTCAGATGGATAGCTAGGGTAGGAGTTTAGCACACCTGACTTGTAAAACAGTGTTCTAGCATCTATATGCAAATAGCCACACAATTCTTTCATATATAAGAATATATATATGTATAAAGGATATATATAAATGTATACTGTATATAAAACAAAAACATTCCATTTTGGGGTAAAAAAGAGACAAAAACAAAAAGAAAAAAAAAAACAACACAAAACCGTACAATGAATAAAGACGACCATGGCCCACAAACTTCCCTTTGTGTATTTGGAAATGAAATTTAACTCAAAGGTTTATGTAAGAGTCTAGTAATAAAAATTTGAAGAACTGACCTCACAGTAAGCAGCAGGTAGACATAAAATACTGTCCTCTTGTAATCCTTCCATCTATGTAATTAAAATGGGCACTCAATGGATCATTTAGATAATTTCATCCATTTTTATAAGCATAAACCAATTCTTTTCTTAACAATGCAAAACAATTTGGCTTAACTCATCCCTTCATTAAAAGTAAAATACCTTAAGGATATTCCTATACAGCATCTGTCTGTCATCCCTCAGCATCAACCTCAACACCGCTCCTACTCTTTCCTACGCATTCGCTTGGCGCAAACGTTGCCTGAGACCCGCTAATACATGGCTGCGACTCCTCTCCATCAAATGGCACGTTTGGCATACTAATCACAACTTCTGGGTACGCTTTGCTAACTGGCACTACAGGCCAGCTGAGAAATTACAGCCATCGCTAGCGCCAAGGTAACATGCATGCCTGTCCGACTCCCCTCCGTAACTGCACAAACATTTCATACGTACATTAACATTTTTATCAGATCTTAGTAAAAGCCCTTTAAAGCTTACTTGCGCGTACATACGTAAAAACCATACATACTATTCTTTACATCGCCTTGCTCTCAGTATCGAACTTACTTTTCTATTTAAAACAGTTTCTGGCGAGTATGCTCTAACAAAAAAAATTTCTGATTTCCCCACCTGTGTTGCTTCTCTCAACTTTAACACTCGACTGTGACTTGCAACAGAGAAATAACAACAAAAAGCGCGGCGGTCGTTGGACCGCGCGGACTCACCTGCAACGCCCGCTGCTCCCGGCTGAGCTGGCTGGAGTCTGCGTACAGTTCGGTCGTCACACACTTGAATCGATCACCTACGTAACCGGCAGAGTTTGCGATCCTCTTGGCCAACTTAGACGGCTTGGGTTTCAGTATTTTGCCATCACCAGATTCTGCGTCCTCGGCTCCGTCTTTGGTATAGGTCTGGCTGCTGTCGATGCTTGGCGGCGCGGTCCCCATGCAGAATGGCTTTGCATCCTCCTGCACCTTGCCAAAAGCCAGAGCCGGAGCATCGCTCTCATGAGCGCTTTCCAAGAAAGCAGGCGAAGGCTGGACCGTCACTCTCTCTTTCGGCTGGCTCACAGATAAATCTTCTTTCCTTAAGCCGAAAACCGATGAACTCTGGGCTTGCTTGAAATTATAGGTTTCATGAAGATCATTATTTCTTCCAAACTCCTCTCTCATTACAATAAAATCTCTGTGCTGCGACGCCTGCTCTACCTTGTGCTTTGTAGGGTCATTAGCCTGATTAGTGCTTTCCGTAGCAAAGCTGGCTTTTGTTACGTTTGCTTCGCTTTTAGCCTCTTGCTCCTCTCGCAGAAGATCCGGGAAGTGTTTGTCACTTTTGGCCGAGTTTTTACTGTGGCCAGAGCTCTGGTGCAATTTCACGCTCTTGTCACCAGGTACTTCGAAATGCATCTTTCCGCTGCTCTCCAGAAGCTCCGGCAACCGGCCCCGCAGAGCCGGGTCCTCATAGCGGAGCCTCTCGTGAGACCGCGACCTCCTTTCTGCTTTCTCCTCCTTATTGATCTCCAAAGCCGAATGCTGCAGCAGCATGGGGTGCACCATCCCCATCCCCAGCGCATCCTGGTAGGTCATGAACTCCCCCCGCCCCGCCGGCAGGCTGTAGGGGAGGCCGGGTTTGGGAGCCAGGTGGCCAGGGTAGAGGCTGCCATTGGGCAGCAGGACGGGGTGCGGATACACGTGTCCTTTCCCATGGAGGGAGAGAGGGCTGATAGCTATCCCCTCTGGCACCGGGTACGGGAGGTAACTCCTGGGGTAGGGCAGAGGCGGGGAGCGAAATGCCTCGTTGGGCGGCAGGAAGATGGGGCTGGAGGCCAGGGCAGTCTCGCTCGCCTTGAAGTTGGCTTCCTGGCCGCAGGATTTGGCCACCTTATTGCTGTGTTTTGCAGGGGTGGCAACGGGCTGCCCGACGTGCTGTATGACCGAGGCGGTGCTCTCTGCAGAGCTCCTGGCCGTCTTGGAGCAATCCACGTTGGCATTGGGAGCCGGCGACGCAGATGCCGGTCGCCCCCCTGCCAACACCGTCCCCGAAACGCTGCCGACGACCGCCTCCGTGCCACCCATCCTGGGGCAGGAGGAGCTCCGCTGCTGCGGGATCACCCAGTCCAGCGCCTTGTTTTTCAGCTGGACGCTCTTCCCGCTCTCCTCGCCGGGGCTGGGACCAGGAACAATCCAGGAGGATGGCGCCGTGCTGATAATGTCAGGCCTGTAGATGGGGCAGCCATTCCCAGCAGAAATGGTTTCTTTCTGAACAATGTCACTGCCGGGCAAGTGCGTCCCCCCTCCCACCCTGCTGTGCACCAGCACCGTCGGCGTCATTTTCTTACTGTGGTCTGACTTGCCGGCGGTTTCCGCATCGATGACTTTCGCCGACAAGTCCAGCGGTTTGTCGGTGACGTCTTTGGTCGGGGTCTGCTTTTCCAGGAGTGGGGGGGATCTGCCGTCTTTCCGGTCATGGCCAGCTTTCCGCGCGTGGGGAGCAGCCGGCAGGGGAGCTTCCCCGGCATCACTGCCCTTGGGAAGCTTCCCGTTGGAGAGGCGGGAGGGTGGAAATTCGCCACCGACGTTCACGTAGGGCTTTGGGAGGGTAACGGCGGAGGAGGGAGAGGTGGTGATCCTGGGGAAGTGTTTGTGGAAATCGGCGTAGGCGTCCCCCCCCTGGGCGGGCAGGGGGAGGCGGGGGGCCGGCCGGGGTGAGTGCGGCAGCAGGAGCGCAGGGTCCGCTGGCATGTTGGCGGGGGCCGGCTTGGCAGCAGGGACCCGGGGCTGCTTGCTGCTCTGGATGTGGGGGTAGGCGTGCGTGTCGACGGGGTTGCCGGGGCTGACACCCATCTTCCACGACAAGCTCTTATCCGGACAATGCACCAAAGGCGGGATCGCTGGCGAAGCCGAAGCAGTTGAGAGCCTCATGGGCGATGCCAGCGATGAAGGGATGTGGGGGGCAACGTAGTGGGAGGGAGGCAGGTATAAAAAACGTTCACCGTTCGTACATACAGGCGAGTAAGCCAGGTGCTGCGGTAAGCTGTAGGTCGACTGCTGAGGTAGCAATGCCTTGTACATGTTCAATGAATACTTATTTGGTGAGTCAAGGAAAGGGTATATGGTGGGCGTCGTACCCTCCATATAGGGGTTTACCCAGGGGAGCCTTAGGTAACTAGCACCATTGACACCGAGGGGACTCTGCTTGTCACCTGCAGCTCGGTCCAAACCCAGCGTCTCCCCCGTCGGGACAGAGTTTTTTTGTATTCCAGGTGGCGTTTTGTATATAGCGCTGAAGCCGTTCGGGGCTTTTCCAGAGACAGCTGCATTTTCTACCGCTTCAGGGGGATTAGACTTAAACTGCATCTCTGGATTTCTTTCGGGAGTAAATCCGAGCCCAGCTATCGAACTCGTAGCATCCCGTGATTTTTCTGAGCCGAGTCCACACAAGCTGGAATACACAATACTACTGGGGACTCTGAGTCCTTCTCGCATGAGTCCAGACCTGTCCATACTCAGAGCTGCGAGACTGTCAATGCGATGTGCTGTAGTCGCATCCACCTTTACAGAACAAGAAATATGTTACTTTCACGTTTCACTAACACGACTACCGCTCAAGCTACAGATACATCAGCATTTCGAAAGAGAAACAATATTAATGCAAACACACTGTTTGTCATGAAAACATACAGAGGCTGATCATGCTGGAAAATGGGAGAACAGGAACCTATGGAGCAATATAGATCACCGCAAACGTTAATACAAATCTCTCCGCATCCAAAATTCATCGGCTAGAAACAAAGGCGTGAGGACCCATAGCCCAAGCGGCCAGAAGTGGCCCAGAGACGATGCTCGGTGGCACTGCTTCTGTGTGACAACCGGCTCCTCAGCCCAAGCCCTGCCAGAGCAAGAGGATGTGGGCTGTGACACAGAGAGTGGGAAGAGAAGGATGGAGAGCCTCTCCTCCTCCAGGACCTCTCCCCCTCTGCTGCAGCTCTGCCCCGGGGCTCACCACCGCCCCACAATTCATGGGGCAAGGCATCTGAGCACGAAGAACGGTCCATCATCAAATTTCTTCCCCACTCGCCACTCCCCACGTACTCTCAAAGAAGGAGAAAACCACCAACTTTGCTGAAACATTGATGTACTTAATGCTTACATGAACTGCATGACATTATTCGTAACAGAGCTAAAGGAAGAACATGACATCATACAACAACACAAACCACAAAGTCAGCGTCAAGAAATTAACGAGATACATAAACAAAGCCCCATTTCACTGTTTCACAGAAACAACTCGCATGTGCCCAAGCCCAGCTAGAGCTGCAACAGAAAGGTGTTTTAATCATTTCCCCAAATGGATCATGTAATAACACCCAGGGGCAGGAGTCGGGGTGGGGAGGACAGGCACAGATTCAGCTGCAGCATGAAGCTGTTAACTTCTTACCACACTGTGATTCAGGTGATTTTCTTCCCTCAACTCCAGTCTGCTTTTCGGTGCATCGCCATCATTAACGGGAATTTTCCTATTAAAAACCAGAAGCTTACTAGTTGAAAACATCCTGCACATCTCAGATCAGTACAAGATTATATCACCTCCATATTTTGATCCCCCTAGAGAAGTCCCGTATGACACCGTATTTATCCTTCTGTGTACCCATGCACAGCGACTACTTTCAAAAGCAAGGACCGTTTGAAAATAAGCATAAAGGGTTTTGACACCAAGAACACACCAAGCACATCTCAGAGCAGCCTCTTCCAATGCAAGTGATTTTTGTCAAGGTCTTCTCTTTTGCCCCTTGCCCTTTTCTTTTTCCAAAGAGAGAATATCCCATTTTAAACATACCCTGTTCATGTACCATCCATAAATGCTGCCAAGGAGAAAATGAACACACACGCTAATATCATACGAATGTCAGCTGTTCCATGCTAAAGGAGCTGCACATCTATGCCATAACAGTGTTGCAGCGCTGGGACTTGTTACCACAGAAAGCACCAATAAAGAATATACCTTAGTGCCAAATTTCAAATCCCAGGGATAAAAATCACTGACATGCAGCAGAAGGAAATTTTCAGCATTACCCAAAAGAACTCCTTTCAAAGTGCTTAAAGGCACATCATCACCTTAAAGCTGAAATGCGATTTTAATGTATTTGTTTTTAAGAGATTCACCTTTCTTGCAAGTAGCAGGTAAAATTATTATCCTTAAATAACTGGGAGGAAAGTGGGGAGGGAGGGCGTGAAAGCAGAACAAGACTTTTGGCCGTTTTCCTTCAGCTTGTGTTTGCAAATAGTATTCCCTGAAAAGACCAAAAACTTTCCCCTGCTTCTCAGAGGCTTTTCACACAACAGTAAGAACACAGGCTCAAAGAGAAGACAGAAAAACACTAAAACCACACAAAATTGGCACAGAGAACTGCAGGCGTACCTGCAGCTTCTGTTCAGTGTTGTTTTGCTTTTTTAAAAGCTGGGGTTTAAGGAAAGAGGACATCGGTCAGCGCCTGCATCACCCCATTGAAAATTATTAAAGACTGTAATTTTAATTATTGAATGAATGATATTCAGCAGGAAAAAAAGGTGGGGAGGAAGAGAAATTCGCTTGTGGGAGACAGAAAAGCCGCTGTTCCTATTTCACAGGACAAGCTGTTGGTCCGAAGGCAGGGCACGCCAAATCACAGGCAGGAGCCCCTCTGCCATAGAGTCACCACAAGAACACATGCACTATTTGGTTTAATTCCCCTTCACAAATACAAAATAATAAAGTAATTGTAAAAGCGCATTTAAAGGCTGCTTTGGGGAGTAATCTCTTTAAAGGGCGTCCCCGCTTCACTGACCCAGGTTGCCTGTTAAATAGTAAATCAGCGGCTGTTCTACCGCTCTCAGGCACGTCTTGTTTCTCCCCCCCTGCCCTCCCTCCAAGCTGGGCTGATCTCAATGCAAGGCAGCAGCTATCTGCTTCAGTATTAGGGAAGTGAGCAAACTCCGAGACCTCACGCTGCAGAATTACAGTGTGGTTTAACTTGCCAGAAGCTTAAATATTTACCTGTCTTCATTAATTCCACACATGCGGACCCTTTCATTGCTCATCCAGCTATGAACGTTGCCATACAGGGGAGTTGCAGAAAGCATGACGTCTTCTTAAAAATCACCGCTTTTCTTCACGGTTTTATATTCTATTTAAAAAAAAAAAAAAAGGAAAAGAAAAAAAAAAGTTGAGCAGATTTGTCTAGGAGGAAGTGCAAACATCACGGCGGAGCAGCCAGCCTCCCTCCGGGTAATTAATAATGAATGCAGGATTGGTGCGGGGAGTGAGCTGCCTACGTTAACCGCTAAGGGAGATACCCTGCAATAAAGGAGCAAATTGAGGGCATTTATAGGTCAGAGGAGATGGATCTTTTCCCCAGCGCACATCCAGAAAATTAAGAATCATTCCAGGCTATCGACAAATAAAAGTTTCTCCCCTGCATTTCATTTCCACAAGAAATGACAGCCAGCCAAGTACACACCAGTCCCCAAACCTTCATCTCATGTAGGCTGAACCAAGGAGGGAGACCCCACAGGCTGGGGGAACGTGCAAAACTACCCACAGGCACTCACAAAAGCCCTGCATTAGGAACGCGCAGGAGTGCATCGCAAGAACAGCCACATACTGTGTGTATTAGCTACACTGACTGCTGATAAAGCTTTCACGCAAGGACTTAAAACTGAAGAGACACTGCTACAGAAGGCATCTAAATAAAAACCTTCCTTTTAGTGTCTGCACATGACTAACTTGGAGAAAGGGGTTAAAAATAGTAAGTGGGTTGGCGAGCTCCCCACCCCTTGATTTGATTAAGCACCGAGCCCTGGTGGCTTCTGCATTGGAGCTGCTGCTGCTGCTGCTGCTGCTGCTGCTGCTGCTGCTGCTGCGAGTGCTTTCAGTAATTCAATGATGCCTGCTCACTCCAGGGAAAGAAATCATTAGCGGGCTCGCTGGAGAAGTATTAGCAGTCCAAGAGGATCGGCGCTGTGTGCAGCCAGAGAGGCAGGTGAAAGGTAACCGCATTTTCGCGTCCAGCAGCCGAGAGGGAACGGCTTTTCCTCCCCTCTACCTTGCCTAACGCCACCTCCGCTCACATTAAATTCTAGTTTGCTGCATGAGCGAAGTGTCAGGACAAGCTGCGTTTTATTAACAGGATTATCGCGGCGCATGATTTATTCCAGTGCAAGATTTTAATTGCTCTTTGGAGGTTGAGTCGTTTCTTTTGACTGAGCTTCAGCCTGCATCCTGCTGCTAAATGCTGGGTTAATAAGTAGGGGGAGCCTTTAATGCACAGGATATCCCTCAGCTCTTCCTCTCTCACAAAAATAGAAGCCTTTAAGCAGGAGGCATGATACTCCTTTTACACACACACAAGCCAGTAACGGGCGATTGACCACTGGGAGTTTAATGCCTAACGTCTCCCAAAGCATCCATGCTTCCCCAGCAAACTCATTTCCTTTGTCAGGCTACAAAATATGCAAATGATCACTTTGGCATTTAATGGGGAAGAAGCCCAGATCGGGCCTTTAACACAATACTTCACACAGGTTCAGAGAGGTTTAAGAACTGAAATGGCAGAAAAGCCTTGTTCCCCAACACTTTTTTCTCCCCTCAGAGAGGCCTTTTGTGCAAAACTCCACGTCTGGAACAAATGTATATTAATGAAACGGCATGTTGACCCTCCTCTCTGCAGAACGGTTAGCCTTCCCTAATGAAGTCCGCAAAAAACGCTGTGAGGAAACAAAAATCCGCGGAGATTAGATACCGTGCTATCATTCAAAAGGAGTTATTTCACTGGAAAGACGGTTTCTGGACAGATTTACTGGTTTCCAGATGCGCCGCTCGTAATGTTTTCAATAGAGGCAGCAGCAGCATGGAGAGAGTGATTTAGGGTTTTACATAAGGTTAGTAGCTGCCCCGTGCGCTGCCTCATCCGTGAGGGATAGACGCCGGCTCGGAGGAGACGGGCCTCAGTGGCACACGGCCCCGCTCCCCGCTTTCCTTTGGGGGTGCACAAGGCCAACCCACGCCGCTCCTCAGAGAGGCTGCCAGCGCCCGCCTGGTTTCCTCGGTGGAAGTGTATCATTAAGATAAGGCGCAAGGCCTGAATTAGAACCCGTCAATCCCCTGACACGTGCAGATAGCGAAACGCTGAAGTTGCACGGGCGGCCAAGAGCTTCCCCAACCACGGTGGATAATCCAGAGGCCCCACGTCCCACCACCGCCACCGGAGCAGGGCAAAGCCCACCAGGGTGCAGGATGCAGGGAGGTGGTGGGATGACCCAGGGCCCATCCAGGTGGATCAGACCCTGTGACCCGACAGCTGCCAGCCCCTTCCCCAAAGCCGCCCCTTGGCGCTCGCTGCCCCGGGTGCACGCGTGTGTGCAGTTATAATCGCCGCCCTGATGAACTTCTTGTGAACTGTTTAAAAGTGAAGGTCTGCTGAACGAGCAGCGGCGCCACTGCCAGCCATAATTTCATTGCAACAAGCAGCACACCTTTAACTCTTCGCACGCCCCTTCCCTCCTCCTCCTCGTCCTCTCTCTCCCCCCCCTGCAAGCGGCCGCCCGTCAGGGCCAGCGGCTCACAGGGGACTCCAGCGGCCCGGCCAAACGCCAGCAGCACCACAAGCCCTCAGCGCTACGGGGACGGGACGGGGGGCCCTCGGGGGTACGCGGGGGGG
>VYZV01006077.1:33044-80031 GCA_013401275.1 Pandion haliaetus | reverse complement strand
TACCGTCGCTGCAGCTGGTCTCGTCGCCGACCGAGTGATGATGAAAGTAAACCAGCTCTCTTCTGTGATTACCTCTACAGGCTACCTCTATAGACACACCTCTAGGCCCTTACATGACAGGAGGAGCACAGCAGGGATACAGCAGATTACAAGTTCACTCTGGCAGCTAAAACTGGTGTAAAAAGCCTCACTGGGCTGCTTGGAACTGGCAAGCTTCCAAATGGACCAGAGAAAGTTTGTCCTCCAGCCTTCACTTGGAAAGGGCTGAGCCTTCCATGAAGAATCTTGAACTCTCACTAATTCATAAAAATTAGTACATGCACTTCAGTTAATCCAGGCACTTCTGTGCAGGTGAATGGCTTGGTAATGCCCAGAGCTGACACTAGCGGTAGCAGAACTCTGACCCATGACAGGGATAGGGATGCCAGAGATCTCTGCCTCATTACAACCCGGTGCTCAGCTGTAGCAAGAGACTATCCCCAGGAAGATGTGACTGGGGGAGGCAGGGGCACCAGCCTGTGACAGTGCTCACTTCGGAGCCCAGGCTCTACTAGGAGTATGGCACCATCCCTCACGCTGCCTTGTTCATCATTTCTGCTTTATCAGGTGTCCTCTTGCTCCTTTAGAGATAGGCCTACACATTATAGGACCATCACCACTGCAAAGTTCTTGCCTAATGGACTAGGATTGCTGCTGAGCAAATGGGCATATCTCTGGTTCACCCCCCTGACCCTCACTTGTACTGGGACAGGGCCATGGGACCCTGATAACACTCCAACTGGAGTTGTTACAGCCTCCATGAAATGCTGTCTCTGCTTTCAGCTGTCTCCAAGATCCTGCTTCATTTCCTCTCCCAGAACAGCAGCGTAGCTGCTTATGCTTCAGAAAGGGCTGCTGAATACTCAGAAACCACATTTGGCCTAGGAGGAGCTGGAGCCTGGGAGCGTGTCAGGCAAGTAGTATTACATCTTCTCACTTTGTTCTTCTCTTCCCTAGTATTTCACTTTCAGGAACCCATTGTTGCTCTGTTTCTCTTTTGGGACTTCTAACAAGACTGATTACCCTTCTGAGAAGGAAACAAGGAGTTGGACAGAAAACCAGATAATTACAGGGGACCACAAATGAAAACACATGTTTTGGGAGTAAGAATCAGAGAGTCAATACTGTACGATATTATAGAATACTACAGGGGGCTGAAAAGGGACATAAACCAGCAGATCCCTGTGCAGCCACCCACTGCTCCCTGAGGAGACAGTGGACACTTGCCAATAGTGTTTTGAGATGGGATGATGGAACAGGAATAGGCCCAACAGCTTCCAGGATGTGTGTCCAAAACTCATCAGGTTACACCCATCTCATATGCTTGCTAGTGCTGACCTACTGTTATTAATCCCCAAGGCATTCCTCACAACCTGGAAAGAATCACACCTACCGCACGACCTCTCTGAGAGAAGCTGCACCGGGTAATGCTGCAGAGACCCAAGTTAAATGAAACTGAGGAGCCTGGTGGGATCTCATTTTCTTCCTGCTTCATTGATCATTTTGTCCTCTGTTGTTCTGCTGTATATTCTGACTTCTCCCTTGCTTTTCTCCCTTGGGCACCACTCCACCCTCATCCAAGGCTCTCTGGCCTGGGGCTAAACAGATGAGTATTGGCTGAAGTTCAAAGCAAGAATAGGGTACCTCTTGGTTTGTCAGGAATAACGTCTCTGTCCTGCAGTAAAGGCACTGTCCTCTACCTTGCCTGCAGGAAAACTATTTCATGGTAATAGCTCACTAAGCTGGGCCTTGGACTACCAGGAACAAAGTTGGAGGATTCACAGCAGGGTCTGTACTCACCCTCAGATGATACTGCAGGAAAAAGCAATTAATTTGGAGCAGGTCACCATATTGCTGTTATAGGATTAAGATCAACTTTGGCCTGCTATATTCCTTACTGGACCACTTGGTCCTTTCTCATGTAGAGCAATGTGGTTGACACAGCCCTAGCTTCTGGACCATGTAATCCCCTTCGCCTAGTGTTACTTACAGAAGGCTCCTGTTCTCTTCCTTGGGTCTTCTCAAGCGAATTCTCTCCCATCAACCCACCTTCCCCTCCTCATTCAAATTCACATCTCATTTAATCTCCAGGCAATGTTATCATCCTGCTCCAAAGACCTGGGCCATCCAACCTGCTGTCTTCCTCCAGAGAGCAGGAGTTTTAGATACACTGAGCTCCGACCTTTCCAAGGTCAAAGTCTGACTGCCTATTTATTCTAACGTACAGAAACATAGTGACACCTGCCAGCATTTTTTAGATTATTTCATGTGAACTAGCAATGTGTCAGTAATTTCCACACTGCTATGGGTAAAACCTTCTCTGTGCTATGCTAAACTGTGAGCAAGATTCTATGATGCTTAAGTATTTCTGACAAAGGACATGGATGGGTCTTCAGGTCTTGCAGGCTTTCTTAAAACTTGCGGTTTCCATTTTGTGCTGGCCACGGACACTACACATTGTTGCATAGCTTTGTGCTGTTGTACTTTTTAGATTCTCAGATGGGACTCAGCTAACTTCTGTGGCATAATGAAGTTTCAAAGCAAGACGCAAATGAAGGTGTTTGAAGATATATATGTTGATTAGGCTCTGATGAAATTGCCACATTTTACAGCAGACCAGTAACTTAGAAAGTATGTTGCTGAATGGTTATGGACCCTGGTATTCTCAACTATGTGTTGATCAAGTGATTTGATTTCTCCCTAAGGAAACAAAGAGCTAACACTAGAATGGCCAGGAAGTAAGCATGTGACATCCAGCCTGAGGTCCTGGGCAGGGGGGCAAAAACTTTAGCCATGCTATACATTGCTTAAAGTAATTTTACTTGGTTAGTGTAGGAGACACTCCCCAGCCAGCTGCACTCAGCTTTAGATACTTTCTCAGGCAGCAGGGGCTGGAGCTGCTTCCTCAGCTTGCAACTTTTCTGGCTGCCTTGATTGTCTGCTAAACATCTGGAGGCATTGGAATGGCCAAAGGATGCTATAAGCATTAATCAACCAGAAGAGATAGGCATGGTTCCCACCAGCCCCTGCCTTATTCCTCAAAGAATCATTTGTGCCTGCATGTTGCAGATCCCAGCAGCAGCACATTCCCCAGTAGGATCACACAATGGGCCTCCTGCTTGGAGGGGTGGGGAATCATGAAACATGGAGCTCCCAACATGATTCATTCAGATGTTTTGCATTATTTGCAGTGCAAACTGAGAACTGCTCCAAGGCCCAACACACCTGTATCTTCTTTTTGCCTTCTGCCTGTAGAGATAGCTCAGAGCTTTCAGTATCTCCTACCTCACTATTCCACTCAGTGTTTCCAGCTGGAAAAGCAGAGATTTTTTACTGTGTTCCCCCAGTTTGCAATGAAAAGCTAGGACTCCGGAGTCTGTAATTACAAGGGAAGGATGTGCCCAGGAACTGAGCAAGAAAAGCAAAGTTTCCACAGAGTGGACATTTTCCCTTTTATTCTGTTGTTTTCATAAAAATAGGGAGAATAAAACCTTAAAATTAAGCAACATAATCCTTAGTAATATAATTGGTTTATATTTTAATAAAAACAGTAATATAATAATAACATTACAGAAATACTGCAATAGCATGAAATATTTTCTGAAGCACACACACATAGCCATAAAAGTGATCTTCATAAGAAATTCTCAAAAACAGAATGCATTGCTCTGATTATTTCTTTGGAACAGATCAGAGCACCAAAAATGTTACTCGCTGGCCTCTCAAGAGGGTACTCACGGAATCTGATTGCAGATTCAGCAGACATGAAAGGCCTGATCCTGGGGCATGGTCACCATCCCCACTGGACTCTCAGGAAGCCTTGTAAAGACCCAGAGCACTGTGTCCTGGCTGCCTGGCTGCATCATCCGAACTTCTTGATAGTTTTTCATGTGGTCCTTCTGCTGTGTCCAATACTTAGCAATGCCCAGCCAGTGATAAGAGCCTTATCTGGTGGCAGTATGATGCTGATAGTTCAAGGCTGCAGTAGAAAAGACTGCCGGGGATTGGCTTTTTCAGTCTTGTAAATAATGCTATGATGCACAAAGTGAGCTTGAAAGCATGCTGCTGATGCTTGTTAGTATCCAGATTGCCAGCAATGGAGGAAGTCCCTAGCAGGAAGAAAGAAACATGAACATTAAAAATAAGTTGTTAAAAACTTAAGTTGTCTCTTCAACATGATCCAGAGTTTCAACATACAGCATCTAGTCCAAGAGATAGCTCTGATCCACCTTCAGCATGTTAGATGATCTACCTTGGGACACAGCTTTCCAGACAACAGGGTAGCACCTCAGAATTTACTGTGCCATGTAAACCCCTCCTAGAAAGCCAGACCACTCAGAAACAGAAGCATTTAAAAGGTGGCAGACTGCATACCTGAATCCAGGGGAAGTGGAGCTCGATCCTGTGGAAAGGCAGAATTTTGGGGGTTAGAAGGGCCATCTAGAGCTCTCTAGTCCAATAATGTGTTTGTGGCATGGCTAGCTCCAAAGCTACATCTGGCAGCTCCAGAGGAAAGTTCTCAGCGTCTCCAGGGGTGGAGGTCTGACAGCCTCTCTGAGCACCTGCTCCAGTACAGCACTGCTGTTGGGGAGTCTCCCTTCTGTCCAGTTGGAATTTCCCCTGTTGTAGCTTGTGCCTGTTGCCTCATTTTCCCTCTGTGCAGCTTTGAGGAGAGTCTGGCTGTCTTCGTTGCCTTTATGTAGTGGAACACTTCAGCTAGATCCCACTTAGCCTTCTTTTCTTTAGGTCTAACAAAGCCAGTTCCCTCAGCCTCTCCTTGTCGGGCAAGTGCTCCAGCCCCCTGACCATCGCAGTGGTACTCCACCAAACCCCCTCCAGTTCCTCAGTGTCTTTCTTATGCCGGGGGGCCAGGACTTGACACAATGATCTGTATTTCTCTGGAGCATGTGTCTGGAACTCGCTGTCTTCATTACACCCCTGTGTAATTAGTACAATGGGGCTGAGTTCACAAGGGCTGAGCACATAGACCTTCCCATTCCTTCTGTGGAGGGTTAGTGGTTAGTCATAACTACTGATAACGGGCCCTATTCACCTTCATTTTAGGGGTGGCTTGAGTTTGGCTGAGACAGCAAAGCACTTGAGCAAGTGCTTGACTCTCAGCATGAGTGTCCCAGTGCAAGCTTCCTAGGCACCAGCACTCTGCAGTAGTCAACAGGGTTGCCAGGGGCACAGGTTTGTCTTAACTGTCTCCAAAACCAAGACCTGAAGGGCATATTTGCCATGTCCTGCTGCCCAGGGAACTGTGCTGAGTCAGCTATAGTTTGTCGGTACTCACAAGCATTTCGCAGACAGTTCTGTTAAGCCCTGGTAAGCATCACACTATGCATTTGATTTTGTGTAAACTGCTGAATTATTTAATCGTCTTAGACATTAGGAGACTCGGGAAGACTGAAAGGGAAAGGGAAAAATATCTCCTAAACAGTTACATTGCATTAACTACTTTGTTAGATCAGCTGACTGGTGGAATAATGCCACTGACTGTGTATCCTGTCACCTCAATGTCTTATTCAGACAGAATTAGAAAGGCCAGGTCCTGAGGTATTAAAAGACCTGTGTAAAGTTTGGGGTGGATGGAACTGAAATGAACTCTAATGCATACCTTTTCCTCAGTCAGAAATACATTTATAGCATCCTACAAACAGGTTAGTTTTTTTCCTCCTGGACTTTAAGTTCCTGCCTGTATTATGTAGCTCTGTGCATCCCTTCCTCTATCTTCCTGCTGCCCATTCTGCTAGCCCCTGTCCTACACATAGGGACCAGTTCAAGAAGAACTGGCTTGCCCCACAAAGGGTGGCTGAGGCAGGAATTCAACTCCAGTCCTGGTCTTCTCTCCTGTTCAGTAGACCACCTTCTCTTTCTTGTATAGTAGGATATCAGGCCGTAGAAATAACTTTCTGCAGTTGTATGGATTGCAAGAAATAGGGAATGCAGACTTCAGTCATATGATACTTTTATGTGTAAGCTCTGATCCTGAAAGTGAATCCACCCATCTGAGCTTTTGGACTTGCTAAGAACTTAGCTAAAATCAGTCGCCCTGTCCTGAGAGGCAGTAAGAGTGTACTTGAATCATGCTTACGCAGCTGAAGGAGCTTTTGGGACCAAATAGCTCCAGTAAGCTGCAAGCTAATGAAATTATAGCTGATCCGTGAAAAGAGTTAAAATAATTTACCATTTCCTTAGTAAAAAAACTGAGAGTATTGCTAAATCTCTTCTCTACTCCTGGCCACAAAGGCACAATGTAGGAGCATAGTCCTTGGCAATCTCTTGCCCGCTCGGCCCTCTGTTCATGCAGCATCAAGCCCATGCTTATTTTTCTACTGTTTCTGCTAACACTATCGCCAGGATCTTCCAAACCTCCTTTTCCTAGGATTTTGCATTACTTTTCACTCTCAGTGTTTTCTTCAAGTGCCTACTAACCAAAAGGATATGAGAGACCTCTGTCCGATTCAGAAAGATGTATGAAGTGAAGCTCCAGGGCCAATAATCCTCTTCTCCACGTTGGTATGCAACAAATCTTTTCCAGCAGTAACTAATCTGAAATGAAAGATATCCAGTTACTCGTGATGAATGGCATGCCCAGTTCTTTCTTCATGAATATGTCAGTGAGTCATTTCTTCCTCAGTAAGACAACAGTAAAGGGCAGGAGAAAGATACTCATCTGAGGGTATTCATGCAAGGCACTAACAATGACTTGCAACTACACAAATAAGTTAGTGGAAAGGGGAACCAAAACTCTACAAATAGCAATATGTCTAAAAAGGGGAATTGCCAGAGAGAGAAAGATTACTACAGTGGCTTGGGCAAGCTCTATCACAGATATCAAATCAGGGCATAAAGCCAGAGCACGTTGGCCAAAGAAGGAATTATTGAATGGCAGGCTGCTTCTTTGGGAGCAACTGAAAAGGGAAGTAGCACATGCAATCAGGGCTGTTCAGGCATACCTTTTGGCAGCCTTGTGCTTGATCATAGCAGCTTTGGGTAAGACAATAAATTTGTTGCTTCAATCATGAATCTGTCCTTGATGATCAGGGAAAACCTGGAGTGAACACCCTAACATTTAGCAGTTTCATATTGATCTTTGCGTTGATAGGATGACCAGAGCTTCTGTCAATGCTCTGGTAGTATAATCCCAGAGACAGGTTCCCCAAAATAAGCAATGTCCTTTAAGTTTACATTTGAGCTGGTAGGTTTTCTAGCTGTGCACTCCAGTAGTAAGTATCCAGACAGGTATGTGAGATTCATCCCTTCAAATGTACATTCCTTTCTGTGAGCTACTTGTCTGGACTATTTTTACAGCTAAACATCAACAGGCAAGCAAGATATACATACAAAAAGACACACATGCAAGATGTCCTCTGTGATTCATCCTCTAAAAGTATCCTTTAGATATGTCTCCTTCCCTTCTCCAGCTATCAAGGGAAACCCATTACTTGCTACAGCTGGCAAGCTGATCTGCCTGTATATGCTAGAAGGGACAGGTTCTATCTTACACTCAGAATTTTTTACTGTATATAAAGGAGGCGTGGATGACAAGAGAAAGATAACTTTCGTTCTTCAGATTTGGCAAAACGAAATGACAATGCTGGTCCTGCTGCTGTATGGGACTGGGGAAGAACTAAGGCAGAAGAGAGTGGCATTTTTGCACTCACTAGTCCTCCCCAATGCCCGTCATTACCACTATTACAAAGCATAACTGGTGAGAGTGCACGTAATTCCAGAACTTCAATCCACACCTAGACAAAGCCAAAGAGTAGTTGGGATACCTGAAAGATTCATGATACGTATAATGACTCCATTCATTGCCAGGTTCCTGAGACCTTGCCAGTGACAGATATCCAGGTGCTTGAACAGCTTGGCTGCATATATTTCCAAGGTCACATTGGAATATACCCTCAGGAACTCCAGAATTCTTCTGGAACATTTCCCACAGGGGGTAGTAGATAGGACCCAGGTGATGGAACAAGAAACAGATGGCATGGCCTTGAAACAATTTTCCAAGAAGTTGACTTCAGCATGTTGGGTCGAATTGTTTGAGCACCAGTTCTTCCAGATGGTACCTCTGCTCCACCTGATTTCATACAGCATGTATACCACCTTTGGATTTTGGCCAGGCAAGTGATTTCTTTTGAAGTCATTTGGCTGTAGCTTCCACCTGCGACAAAAGTACCAGCAGTTGTTTGGTCCCATTGTGCATTGCCTGCTCTCCACATCAGCCAAGCCTCTCACTCTCAGCCTTTCCCATCACAAATAAGCAGCCTGAAGAATGTTGCAATCTAATGATCTAAATCTGGAATTTGATGAAGGCTCCAGATTCCCCTAGAGTGGCCCTGGTGAGACACCCACAGCACCTCCTTGAGAGAAGGAAGCAACCCCATCACCACTCTGAGATCTGGTCAAAGCAGTGAGACAACTGGAAAGGAAGACCGGGGAAAGGGATGGTAAGAAGAAAACAAGGCACAAAGCTTCTTAGCTTTGCCTACGCCTGGAAATTGCTATCAGGCCCAGGCAGCACACAGTTCTATAACTGTATCTCTTACCCTTGGTTGTTCTCTCTGGGTGCAGCATTGAGATAGAACAGAATTGTCAGTCACTGGGGATAGCAGATCAGAGAACAAAATTTCCTCTTCACCTCCTGTCCCTTTCAGTCTAGCAGGATGGGATGCGGGAGTGGTGGATTTCTGCCTGGGAGCTGAACCTGATGGTTGTTTAAACTATGCTGTACACAAACCCTTACTCACTTTAACACATTAGGGCTGACTGTGATCTCACTCGAGTTTAACTTCACTGATTTCAGCAGTACTGCATCTGCTTTTCCCTGACTAAAAGAGCAGAATCAAATTTCTTCTCCCTTTGTATCTCCCAAACCACTGCTACTAGGCAAAACTTCAGCTATTTTCCTGTTGGTACTCATAATGTCAATCTAGACAAAAACATTTCCACAGCCAACGGTTCTTTTTTTCTTAGTATGAAACTGTTTCAAAAGCTGAAAAAATATCAGTGCCAAGGGAAAAATATCAGTGCAGATAGGAGGGTGATTTCTGACTACCAAATACTTATGGGGTGGCACCACAGACCTGCCTGATTATATATTTTTGTCTCTTGTGATGGCAAAGAAGTTTGACCCTATGACTCACTCATCCCTTCCTAGCTGAGGGTCTAGATGAAAACAATTGCAGGAGATCAAGGACAGTTATTTCTTTTGTAAAAGTCCATCCAGAGCAAACTTAAGGATCTAAGAACCCTCATTTTATTGAAGAAAAGAATTAATTTACTTAGAATTAAGATACTAAAAGTATTTTCCCACAGCTCTTAGTTCTTTAAGATGAGGAATTATGACATATACACAGTGAAATTACATTTCAGCAGGAATAAAATAGTCTTCTACATCAACAGAGACCTGATCAGCTCTTTGCACAGCTTTATTGCACCGATTCTTTAAGAGGCATCTTCTAGTTGTTTATTGCATTGAAAACAAAATAGGTGAAAAGATAAGCCAACTAATTTGCTCCATGCTTAATTGCCCTTGAGACCTCTTTCCACATTAAGAGGTGTTTTGGAATTTGAATTCTTCCTGCCTAATGCCACATGAGGCTTAAGAAAATTATAGTAATATTTTGAAGCTGGACCTAAGATTCAAGACATGGTAATGCATTCAAAGAGATAACACACAAAATCCACAGGTGTCTCCTGTATATCTTCATGTGCCAATGCACACATTTTTCTGTACTCACTAGTTCCTTAGATACAACCACAGTAAATTTCTACACCGAATGTGGAGAAACAGACCTTCTTTTCACATGCATGTACTTACCTCTATCAGCAACAGCAGCCATGGATATTTCTGGATTTGTCTGTCACCTCTTGGGTGATGGATGTCCCTTTATTAGTCTTACATTTGTTTCATTTCCTGTTCCCAAACACTGAAGTTTGGACCGTAGTAATGTTACTCAACTATTTCCTCCTGGTGACTTGCTCGTATGTGGATAAACCATGCCACTGGGTGAACTGAAAGCAAGTTCCTGGCAGCAAAAGATAGCCAAAGAGGGTGACTCCCATTCAGAAGTAGATCTGGGGGTGTAAACAAGGTTGCCTACCAGAAGCTGGAGTTAACAGGTGAGCCATTTTTTTGCAGTGCAGAACAGAAATTATATCTCTTTATTACCACTAGCCCCGGAATAGAAATGCCCCAAGAGAGAAAGAGCATCTACACAAATGGCATCGAGTCACATAGCTGTGGCATGGCAATTAAGTTTTCTGGCACCCAGCTATCATCAGAAAGTTGAGGAGAACCCAGTGGCGAGAGGGAAACAGAAGACATAATCTGCAAAAGCTTGTGATTTTATGGATCTCCAGCAGGTGGTGATGATTACTGCCATTTCCCTTCATGGGACCATTCTGTGGAGTTCCAAGAACCACTCATACACCCTTGAACCTGGGTCGTCACCTAAACAAGGAAGACCCTCAATGTGTGTGAGGACACATCTACAGCTGTGGTCAGCAACTGGGCAGACACTCTCAGGCTAACTCTAAGTAAGCTGCCTAGCATCCAAGAGAGCTATGGCAGTGGACAGCTTGTTGTGGGGGGATATTTATGAAACTTCACAACTGAGAAGAGCTCTGTACTCATGTGAGCACCCTGACAGCAAGACCTGAGCAAGCTGGTGAGTATCTGGAGAAGCTATTGGTCATGACAGATCAGTTCCCTGATGTAAAAAGAACAGACTTTTTCCAGTGCCCTGAGAAATCTGCTCAGCCTTATGAACTGGGCATCACCTTCCTGTGATCTGTTCTGTAGTTCACACAAGAGGCAGCAAAAAATATTTCCCATTTAATCTGAAAAATGAGTGTAACGATGCTAGTTGCTAGTGAGAAGCTTTCTTCTGACTGACACACCCAAAACTGTCTTGCAGAGCAAAAGGAGTTACAAAAGAATTCTTCATACGGCTTAGCTAGAGATAACTGTGCTGAGTCAGTCTCCATCACTTACAGTTTCCCCTTTTTTTTGTGACATAATTATTTTGTGACCTGATGCAAGCCACAGAAATGGATCCTTGGTGAGCCATCACCCAGTAATGTGCACTCCCTGAGGACAAAGCCATTGCCATCCTCAATGCCAAGTCTGACTTGGGACTGTAAAGCTAAAGGAGTGATTTATTTGTATTCTCCAAGGCCAGCCCTCAATATTTTGTTGTCAAAAAATATTCAGTTTCCTGCAAGGGCAGAACAAACAGAAGGGAACATGAATGGTGGAGTACAGAGGGAGGAGGGATTCAGGCACTAGCAGGACTTTCTGTGAAGAAGGCTAGCCATGGCATGTTATCGGGCAGCACAATGTCAACACAGCATCTGCCTTCAGGGCCTCTTCTGCTGCTGCAAGGTCACCACTCACTTCACAGCACAGAATTGTTGTCTTGTGGTTGCATTAGTTCATACCTTAGGAAGAGTGAATGGGATCAACTCAGACACTGATAGACTTCTTGAAAAAAATTTTAAAAGTGTTTGACTAATGTGTTTTTGAGATCATGGACATGATACTCAGTAAGGCCAGAAATGCATTGATACTATACTACTCTCTTCATTTCTTTCTCTTTGCAGTAGATATTTGCAAATATGCAGTTGTAAATTAGGTTTTGAGATGCTTAGTCTGATCTGCAAGAAATGGCTTGATTAGCAGCAGTGCTCAGTAGCAGTAGTTCCTGGTATAAAACCAGCGCTGTGCCACAGAAAGCAGAGAGAGAAAAAAATGAGTCCAAGCAGAAGCAGGGAATTTGCAGCACAACATTTCCAGATGTCTCCAGGAAGATGAATGTGTTCTATGAGATGCTGGAAAACCAAAAGAGAAAAAAAAGGGAAATGTCGTTCTGTCGTTCCTGCCAGCCTAATGTGAGGAGAGGAATCCCTGCCAAATCTGGCAGTTGGTTTAACCCTAACAAAATCAGAAAGACAAGGTTACTACATGAGTTAATTTTCATGCTTCTAGAAGAACTTGCACATCCTGTCTATGGGGACCAAATTCAGTGCATCAGAGGATGATGATAACCTCCAGAATGGTCATATACCTGAGCGGCAAAACTCTTCCTTGGCCTTCATGTGCAAACAGCAGTAATCCAGTATGCCTTTAGGTTGCTACGTCTGTAACAAGGGTCATATATATGGGTGGGACTTCATATTACTCAAACAGCTGTGGCCAAAATATTTTTTTCTATTTGTCATGCTGTCAGTTATCTCCCCTTACAGAAGTTTCTTAAGATAATGTTAGAGATAGAAGTGAAGGTGGTTTGTAATGCTGAGCTATTGGTAACATCTGAATATATCTCACCCACTCCAGCAAATGGATTTTTGTAAAAGTAACCACCACCCTCATATGCATACCTCCTGAACATAAATGCATTTTGGAGGATCATACACAGCAAAGGGCACGCAGAGTGGTGGACATACACTCACTCATGACTCCTTTAGCCACCAGGTTCCTCAGACCTTCATGATAATATTCCCTTTGGTGGTAGCAGAGCCATGCTGTAGACCTATGACCAGATTCACTGGGGGTAATAATCCAGAAACTTCACAGTTTCTTCAGAACACTTTGCAGAGGGACTCCAGGATATACATTAGGTGATAGAGGGGTGGACAGAGCAATGGGGAGCTAACTCCTTACAGATGTCTCCCAGGAAACAGATTTCAGCATAACAGTCCTTCAGCAAGATGCTATTACAGTAGTGGTGTCTACTGGATGTACCACTCCTCCAATTTATCTCACTGAGCCGGCTGTGTCGCGGGAGAACAGGCACAAAGTTTGCAATTTTTCTCAAATATCTTTTGGCTAATCTGACACTTGAAACCCAAGGTGCACCAACTCCAACGTCACAGTGAACAATTTTATTCAGCATAAAACACAAATTTGGACTGAGATAGAAGTCATAGAAATGGAAACATGGGGAAGAAATCAGGAAAGACAGGCAAGTTAGAGAGAAGAAAGAGGAACACAGAAGAAGGAAAATTAGATCAGACAACATAGAAGACAAAAAGGGACAAGGTTGGAATCAGCCAACATCCCAATTTGCAAATCTCTGAGAATTTTACAGGTACTCGGCTTTCTATTCTCTGGCTGAATGATCTATTGGAAAGAGGTGAGAATCACCACGTAGAAGTCTGGAAGCAAGGGGGGAGGCAAAACTTAAATGTGACTAAAAGCTTGGGGCTCCCACAGAGGCTTAGGTCTCAATCTCCACTTACAAACCTCCTCCTGGACTGAATTTGTAATGGTAACTTTTGTGTTAGTTCAAGTGTTCTGCTGCTGGCACATTGACAGTAAAAGGAAAATCCACTGTATGTTTGTTTGGATTTAATGGCATTTTCACAGCAGATATCTACATTTGTATGGAAAGTAAAAAACACACAGAGCCTTTTGAGATTTATTCTGTGAACTTCAAATTTTAAAAAGGGCTAAAACGTGTGTGTGTCTGTGTGTGTATGAATATGTATGTAGGAGTACACACCCACACAGATATGTACGTATATATGTATGCATAATAATGCATGTAAAAACAAGCTTGTAGATAAACAAATACACATCCTTAGCAGCATATGAATTTACAACTGTGACCAATAAGCACACCCACCCGTGGCCTTTTTAATCTGTCCCAGCACCTTTGCTTTCCTTTCCTCTGCAGGTTACACAGCAGCATCATACTTTACTGAGATTCTTGTTCAGTTTCCCTGGATGGAAATGAAAATGTAAGAGATTAAGATAACTGTTGACGCCCTGCTACTATTGGGTGAGTCCGACTCCGAACAGTGAAGTGGAATGGCAGCCAGCCACGAGGGTGTGTGGGCAGAGCCCTGACCCAGGCAAGGTGGAGAACAGGTGGTTAGTGGGCAGGACTTACCTGTGTGCTTACTTCAGTGTTAATTTTTCTTAGCTAAACAAAACATCCCAATATCCTTGTAATAGAATTCTTTCACATTAACCGGTGAGGGTATAGAAATCTGGTGAGGCTATAGAAATCAGTGAAGTGGATCAAATATATTTTGTGAGGAGTCAGTGTGAAAAAAGAAAACCTGCAAATGACCATATCTGTATTTTGGACTATGATTTTCTGCTCTAAGCAGTCTTCCTACAGTCATGTCACACTACTTTGCATCACAGAAGTTCTGTATATTTATCTTTCTGATTTTTCTACCTCTTCGTTTCAATGCACGTACTGTGTCAAGGCACATAGCAGAACGATAAGTACCCCAAACCCAGTGAACATCAGAGTGTCCATACTCCCTTTGAGAGGCTGAGTCTGGCATACAATCATCACACAACTGGCAGGGTTTTAAATAGCGAGGGGGACAACAAAACCAGGTGGACTTCACTTGAGAGAAAGCAATGATTCATCTGTTCCTTTCCTATCAGTCATATTGGAAAGAGTGTTCAGAGCAGCTCTAGGAACTTTCAGCACTGAGCTTTTCTTTTCCAAGCACTCAGGGATTGCTCAATGGCAACCACATGGTTAAACTCTCCCCAAAATTCACCTGTAAGCTGTAGCTTTCATGGGAGGTAAAACCTCCATGAGAAGCAGAAAATGTCTGCCAGACCCAGGCATTACACCCATCAGGCACCATCAAGGATGGAGTTCATGTTCTTCATAGCAGCCCGTATAGTGCTGTGGTTTAGCCTGGTTTATGAAAACAGTGTTGATAACACACCAACATTTTAGCTATTGCTGAACAGTGCTTGCACAGTATCAAGCCTGTCTCTGTTTCTGACTTTGCCCCCAAGTGAGTAGGCTGGGGGTGGGCAAGATGATGGGAGGGAACACAGCTGGGACAATTGACCCGAACTGACCCAGGGATCTTTCATGTCATCTAATGGTATGCTCAACAATAAAACCAGGGGGGATTTTTTTCTGAAGTTGCTATTGCTTAAGGACTGGCTGGTCATCAGTCTGCTGGTGTTGAGTGATTGCCTCTGCATCACTTGGGGTGCCTTTTCTTTTTTTCCCCTCCACTTATTAAACTGTCTTTATCTCGATGCCTGAGTTTTCTTGCTTTTGCCTTCCAATTTGCTCCCCCATCCCATGGGGCAGGGAGAGAGGAGAGCAAGCAGCTGTGTGGTGCTTAGCTGCCTGCCAGGGTTAACCCAACTCACCATCTCATGTCCACAGGTAGGCTAGAAATCCAGCCTACTTAGATATCCACAGGTAAGCTGCTAAAGACATCTTGTAAGAAGTCTTCAGAAGACTCCAGAGATATGGGGTTGCTCTGCCAGGATCTTCATGGTTCGGGCTCTGTCTTAGTATGTAAATGGTCTCTCCATCACAGCTAACACTCCTCCTGTCACTGGCATGGAGCAGGACTGTGAGAAAGGAACTTAAATGTGTGTTTAAGCAGCAGTAAGTGTTTTATCATATTCCTTACAGCAAAGGCAGGACAATCTTCATGGGACCATCTATCAGTAGTCTTGATAACTTTGAACTTGAACAGTCATGGCATGTGGTGCAGGTCCAGGGGACACCTGGTACAGCTGAGATAACCCTTCAAGGGAAGAGATTTAGGGAATGCAGCTGAAGTGGTGGGTCCCAGCCACCTTTTTCCCAGGTTGAAGCTGTGTTGCTTAGGCCAGCCAGCAGTACCAGGAGGAGCCACACCTGCCACAGTGATGGTTATGGATAGTGTTCATTGCATCTGAGTAGGTCTTAAGAGAAGTGAGGGATTAAAAGGCGGATATGGGGCTAAGCAGTGTTTGTGAGCAGCAGATGGCAGAAGTGGAAAACAAATGATGATGGAAATCAAGCAGGGAACTGTGAAGGTGGAACAGCAGACCTTATATCCAAAAATCCAGCTGAGCTGTCATGGTTCACTCAGACGAGTACACCCATGGGGTCAGCTGTAAATGCTCATCAGATCCAGCTATGAAAGTGGCCTGAAAATCATCTCCAACTACCCAAATAGTCTTGGCCCTGGTGCTATGGATTAGGCATTTGCTGACTAGATGCTGCTATGGGAAGACCCCACTATGGGGTAGACCAGTAATCCAGATAGTAGTTGGAAGCAGAGGGAATTATGATACCATGTCATTGCAATCTGCCCTGTCACAATTTTCCTGTCTTATCTCAGAGAAGGCATGCATGATGCTAAGAGGGAAGTCTTGCCAGATTTCACTACTACAGTTAACACAGATTGCAGATTTGGAGGCTAACACAGTTACTGCTTGTCTTGTAAGACAGGCAGGGCTGCAGGATGGGGAACATACCCATCTGCACCTCCTTTGCCACAGCCTACTGCCCAGTCCACAATCCACCTTCATCAGAGACACTTAAACTGCGACACTCTGCCTCCCATCACCACGGATAAGGTTCAAGGATGAACAGAGACTTCATTTGGCAGGAAAACTGCTCTTGGTTTAACCAGACCCATAGTAGCAATGGATGCAGCACAAACCAGGCAATGCCAGTGCAAAGCACTGTGGCTCTGCATCACATCTCTGGGGCTGCAGATCAAGAAGCAGAGCTGAGCCAGGCTCCCAAAGCCACTCTGGGGAGATAAAGCTCTGGCTGCTCCCTGGGTCTGTTCAGAGCTCTGGGATGCCACCAAGTGACCATGCAGATGCAGAGGTGGGGTGGCACATACAGAGCATGCTGGCATAGGAATTCTGATCTGCTGAAGTAAAAGTCCAGGCCAAAACTGCAATGGAGCTCCAACCCCTTCAGTGCCTGGCAGAGCTGGGCCTCAGCAGGGATGCTGCAAGAAGAGAGGAGACAACAGCTAGCAGCACCTTTATCTAGTAAGGCAACAGACCATGACAAGAGCAGTCATCATGCTGTGTGGCAGGACACAGGCTTGAGCTGGAGGTGGAGAGGATGTGAACAGACCAGGTAGCCAGAATCGAGTGCTGGATGAGGCCTTACTCTACATATAATTCATAATCTCTAAATGACTAAGTTTAAGCACAAGTTTCAGTCCATGGGAGGCTGAAATGTCATATGCCTCAAGCAGGGAACAGAAAGGCTGTGCATAAGGGACTAGCAGTGACCATAGAGGTGCCACTTGGGACTGGATTCAGGCCTTTCTGTTTCTCTGTACATGAGAACTACAAGACATTTGAGTACAGAACATTGCCCCTCAGCTCCCAGATCTTTTTCCCAGCCTCATATGCATGTGCCACATGGTTAAATGGCAGTGCTCCAGCCAGCTATGGCAGCAGCAAGAGTATTCTCCTGTTTGATGACTTGGCTTTTGTCTCTGCCAGTTCAAGAGAGATGGCTTCTGATTTCTAAGTTACTATTGAGAAACATTGTTCAGCTGCATCATTGATATTTGATCTATCAGGTCTCATTTGGTATGTTTATTTTCACTATTACATTAGATACAGCACTCTGTATTTCATTTCCTTATTCTCCCACACACACACCCCGGGCAGAACTGAGCTGAAAGTGAGGTCTCTTCTTGCTTACTGTTTGACCACAGACTAATTTTCTAGGCAAATATGACTCAAAAAGAATGCCTTGAAATAAAAATTTCGTCATAACATTATAGATAAGCAGAATCTAGACAACTGGCCAGGTGTCCAGAGCCACTGTTTTCTGTGCCCAAGTCACAGCAGCTCTGGCCAGACACTGCCAGGGTGCAGCAAGGGCCAGCTACTCCCTAAAGGATGAGGAGCCAAGTCAAGCAAGATAAAGCAGACAGCAAGGAAGGAGCCTTGCTAGCCAAGGCCCATCCCAGTGTACTCAGAAAAGGAGAGCAGAGCAGGCCCAGGGCTAGCAGCCAGTACCAACCAAGAGTCCAGATTTTCAGGCAGGTTCATACTGACCAGGTAGGTCCTAGGTCACGCTGGGAAGTCAATCCTCAGGTCAGGATCAGGTCCTGTGACGGCAACCAAGGTCCCATGCAGACATAGTGATCATCGGCCTCATCCATAGAGATGAGACAGGTCTGAGGTCAACCCCAAAAATCAGTTCACAGGTCAAGAAACAGATCAACAGGCTCCATGGCTGGCCATGGGCATGGGCAATAGGCATGGGTGTGAGAGATGGAGACAAGCACACTTATGCTATAGCTCAGGCAGGGACTAATAGCACAGACCCGAGCTTAAATGGAGCTCCTGGACCATCTGTGGGTGGTGTGTCAGTGGCCAAGTGAGGGTGGTCAAGGCAACTAAGGTTTTTTTAATGCCCTCAGGGCCCTGAGAGACACAGACCATAATAGTTGCCCTTAGTTTTTATTGTTAAAACAATTTGGGGTTCTTGCTTGCTTGTGACATAGGAACGTCACAGACTTCCTTTGGCCAAGAGCTGGTTACAATGCAAACAGGGGTTGAGTGTGGTAAGTCAAGGCCAATAGGACAATGTAAACAAGAATTAAGCATAATGAACCTTGGCATGGACGGTAGATCAACAAGTGACAGAACCATCCCCAAAGCTGCTGGGAAGGTATACTGTGATATCATTTGATTGGCAGCCTGTGCTGACAACAAAGACATTCAGCAGTAGAGATTGAGGGGAGACACTTGGTTCACTTCATAAACTGAGTTTAGTGGTTTCACACTGTCTGCGTTTCTCTTCCACTGATAACAACTTGTGTGATCAATTTTCTGCCTCTTTAAGACCAGCTTGAAAGCATCAGCTCCTGAACTTGTAAGATGTAAAGACCCATATCTAAACAAGAGGACATATCTACCAAAGTGGGCATTACCTAATTGAGGAGTGCTGACATTTTGAGAGTTACAGGTTATCATCTCTTTGCTTCCATAAGCCAGATTCTCTTTAGGCTAGGCTGATCCAAAACTCTGAGTAATTCTATTGACTATTTTAAAAATGTTAGCAATACAAATGAGAGAAGAATGAGGCCCAATCGTAGCTTTAGAATTTAATGACTAAAATGGGTATAAGTCAATGAATATTTATCCTAGCCTTGCAAAAATAATCTAGCATCAGGAATAAAGAATGGAGAGAGGTTCTATTCCCAAGTACTCAGTACTGACAGCAGGGTTTGTACCTTTGCACAGCACAGAGGCGTGAACAACCAGACAGAGGAGCAAACAACCCAGCCTGACTACTGCAAGGGGTACAACTGTGTTCCTACAGTTCTCTGAGCAGCCTAACCTGCCTTGCTTTTCAAGGAGTTTCCAGTGGATACATCTAGTTGTCCAGTTCCAGGACGGGCTTGTGGATAAAAATACTTTCTTACTTCTTTTAGCCAGCTGAGTGGAGCTGCTGAAATGCAATGACCATGGATATTGTAATTACCATTCCACAGTCACACTGTTTGGTGGATGGAGGATTTGCCTTTGTTGAATGGACCATCTGTGGATGTTTTAAGTTGCTCTTTTAAGACCAAGTGCTGCTGTCAGTTACATGTTATAGCTCCCACTGAGCCAGTTGAAAATTCTCTAGGCTAGCACAGCCTTTCAATTGCAGACAATTGTTTCAGTGATTAATGCTGAGACACTAGTACAGCAAGAAGTGGCACTTATTGTGATTAGTTGATCAGTTTAAAAGAGAGACAAGTACTTATTTACATGGCAAGCTGTGAACTTCTGGAATCTGCTGCCCCAGTAAACTGTGGACACAGATGGCAGGGCAGGGCCAAAAGAAATCTGAGAAATTCATGGTAAGAAGCCCAGAAAAGGACACTAAAGGGAAGATGCAGGGTTCCCAACCACAGTCATTGTGGGTATTGAGGTAATGTGACTGGATCATGATGAACGACAAATAGAGGCCAGACTTGTCTGCTCTCCCTAAAAAGCATCTCCTCCTGCCACTACTAGATACAGTGTCTGGACTATGCCCTCTGCCCCAATGGGGCATTTTCTGTGTTCTTACGTTTGCTTTTGTTCCTCTTGTAGCATGAGGTAGGAGACAATGCTAGCCGAGAGGACAGCAAGTCTCCACAAATGTTCCTTTTGGCAGCCCGACCTTCTCTTGCCAGAGATTCATTTTTCAAGAGTGAAGGAAATAGCCTGTTTTCATCAACATGCCTCAGTTGAAGTAAGTTACAGTGAATTAATCAGCTGTTTGGGTGCTAATTTAGCAGTCCTCTTTGAGTACCCTTTTCCCACCAGCCTGTGCACCACTGGGCCACATCAGAGGAATAACAATATTAGCAGAGTACTGGGCCTGGGACACTGTTCCCCATTCTGGCTGGTACCTGCCTCCATTTCTACATCCAGAAATTTCTCATCAGGGATATGTAGCACTGTCCAGTATGCTCAAGACTCCCAGTGACAAGCTGTCTTTCCAGGATATTGGTGGCTTTTAGAAACTAGGGAATGTTAGCAACATTTTATGTTTGTTATCTTCTATATGCAAGAAGCTGGCCATCTTCTGTGGGTGAAATCTCTTAAGAGAGGATCAGAGATAACATTGGTCCCTTACTTGATGAGGTTGGTCACCTCACAAATAGGGACGTAGACAAAGCAGAGACGTTTAATACCTTCTTCACCTGTCTTTCACACTGATGATGGGCCCTGGGACTCCCAGAGCCCTGTGATGGAAGACTGTGACTGGGATGATAAAACTCCCAGCCGACCCTGAACTTGTTCAAGACTTGCTGCTCCAGCTGGATGCGCTTAAATCTATGGGGCCTGATGGGATTTGTCCCAGAGTACTGCAAGAGCTAGCCAGTGTCATTGCAGGACCTCTCTCCATTTCTTTTCCATGGTCTTGGAAGTCTGGAGACATCCCAGTCAACTGGAAGCTGGCAAATGTTGTCCCAGTTTTCAAAACAGGTAAGAAGGAAGACTCTGGTAATTACAGGCCTGTCAGTCTCACTTCAGTGCCTGGTAAAATTATGGAGGAGGTTATTCTGGGAGTTACTGAAAAACACTTGAGAGACAACACAGGCATTGGTCATAGCCAGCATGGGTTCACAAAGGGAAAGTCCTGCTTAACCAGTTTAATTTCCTTTTATGACAAGGTCACCCATCTAGTTGACCAAGGGAAGCCAGTACATGTGGTGGGTTTGGATTTTAGCAAAGTTTTCAATACTGTCTCTCACAGTAACCTTCTGGACAAACTGTCCAGCACACAGCTAGACAAGTCCATCACATGTTGGGTGAGCAACAGGCTGATGGGTCAGGCTCAAAGGGTTATAGTAAATGGGGTTACATCAGGCTGGCAGGCAGTCACCAGTTGGGTTCAACTCTAGCTTTCTGCTGAATCGATAAGCTGAAAGAAAGATTCCTCTGTAAAAGTACTTTTTATTAGTAGTGCTACAACTCAAGGCAGGTACCTCCAAAGAGGGACCTTGAACAAAGAAATTCCTGGGCAATTATACCCTTACAATATAAATTCCCCACCCCTCGTGGCAGTTCAGACCAGTAGTAATATTAGGGACTGGGGTCTTCCCATTCTTCATTGGGACCCTACATTGTCTCTAGGCAGGCCATTTCTTTTCTTATCTCTAAGGTTACAGCTTCTGTTAATGAATGTAGCTTGCTTATCTTCTGCCTTGAACCAGCTCTGGAGCCTTCTTTTACTTGACTAGGTAAAAGTTCAACATATCTAGCTGAAAGTTCACAGCTTGCGGCCTAAGGCTTCAGCAAATTTAGCTACAAATGCTAAGCAAGTTATGCTAAACAAGTTCTATATAAGTAGTACATCAAATCCTACAACAGGAGGAAAAGGAATGAAGCTGCATCAGGGGAAGTTCAGTTTGGCCATTAGGAAAAGGTTCTTCGCTGAGAGGGTGGCTGGTCACTGGAACAGCCTTCCCAGGGCAGCAGTCACGGCACCAAGCCTGTCAGTGTTCAAGAGCATCTGGACAACGGTCTTAGTCATATGGTTTAGTTTTAGGTAGTCCTGCAAGGAGCAGGGAGTTGGACTCAATGATCCTTATGGGTCCCTTCCAACTTGAGATATTCTATGATTCTATGAATGGAAGATCCTGAAAAGAAAACAAAAACATGATGTTTGGATCCTTTAACAATTGCACTTTGGACTTGCTGTGATTTGAAATGGACACAGGAGAAGTCTATTACTTGTAATAGCCCAGAATATTTCTTTTCCACAGATGCCATATAAAATGGATTTCCCAGATGTTCAATGACCTACTTAGCCATAGATTTCTTTCATTTTGTTTCACTAAAAATAGCATTTGTCAGAAAACGGTAATACATTGAAATAAAAATGATGCAGAACTTATATTAGTTTTGCTAGATTTTTTTTGTACACAGTCCTTCCAGGCCAAGGATGTGGACCTATTCATTCAAGCAGGGTCTTTTGTCTCCAGGGGCACAAACTTTGAGCACCATTGGTGAACACACTCTCTCTTCTCTTTCCTGCCTTTCAGAAGGTCTGGCACAAAACAAAAACAACAGTTGGATTTTCCCAGGGGACAGACATTCTCTTTTGAACAGCTTTTCTCATCTCACAGAAACTGTACCCTTCAGACCAGCCAGGGAAGTTGCTGAATCAAATCTGGAAGGGACTTTAATGAAGTATGTAGGGGACCCAGTGACTGGGAGGGGGTGTAAGACCGCTGCAGATATTGACAGAAAGCAGCTGAGTAGCATCATTTGGTGAACAGAAACCCATGCTCAGATCCAGATTAGAAAGGAATCTGATGGAGAGTTTCTGGGATGAGACTGGAATTTCAGATGTTAATCAAAGGATTTCCCACTCTGGAGCCTGAAGGAGAAAGGCTGCACTCTTAGCCTTTGCTTTGTAATATGATGGAAGAAAATCCACAGTGCTTCTCTCCCAGTGGGACAGGGTAGTTCCTATGATTTTACTATATTACTTTTTCCAAAAACATGCTGCAGCACTCTTTAAACTGCAACTAGATATGAACAGCTTCTTCCCTGCTCTTTACAGATCAGTGACTCCAGACTGCAAAACATTGCATGTGGTTCCCCCTATCCCTCAGAGTCTACTAACCTCAAAGATGTCCTTGAGCTTCAAACGATTCTTATTTACTGCCAATTGAAAGTCCACAGTCCAAGAACCATCATCAGCATCTCCTTGGATAAAGTTTTTCCAACAGTAGGTATAGTCTAGAGAAATGGAAGCAAGATGCCTAACCTCAGTTTATTCAGATACCAGACAAACTCAGGGAACAAGACTTTTTAAACTCTTCTTGTGCCCATGACACAGAGACAGTTTAGTCATGGATAGGCCATCTGATGGATGCTCTCCACTCCGTATTTGGAACCAATGCCATTTTCTCTGGGCATTTTTTTCCCCTCTTTTATCAGCAGAGGGCCCCATCACCCAGCCTTATCCCAGTAGCTGTTTTTAGTTCCCTAGGACAAGAGAGAAGCACCCCGTCTCCCATTTCCTCAGGAGTGAGAGAAAGATGGTGTCTCTAAACAAGGGAGAATTTTTATACAGGTCTGGTTGCTAAGAGCCCTGTCCCCCTTCTCCTGCAATATTTGAACATCTTTTTTTGATGTGCTTCCAAAGAAGCTGTGCAGCATACTGGGCACAGAAGCAAGCCCATACCAGATTCACCCATGCACGAAGTCCACCAGTTCACCCCTTCCCAGTCCCACAAAGCACAGGAAACCTTGCCTTCAGTTTCCATGACAGCAATGGTTACTTCTGCCAAGCTCAGAAGTTTCTTCAGACCTTGGCGGATTTTTTCATCTTCTGCGTAATAAAGCCGTGCTACATAGATGTCTATGTTCACGTTTGAGTGCTTCTTTAAGAAATTCAGTATTTTATGGCAGCATTCCGCACAGGGGCTCCAGGACAAGTACCAGGTGATGGAACAGTTGACATACTTATTGGATCTTTTTATCTTAAAGATCTTCTCCAGGAAGTAGACTTCAGCATGGTAGTGCTCATTTCTGACCCAGTGTATCCAAGGTGTGCCGGTCTCACCCCACTGCAGTTTGCATAGTAGGTATGTGTCCCGTGGAGCATTACGGGGATCAAAATGATTCTTTAACACCTTCTTAGATATATACATGCTGAAACAGAAGAGAAACTTCAAGGAATGACTGGTTACAACTTTGTTTTCAGGAGCTCTCCTGTACAAAAAAGGTGAAGGGTGGAGGAAACAAGAGAACCAAAACATGAGAGAGCAATGCAAGGAAAATGGAGAGGTAGACACCATGGCAGTAGTTAAAGGAACCAAACCCTGAACCACCTAATCCTCCCTGTGTCTGCAGCTGCATGCAGAACTTCCACCTCCTCACCCTTTCCTATGGCTGTCCTCTTCCTCATCAGCGTAAGTATTTCTAAAAGCTTTCTATATGTTTTTTATGTGACAGACATTTTTCCAAGGCTCCTATGTAGCCCTTTTCAATGTAGGGAGCCATTGCAAATTTTGTAAAAACTGAGAAAATCAAAAGAAAGAAAATCCACTGATAACTTATGAAGCTGAGTATTTCTCCTTACTGGATTCTTGTTTGTATTTTCGTAAGGATTAGCACAGTCAGCACAATCCTACGTGAGAGAAGGAAAAAGAAGTGCTCTACACAAAAAGATGCATCTCCCAAGAATGGCATTTTCTGACAGATAGTCCATCTCTTAGATCCAGATCTATTCAGCTCAGAACAGACCTCTAAATATTGTCAGTTAAGTAACTGTACAGACTGACAGTGTTGGTCCTGAATGTATCCTTTATATCAGTAATTATCCATGATACATAAATAATATATGAAGTCACTGTTAGTGCTTTGTAGCCTTTGTACAATTGCTTTATATAGAGATTTATATGAGAATGCACTTCAGATAGCTATTTTTCCACATTAGAGTAATTCAGAATAAATCTAGTAGACAACTGGACAGGCTCTTAACAGAGAAACAATAAGCCTGTAGATTGTTTTATAGATTAGTACCCACCAATAACCAAAAAAACCACTATCTGAACTAAGGACAAATGAAATCTTGCAGATCAAGCAGCTGTCATATTCTCACCAGCCATGTAAAGAAGCATCTCATCTGAGTCAGTCAGAAGCCTTTGTCTTCTTACCATGTCTCCTTCCTCATCCCAGCCTCCTATGCATTGATACATATGTACATAAACCAGTTTTTAAACTACAGAGTGTATCTCTGTTTACCATGTAAACACTGTGTACATAAACCACAGAAACTATGCATGCAGATTTCTTTTTCAGACTTTATGTTGAATTTATGTAAATGTAGCAAATGTAAATGTCACCAAATGTTTAAATCTGGTACAGGAATAACTTTTTTTATTATAGTTAAGTCCTTTAATATGTCATTAAAAAACCTAACCAAGAGAGACAAAAGTGAAGCACAGCCTTAATTTTTTATCTTTTCTCATTTGAGGTGCTAAAACAGATGGGTTTTTTCTATTTCTATTATGTTATTTGGAAGTTAGTGCCTATTAGCTTAAATTTCTTTAAAACTTGATGATTAGGCAACATATGTATGTAAAATAAGTATATGTACATAATAGATGTACATAATGTGTGTACCTATGTACATAAAATACATACATAATATGTAATATGTGTGTGTATATATATACAGGGAATATAGAGATGGTGGTTGAAGTTCACCAAAGAAAATACACTGAACTTCCAATACTCAAGCCCAATCAGTTAATCTACTTCTTATAGGAGGTATCATTAAGGTTTTGGAAAGCGGTGTTACAACAGATTTGTTCAAAGGTATCTGTAGTGGTTGCCATCTCATTATAACATACAGACAATTTAAAATTTCCAGGTCTTACCTAAACTGGTCTTAAGCACCCTCTTGCCTGTGTCTTGACCACAAAATACTGTACTTTGGATAAGCTATTGCAGTGGCTGTCCTGTGTGTATTTTCAGGGCCATAAAGCCATTTCTTTAGAACAATCTTGCAATACACTAATCTTCAAGATATAGCCACTTAAAGATGTGTTAAGCCAAGTGAAATTTATTCTGTAATCAGCTTAAGGCAATATAAACAGAAGTCTACATTCTTATAAATATCTGCTACAGATATAACTTGCCATTTTTTAAATAATGGATTAATGTAAATTTACACACCTCTAACAGAAGGACAGACAAGAAATTTTAAAAAAAATCATACAACATTGCCACACTATAGAATATCTACAGAATCCCAGCACCTATTCCCTTTTGTCCCCAAACCAGTAAGAAAATACTTAAAATAAATTGTGAGTTTACAGATAAATTGCCCAAAGCCATGAAATCACTTTAATTCTTTTATTTGTATAGCTATCACAAACAGTCCTTGTTGTTCAGCATTGTTATATGTCGTACACATATACACATGGAGCCTAACTTAGAAAAATCAAGCACTTAATAGCTGGTTCCTCAAGACAAATACGAGACAAAAGTAGGAGTTAGCAAATTAAAAAAAAAAATCCTAATACTTTTTTAGTTTTATTTCTAAATTTAGTTCATCAGTCTCACAAAGGTGAACCTGTAGCCCTTTCAGAATTTAAGAGCTGGAGAGAAATACACCAACTGTAAAAACTGACTATTTGAAAGGTGATTTGCACCCAAAATAGTTTAGAGGAGTTAGGGGAGAAAATGGTGGAGGGATGACAGCCAGCATAACTGTCTCCTAGGCTTTATCTTCTTTTCTGTTAATATGCAGCTGCTATGTAAATGTGCATGAAAACTTGAAAACTTACTGACTGATTACAAATATCTTTTAAAAATTGTTATTTATATCTTTTCTATTGTCCCATCATCCATAACTTGAACAGGAATGCAATGAGCTTATTTTAAAATGTGCTAATTTTACAAAAACTGCTCCTAAAACTAATATCATTCTTATAAAACTTTTTGTAATAAACTGCACCATTATAGATATTTAATAATTTTCCTTCGTCTACTACTTTTTATTAGAAACTATCTAAAATTCTGCTCGTTGCAAGATAATAATAGTAATAATGATAATATCTAAAAATGTACGAGCATAGCTATGTCAAAACTTCTTTAATCTGCGTTTTTTCCTCCATTGCTAACACTTTGCACAGCCAATGCACTTCTTTACTAAACTTTGCATTGGAACTTTTGGATTTTTTTCCCCTCTGTCGGACAGAAAATGTCTGGTCTGACATTTCCTCTTTATTTTATGGCACAACAGCTGTTTCAAGACCTGCAAGTCGAGCAGGGAAGGGGCACTTTTGGATTCTCTGGCTGCCTAGTGTTGGGGTGAGGCAGCTCCTGCCTTAGCCCTTCCCCAATCCACCCCCATCTTTCAATCATTTCTATCAGCGCCTTTTGTTCCCCGCTGTTTTATGGCTCCCGTGACAGTTTTATACCAGCGGGAACTTCCCCAACGGGCTCAGACTTTGGTGCAGCCCCTCGCCCACTGCGGTCACACCAAGAACCAGGGCTCCCACTCGGGTACGCTGGCACCAGTGTCACCCTTGCCCTACCCCAAGCAAGGCAGAGACTTTGCACAGACAGAAAGCACTCACACCCCTGGGGTGACAAAGGGAGAGGTCCCCTTGGGTTGGAGCAACGACAACACAGAGCTGAAGCTGGGGTGGGGTTTTTTGGTCAGCAATTTTGGGGGTTTTTTTACCCTCTCAGCTTTTTCTTGTACATGGCCTCTCCTCTTCTCTCCCTGTGAATCCTCCTTTGGTGCTGTCCTGCTTTCTGTTTCTGTTCCTGCAGCACGGCCGAAGATGATGAGCACACCCCCGCGTGGTGATGTAAGAGGAAAGGGAAAAAACTGGTTTGACCACGGTTGCTACCGCATAATGACACTTCTTTATAAGCCTGCCCTTAGCAGTGCTTTTTCCTCACCCTTTAGCTGGGGAGTGAGGGCTGATACACATTTCTGGTCAATCTCTTTGAAGCCTGCTTGAAGTTTGGAAGGGATGATAATGCTTCATCGGCAGAAAAATGAGATTTATTCTTCTGTGCAGGAAACTCATGCCAGTGGTGCAGCTGTTCTGTGTGGCATGCAGGCCTTTCCTCTGAAGCACCCAAAGCTCGGCTCTGTGGAAAGCATGGTGGTTCAGCCACATGCATCGTGAGACCTTACTGTGCTGTCAGAGCTTTGTCAAGGACGAAGTGCTCACAAACACCACTGATGAGAGACTTCACCCCCAAGGTATTGGCAAAGATTACTCATCCTCCCTGCCAAACCCAGAATGTGGAGATTTCCCCCTGTGGAGGAGGAGAGGGGACCATGTGTTGGGAGCCTTGCAGAAGACATAGCACTTGAGGAGCTGGTGATCATGAACACGCCATGTCTGCTCTCTTGGTCATTGTGCTTAGGGACTGAGAAGCCCATATGTTACTAATGTAATCTGTGATTTATATACACAAGTCTGTGCTGCGCCGTGCTGCATGTGCAGCATGGCCATCAGGCTGTGTCCCTACACACGTCCCTTGGCTGCTGGTTGACTGTAACAGAAGAGCCTACAGGTAGCTCCTGCTTGGCACCAGCACTTGCACCACCGTCCTGGCCCTGCCATTATCTACATGTGCAGCAGCAAGTTCGAACAACCTTTAGGAACAGGATTATGTTCCTGTAAGAAAATATATAATAGCTGAGATGACCAAAAGGCAGGAGCTTTCCTTCACAGACAGGATCTGTGCAGTGTGCTGTGAGGAAATCCATCCGGGGTCTATCCAATGCTGCAGGAAAGCTGAGTGCCCAGTATCTGAAGGGATGTTAGATTTACTCACTGTCTATATTCCTCTTCTTATTCTGTCTTATTAAAACAGCTGTTTTATTAAGCCATTTGTTGTCAGGCCTTTCTTATTGAGATCCAGTAACTACCCTGCACCATCTCTCTGCACATAATTGATCATGGCCAGGCCACCAAGATGCACGCATCTTGGTGCCGGTGAGTATATGGATAAGAGTGCAAGGGGGCAAAATCCATTTATTTTGAGATTTGTAAAATAAAATCACATTCCCCTTCCTTAAGGTCTTTTTGAGTTTTGTTATATTAATTTCCTGGGGAGATATTTAGGAAAGATAGTAGCTCCCAAATCCCACAGTTACTACTGTTCACCTGCTAGTCTAGAAGAACACAGTGCAGCTCAGCAACTTTGCCAGCCCCCTTCTGAAAACACGGCCAAGGCAAAACTAACAGGACTCAAAATCCTAGGGTGATATTGAGGAGCAGCTACAATTACCAGTCACTCAGGAGCTCGTATTCTGCTTGCAGATTAACTGCACTGTGGATGCAGAAATGTTAGCTGGCTCCATGCAAAGTCTGGCTGAGTTCATTAGCTGAGGCACAGGACTGCCTGCTCAGGTCTGAAAACATTACAAATACTTTCACAGGACACCAAGACTAACCTAACAAGGACCTCTATATGTGTCTAGAGAGAGTGCTGCAGAGACTCTGCAGATATGTTCCTGAGACTCGGAGCCCAGAGAAGCAGGGGGCAGTGACACCTGAGTGACTCCTCATAGACCCATGAAGGGACCCGCTCTGCCTCAAGGTGAGCTATGCCACACTCTGTGTGCCAACAGCACTCTGTGGTCCAGGAGGGTAGGTTACCTCAGGCTCAACACTGCTTGGATGCATAGAGCCAGCTTTGGCCTAGTACAGTGACAGAGCTATTCAGCCCTCCAGGAACTGGCCTTGGGTTTTTTTCCATTACCTGGGATATCCCAAAACTGCATGAGTTGACAGTATGAGGATTTTGGTTTCCATTTCTCTTTTTATGGAGTACCTGAAGAAAATTGCTGAGCCCTGTCTCTTCTGAGGGACAAGAAGCTTCAGTGATTTCAGGGCTGGTGCTGGAGCTAGTGCCAGGTGTTGACATCAGCTTGTCAAACTCTCTTGGCTTGAGTGCTGGCTGCTTCAGAAACTGCTTCCCTCCATGAGGGACAAAGCGAGCACTGCGGGGTGCTGGCTAACCAATGTACGCCACCCTAACCTGATGGGCAAACTTTGTGTGTGGCTTAGAAGAGGATGTGAAGATGTGCATGATCAGTGTGTTCATTCTGACATGGTTGGTTTTGCATGCGTTGTAAGTATCTGTGGCAGCAGTGCAACTTTCTGAAATGTGAAAAGGATCAAAGATACTACCAGAAAAGGTCTGCTAGGAATGCATACATGTGAGGTATTAAATATGCTACTTCTGTCATAAAAAACCACAAATGGAAGTTCGTGGTGGAAATTCATTAAGCTCAAGGTTGTGATAAACTCACCTACCTTTGACTGAAAAACATTACTAAGGAATAGACCTCTTTGGAGATTTCAGACTGAGATGCAGAACACTTTTAAGATAAGAAGCTGACACTCAGCCTGTAATGGACTGACTGGAGATTTGATGAGAAAGTTTCCTGCAGGATAATGTGCAGTATGCATTTGTTTACATCATCCATTCCAGTGCCCCTGCTCTGACAGCAATAAACATCACCTGAGATGAAGTCAAGAGATGGGATGGTACTTTCCTGAACTGCAGCATCTCTGTTCACCAGAATGTGCCTGTCAACAACTTCCTCCAAAGATGTAAACTAAGCAATGCCTGTATTTCTTCTCCAGAAGCCATTTCCCATTCTACCTATTACTTCACCTCTAGCTCCACAAACCATATAGCTTGTGTCTGTGATCCCTGAAAGCCCTTAGTGGACAGACACATGCTCATTGCAACAGCTATAATTTCTCAGGATTAGTAGATTTACCTGTGTTTCTCATTCACATACTCTCCATCATGCAACCAACAATAGTGAATGACACAGGGCTACAAAACTAACACAGCTTCAGATACAAGAACGTAGCATTTCCCAGGTCAGGTTCTCTTTCAGTTGTCCAGAGATTGCTTTTCCTACTCGAGGCTACATCATCTCCTGTGTAGTGCAACAGCAACATGGCATGCTGCTCTGGACTTCCCACAGCTTGGGGAAAGAGGTGCTTTTGCTGTGCTGTGATAGCTTCACATCATGTTGTCAAGCTACAGATTAACCTCTTCTGAGTGAGCTGGCAACAAAAGGCTGGATGTTGAGGGCTTCTAGTTTCCAAACACCCAGAGCTTGCACTGCCTCCTCCTGCTGCTGCAGTGTCCTAGGACTGGATGAAAATGACATGCTGCACTGCTGAGATAGCATGCTAGCTCTCCCACTACAGTGGGATGTCTTTACTTAAGGTCATGTCATGGGATGGTGGTTGCCGGTCCCTTCCTGGGAAGCTGCCCAAACATCTGTTCTGTGCAACAGGAGTGCATCCTTGCAATGCACAGCACGAGCCGTGCTCAGTACCACCTGGAGCACCAGCTTCACATGTAGGGCATATGCTGGCACAAAATCACAGCTGAGGGGGGGTTGGCAGAGCCCTGTCAGAATGTGGCTGTGGGCCCATACCTGAGCTAGAACAAATCTGCAGCACCTACTGATGACCAACAGCACTGCCTGGGTCTGGCATTAATGGTCAAGGGTCTGCTGGGTAATTAACAAGTATTATTAATTACAGGGGTCTGAGAGGGTTATAGAGAAAGCAGGTTAGGTAACTAGATTGGTAGACACCTAATGAAGAAAAGAAGAATACTGATGACTTTGATCGATGTGTCCACAGTCATTTTGCCTTTTGAGCACCCTGGCCATATTTGTTATTTCAGTGAAAGATTGGATACCACATGATGTGAAAAACATGATGTGAGATAATCAGCAGGTATGTAACTCAACCAGGAATACAAAACATCTTGTTCTGACAGCTCAGTCATGGGACATGTGAGTCATAATTTTTTAGTTCAATTTATCTCATTCAGTATGCTGCTCTTTATTATTCAGTGAAATAGAAACCATAACATAACTGCATTTTTATGATTAATTTTCCTCTCTTGAAGCTTGCGGAATATCAGGAAATATTTCCTATGCACATATATGGATGTTGGTCCCCCAACAGCTGGGCCTTTCTGTCCCCCACATCTATTTGGGATCTTGTTAAGGAGCCTTTATCACTTCCCAGAGTTGAATAGGACAGGAGAATCTGTACAAGCCAGGAGCTTTATAGGAAACAATTGTCACCAAAACCAGTGTATCACAAAACTACAGCACTCCCTAGCACATCTCTCTCTAGCTTCTTGGGTGATGGTGACCTTTGTTGTCAGGTTCTGAAGTCTTTCTTACATCTCAGCCCCTCTACCCTCAGACCTGCATCACAGCCACTCATCTGACATTATATATTTGTCCAGGCCCCTAGGAAAAAGAACAGGAGGGACAGTTCAGAGCTCAAAAAACAAGAGGCAAATAAATACCCCAGAAAAATTACTGTTCCCTGTTATTAAGCTTGATTCCTTGTTTTATAAGGCACATGCTGCCCTAATTATTTTCAAAGAGTTTGAACTGGATGATAAAGTGGGCAGACAGTGAAATAGCTTCTGTTTTGAAAGCTGGTGTTTGAAGAAAAAAAAAGGGAATGGGAAAAGTCTGCCTAAGCAGTGCAATAGCATAAAGGATTTTCCTCACTCCCTTTTCTGCATCATCCATGTGCCATCCAGATGCTTCTCTCCTCACTGCCAAGAGGCTGCCCTGGACGGTAATACTGCCTTTGGTTACTCCACCTCAATTAGCCAATCAAGGAAACTCTTCCCATAAAGAGGGAATAGGACCCAGCCAGAGACAAAGAAAGCCACGCTGGGATAGAATGCATCTCTGTGCAGCTCTAGTTGTCCATTTGCAAGGCCCTTCCATTACCAGAGGAATTTCTTGGAGACATTTGTGGTAACAGAAGCCAGTCCACCCCTCAGCTTCTTCCATGCCACCCCAGAAGCAGCAGGCAGCTGCCTACACATCTGTGGCACAGCAGTATGAGGGATGAGCCAGCAGAGCTGAGGAGACTCAGGCAGGATTGGGCCCTGCTATTGCCTGTAGGGTAGCCTGCACTAGGCACAGCCCATGAGGAATCTGCCTCCGTGTGCTGGGGCCATCGCTGCTCCTATCCCCAGCCTGAAAATGCCCCATATCATTCCAGCCCGTGGACAGCCCTTTGCTGCACCAGCACCAATAGCTCTGGGGAAAGCCTACCCACCCTGTATTTCAACCCTAGTGTCTGCAGGCTTCTTTTCAGGCACAAATACATGAGCATCGCAGAGGCAATGTAGCTAGGCACTGGAATTTGTCTCTGATCCCTATCCCAAAGTCAGCCCTGTATCCATCTCCTCTCTTGAATCTGCATATCTCCAGAAGGAAAATTCAAGCTGCAGCAGTGGGTAGTAGATGAGTGCAAGGAGAGATGGGGATAAAGAGGTTCTCTAAAGGCATGGTGGCTGTGCAGGAGGTGGTAGGGCCAAGGGTTTTGGCAAAAACCCATGGCAAGGGAAAAAAAATCCCAATTCGGGTGAAATCTACTGTGAGACAGAGAATGAGGACAAATTCTTTTTCTTCTCTCTGGCTCCAGTTTGTCCTGGGTATTTAGCCTTAGAAACACAAACCAGTACAGCTCTATTTTGACTTCAAGCAACAAACTGTGTCTATACTGGGATTTTGTAGTTATGCCTAAAGGAGAAGGAGCAGGGAGAGCAGTGAAATGGGCCCAAATCCAAATCCCAAAACAACAGCCAAAATTGCTTTATTCAGCTTGCATTGTATCTTTGCAGATGGTTTGAAGTGGAATAGCTCCACTTACTACAGCACAAATTATTCATAGGGCTGCAGCAGGAATATCCCTGCCTGTTTGTTATGGCTGTTCTGCTGCCAATTACCACCCTTGCAGTTCTGTTATTGGAAAGGACAGGATGAATGGTCTCCTCTGTAGATTTTTTTAATGTTTAATTCTGATCCAGTCAGTTCTGCAAGAGGTAGTAAAAGAGCTTGGAGAGCAGCTCTGCAAAGAACAGGCGGATCTTGGCCAGAAACAACCAGGCACAGAAGCAAACCAAAATGGAAAGCTGCAATGTGATATGAAACAAAGTATCACAAACTTGGGAAATTGCATTTTCCCAGAAATACCATTCCTGACTGACTGCAGCCACACTTAAAGACAGCTGGCCAGAAATCAGCAGTTCTGTTTCCTGAAAAGCATCACCCTGATGATACGTTTTTATTCTGACTCACAACACAAACACAGGGTCCCTCCTTCCCTCCCAGTCTCACCCACATCCTGTGTCATCCTCTGATGCCACAGAGCCAGGTTTAAAAAGGGGTATGATCCTGAGTACCACCCAGGAGTGGCTACCCAATAAATCTCCTTTTCAGCCTGNAAAGAGAGAAACCCAAAACTTTCCACAGAAACCTTTTGGTTCTGTCCAAGCAACCTTTCCCTATGAAAGCCAAACAATCTTGGCCAGCTCAGCTCTCATTCCTGCATGCACTGCTGTCTCTCCAAGATAGAAACCAACTCAAAGGGCTGCAGAAACAGATTAGCGTTAATTGAGGAGAACAAAAGCTAGGACTAAGCACACATGGGTGGGATTTACATTTTGACAGCTTCATCTTCAGAAGGCTGAGGCTTTTCTTAAACATAGCATTGGACTCTGCTGCTGTAGCAAGTACAGCTCCTACCTTTTCTTCCTGCTGTCCCCCACCCCTACTGTCTGTTGCTGCTACTGGGGCAGGAGGGCACAGTTCCCTGAGGTGAGTCTGGGTTTTAAATAAGGGGTGGGCACTGTCAAAGCCAAAGGGACTGCTGAGCTGGTTAGTGTCTATGGTACACTGAAAATAGTATGCATATTCAACATGATAGTGTGGGAAAGTCCTCCTGCCCTCAAGAGTGAAGGGCCATGCTGCTAAACTTCACTGTGCTACAGCCACAGAACCTTTGCTTTGTTGGTGCTAATCGACACTCTCACCTCCTCCAGTCTGGGATCCTGTCATCCTTACCGTTAGGCAGGAAAGGAGTACCTGTGAGGGTGTGCAGCAGCACACTAGATAGGTGGATAGGGCTTTCTTCTAAGACACAACATATTTTGACCCAAAAAAAAGAACATCTGCACACACACAGACATTGAAACAGCTGGAAGCTGGAAATTAAAAAACTATTGTTACTTTGGCTCCTCTGAGCATGCAAAGAAGACTGATGCAATCTGACTGTGATTTAGGAGGCAGAGTTGGAAAGCAGATGAAGCTGCCAGGTTGATACCATCCCCTGGTTTGCTTGGAGAGATTGCCACCATGCCAGAGAGGCTGTCACAGGAGCATGGTTGGTGGAAAGTTCTCAGCACTGATGTCCTTGACAGTGCCTCATTGGTGCCAATACCGTGCGTGCTGAGAGCACCTAACTATCCCCACAATATAAATGGACAATAATGAAGGAGGATCGTAAAACAAGAGAATTCTCCCTCTCCATGAAAAAAAAAATTAAAAAAAAAAAGCATTAATAGAAAACAGAAAGGTACAAAGCAGAGGTCTGGTCTATGCTGGTATGGTGCCTGTATCCTTGTAGCTGATGGCAGCTACAGTTGCAATCATACTGGTGCAAGAAACAGGTGCCTCAAAATCGACTCTATTAGCAGCTATGTTTGTCTTCAGGTGAAGTTTGTTTTGGTTATTGGCCAGAGACTGCGGCATGTCACACAGAAGCAAGGAAACAGAGCAAAGAGATACAGAGTCATGAAGGAAAAAAATACAGAGAGATGAGAAATTAAGATGGCAGGCCATCTGGAGAACAAAATGAACAGGAAAAAATACAGGAGAGAAATAAAAGCAAGTAACAGAGAGAACAAGAATAAGCAGAAAAACCTGAGGGGAGATCAGAGATGGGCCAGGCACAGGAGGTTCCCCTGGATTGCCACACTTCCATCCTGTCTGTGTGAGGGGAAGAAAATGGTGGATACTCCATGCTATGAGGCTCAGTCATCCCATGCGCAGAGAAGACAGACCAGAAGAGCATGACAGGTGGTGGAGGAAAGAAAATCCTTCTCCTAGCTCAACTGGAGCCTTTAATCTTTGCCAGCTTAGCTTCTGGCATATGCCCCAGCACTGCTGGGAGCTGTTAGCAACAACTTCATCCTAAAGCAGGGGAAGTTCAGCCTCATTTCATATAGCCTTCTTGATTTCGAGGCTAAGGAGTCCTCCAGGAGCTCAGGCCACCACATACCCTTGCAGTTCACACCCTACAGATTAAGATCTTCAGAACCCATTTTAGCTGAAGGGCTTATTTGCACAGGACATTTCCCCCAGTTGTGGCTTTTATCATACAGATATCTGAGTAGTGGAAATTCTAGTACGTTAGCCACTTACCTGCAGCATAGGTAGCAAAAATAGCACCCATGGAGAATTTGAACGGCCTGCAGCAAAGCCGAGAGCTGCTAACTGTGTCATGCTAAAAGAAATGTAAGAGTAAGTAAAGAGCAATGAGTCTCAGCTGCCACTGAGAACAGAACAGCTGAGTCAACATCTCTGCAAGATTTCTAGTAGCACATTCAGTCTTTCCTTTGCAAAAACTTACACTCTGGCACGTCACCCTAGAAAGGATGCTAGTCCCTCCCTCTGTGCAAAGAAGCAAAGATGTGCATTTTGCACCAATTAAGCTAGGCCCAGCTTGCAGCCAGTTAAGTTGATGCCAATACAAATACCATTTTATAGAGGTTGTGTCTGGGACTTGCTGCCAACAACAGAAATCTTGTCCAAAACACACGTGCAGGTGAGTGTTGGGAGCCTGAAGAACAGCAGTCAAGCAGGGAGGAGCAGAAAGGCACAAGAACCATTGTGCAGGGGGGGGAAGGTACGTTTTCAAGCTTTTATTTTTGGATGCAAAGTGAGTAAGTAGAATTTCCTGGATTTTGCCTGAAATTGCCCTCTCAGAAATAGCTTTCAGGACCTAATCCTGTTACTAATGAATAGGCAAAACAGGAGAAGAATAAAGGAAGAAAGCTCAGGCCACTAAATTCCCCAAGATTTTACTCATGTGATAGCGGTAGACAATGCTATGAGAGAAAATGCACAGAATTCCCCCTGCCGAGGAGAGGGACTTCTTCATCTGGATGACGTTTGCCCGTTTGTCCTGTCCCTCAGCTGCAGCTCAGCTCTTGCTTTGAGGTGTGGAAAGAGTTGTTTATATGTGGGAAGAGGCCCCAGTTTGTAAAAGACCTCTGCAGTTCAAGCCTGTCTCACCCTACGTATGGAGCAGCCGTTACGGAGATCTGTGTCCATGTTCGTAGCAAGCCGGTGACCAAGAGGAACCTCTTGGCTGCTGAGGCAGGGAGTAGTTTTCCCTCATGAAGCTGCCAGCTGGGCATCTCCTGGAGACTGCCATGGAGAGGCGGGAAGAAGGGAGGCAGGACAAACACCCCCCACATACCACAGCCCTGGGTCTCACAAGGCACTGGGGCACCCAGGGCGAGCCCACTATCGCACTGGGCTCTCTGCACCCACTTTCACACAGTACCACCTTGCCCTGCTCGGGAGGGGCAGTGGTTGGGGAGGTAACCTACCCCATCTCCACTCACTGCCTCTGCCATGTACAGCTCTTCTCCCAGTCCCCTCATCTGCTTTCCTTCCAACCCACCTCACTTGCCATATATTCAACCACGACGAAGGTGGAGGCGCAGCTACAACCTCCCTCGCCACCCCGGAGTCTCTGCGGCAGCCCGGCGGGTGGGCACCCCCCGCGGCCCGCCAGCGGGAAGGGCAGGAGAAGTGGGAGGAGAAGGGGATGGGGTGGGAGCCTCTCCCGCCACGGCTGTCTGCTGTCCCTCGGTGGCCGCCTGAGGGTGAAGCAGGAGAGAGCGGGGGAGGACCCCCACCTACCCTCGGACCCCTATGCCCCGAGTTCAGCCTCCCTGCCGTCCGTCCCAGAAACCTGCCATCCTGGGCCGCAGGATGCTCTAGCTTCCCAGCAAGCACCTGCTTGCAAAACGCTGGCCTCGGGGACCTTCTCCAGCCGTTCCCCATCCCCGCGTCCCAGGACCAGCTCTCCCTCATGTCAGGGCCACCATCACACGGGGCTGGTCTGGGACAGAGTTACACCTTCTCCTTCTCAGGTGTGGTGAGATGGAGCTGATCACCTAAAGCAGAAACCCCTGAGGACCTGCTTACTTGGGTCAATGCAGTTATTTGGACTAATGGGAAGTGACACTCTCCACCTGAAATGGCATTCCCTGGGAAGTTTGAAGGGATTTGGGCACTGCAGTGCCTCAGCCCAGGCAAGGAAGGCCAGGATGCCCCTCTCCCTGGGCAGCAGCACAAGGCAGGAGCACACAAGGGAAGTGATGCAGCTCCCTGCGGCTGTGTTTTGGGATTGGGAGTAGCCAGCTTCCATGCTGCCCTCCTGGTGGGGGCCATCCGTCCCAGCAATGGTCTGTGGGAGAAGCTGTCTTCCAAACAGCCTCCTGCCCTGCTCTGTGCAGTGCCTATGGCTGGGGCACAGAAAGCAGCAGCGTCACAGCCTGTACACTCTTTCCCTAAAGAGGAACGGTAGTCTGGGCAGGAGGTATTGCCAGTGTGTCACCTTCAGGCCAGATCTTCACCTCTTCTCAGCTCAATAATGCAAGGTGTCAAAAGACACATGAATCACCTGATGCTTGCTCCAGGCCTGGCAGGACCTGTGGGCCACCACAAAGCCTTGTGCCTCAGTTTCCTGGCATGTAGGGAAAACAACAACAACAAAAAAGCAGTAACAGTTACCCACAGCTATGTATGCTGCTGAGGGTGGGGTGGGGAGGTGGGCAGTGACCTGTTTGTGGGACATGATTAATTAGGGCTGTATTTTTCTTTTGTCAGCTATACCAAGAAGTTGATGTTTTGTTATTTTCAATCCTTCTCCTAGCCTGGTAATTTAGGTCACGCCAAGCCAGGCCATGGGTAGATAGATCATTTTGCCAAAGAACTACCCAATGTAATTGCATTGCATTTGCTTGCAGTTTGAACAGCAGTCCTTCAGGTCACTGCCAGAGTATCTAACCAGGATCTCAGCTGGATTCTGCAGCTTCTTAGCTTCCAACTGCCTAAACTCCATCATTATCCATAACCAAGCCTCAGAGTTAAGTGCTGGCTTGGAGATGTAACCTAGAACAGTGGTCCATCTGGTAAAGTAAGGTATTTCCCTGATATGGAAAACTGCCTGGAGCTGAGTCTGCTGATGAACATGGGTTTGTGATGGACCCAGCACAGTGTGATGGTGGAGATCCCTCAGTTAGCCTGGACGTTTACTGTATTCTAAGTACACCACTTCCTAAAATACAGGATCAGACCAGCTGGCCAGTTATCCTTCTTCTGGCAACTCACACACAGAGAAACTCTCCTCCCTTCCCAACATCTGTTAGCAGTGTTGGCAGTCTCCAAAATCAATTGACTACAGCGCAAGGGCAGGACTGGGCAGTGTTTCCCCCACCCCTGTTGACCTGCTTTTCTTTGTATCTGACCCATGTTTTCTAACGGAGGCTGCCCCTTACTTACCAAACTGCCCAGTTCATGGTCTCCTTGATGCACCCAGTGGCCTCAAACCAGCATATAGCTATTCCTTTAAGGCTTTGAAGTCAACATCTGGCATCTACTGGTGCGAGCAGTTCCACTTTACTGGTACAGGGGAGCTCTCTAACCCTGTGAAAATCTAGTCTAAGCAGGAGGCAGAGTTGCCTCAGGGGTCATAATAAGGCTGCGCTACAACATACCCCGACCTCACTGCTTCGCTTTCCAAGTAGAAGGTGCACTTCTCCAACATACACCTCAAATACAAACAGCTGTGAGCATGTTATGAACAAGCCCCAAACTAAACCCGCTAACCCAAAGTGAAATCCTCCACAACACGTGGAGTTCTCTCCCTGTGGAGAGGATGAGAAAGAGACAAAGAACCACATGTGGCAGATCTGAGTCAGGGCGCTGAATACTCCACCGGAAAATGCTCAGACAGCATAATAATGAAGGCAATCTAGGAACCTAGATGGAACAGACCAGTTTTCTGTTCTCTTTTTCTCTTTCCTCCCCTCTACTTAATGCGGCCCACCTTTTTCTCACTGTGTCTAACTTTATTGCTTTGTCCAGGAATGCATGTATTGCCATATTTAAATAAAGGGTCAGATTATGCACTCAGGTACGCTGCCACAAACACAGAAAATTTCAAACCTCAGTGTGTTTGACTGTCATGGGATCAGAATGCCTCCCTGCTGAGCAATTCTCCTGGTTACACAGACAGAACAGAAATCAGCACCTGGCCCACTGGGCTAATTCCCTCTCTTTTGGACTTAACTTCAGGAGGTTGAAACTAGATGTTCACGTGTTTCACCAGAGGGGAGGTTTTGAAGCTAGGAACAGGACATTACGTATAACAGCCTGATTCTGAGCATTTTCTTTTCTTCCTGTTTCCTGGTGCTATAGCAGATTACTGTTAAGCAGGTTGTCAGCATCCCTTGGCTTTTCCACGACTGCATCAGTCAGTGCTGTGAGGGACAGCTTCTTGTGCTCCAGGCAGCTCTCTCAAGCCACTGGAATGTCAGTACATGAAGGACAAATGCAGGGGACAGGTGTTGAATCCCATGACCTCTCCTATGAAGACAGGCTGAGAGAATTGGGGTTGTTCAGCATGGAGAAGAGAAGGCTCTGGGGGGCCCTTATAGCAGCCTGCCAGTACCTAAACGGGGCCTACAAGAAAGCCAGAGAGGGACTTTTTACAAGGGCATGTAGTGATAGGACAAGGGATAATGGCTTTAAACTGAAAGAGGGTAGATTTAGATTAGATGCAAGGAAGAAGTTCTTCATTGTGAGGGTGGTGAGGCACTGGAACAGGTTGCCCAGAGAAGTTGTGGATTCCCTATCCCTGGCAGTGTTCAAGGCTAGGTTGCATGGGGCTTTGAGCAACCTGATCTAGTGGAAGGTGTCCCTGCCCATGGCAGGGGGGGTTGAAACTGGATGATCTTTAAGGTCCCTTCCAACCCAAACCATTCTGTGATTCTCTCCGGATCAAATCACAGCAGAGGAGTGCAACAGGGGCTGGCCTTCATCACTGAGCTGTGCTGGGGAACATGTTGTTCAATAGCCTGCTCTGGCTGCAGGGCAATGCTGCTGCCTTGTCCCCATACTGGGTGCTGCTGGTGGACAGACCAGAAGTCAGACTTCCAGCTAGGGCCAGCACATGGGTTCACAGAGCAGGTGGGTACTGATAGAAACTGAAATCTTCAGCAGTTTGCATCAACGTGCTCTCTGTGAACTGCAGTGGCTGAGGAGAGATGAACTACATCTGGCTTGACCATTCCTGCTGCCGAGGTGGGGAAGTCTGGAGAGTGCCGTAAGTGAAGAGACAGCTGAGGTGTTATCATGTCAGAGGGCCCTGCTGGATCACATGTCAACACCTGCATCTTTGCACCAAAGCCATGCAACACTCTGCAAGGTTACTTTGCATCTGCAGGCACTTTGACACTATTATTAGGCTGTTTATAACTATAGTAAAGCAACTTAGTTGTGAGTGGGGTTAAGGGAAGGGGTTCTCAGGTCTGTATTAACCCCAGAGTTTGCATGGAGGGCACAACTGGGGTTAGAGCAGGGATTTTAAGCAAGATGTTGTCCCCAACACAGCCAGCCATGGCTGCTCCTCCTTCATGACTAAGCTGTGCTGGGGAAGCATTTTTATTTTGTCACAGCAGAGTCTGGGGGTCTGGATTTCTTTCACTGTATGATTCTGTGGCTTTTCCTGACCTAGCAGCCTGGGAAGAGACACAGTCAATAATACACTCTCTTTGATTTTTTCTTTGCTGCCCCAAAAGATGTTTGTTCACAGCCTAATTTGAGCTGGTTCTCCATAGTCAATGTAAAGGAGTTGAAGTACAGATAATTTTTACGTTTAGGCCACTAGCTGATGTCAATGCTATATTCCCCTTACCAGCCTCCAGCCTTCACTGGATTCAATTCGTAGACAAATTACACCCAGTTAAAAAAGCTACAGCCTCTCACCATTCCTGTCTTCTTTGTCTCTTCTTCTTTCCACCTCAGCCAAGCAGGCCATCTAAATGTTGTTAGACAAAAGCCGGTAAATCCTTTTCTTCCGTCAGTACCAGACAACATCCACTTGCAGATCCCATTCCACAGCCCTTGGCTTCACCGGCTTTACCATTCAGATGTAGAGCAGATGCCAGCCAGGGAGCCTCACGCTCTAACACCTGCTAATTGCTCATGAATGCATGTGCAAGAGGCAGTCTTGGAGAAAAGGAGAGGGTGTACAGGTGGGGGCAAGGGCCAGGCAATGCAGGGATCCCTGTCTCAACCCCTGACAGATTTGAAAGATGAGCACCCTTTTCCCTAATCCCAGCCTTCCCTGTAATTAGGTACTTGCCCCACAGTTGATCTGCTCTTATGGGGACTTGCTGGGGCTTAAAAAATCCAGATGGCACAGATTGGGCACAGTGACCTGCCCGAAAATTATGTGCTAACTTGGAAGAACTCTGTTAGTGGGATGTGTTAGCAGCACTTGCAGACTGTGTGCCCATTTATGACCTGCACAAATGTAATTACAGTCACCCACTTGGCACATCATCCTCATTAGTTCTGTTCTGATATTCATCAACAATGGTGAAACACATGGGATCAGCCTCAGAGGAGAGATGTGGAAGAAAGCAGGTGCCACAGTACACAGTGAACTCGAGAGAGCCTTCAACACACAGGAAATCCAGCTACCACTTCAGTGCCCCACTCGAACTGAAGGCTCTGGCAGTGATGGATTTTGCAGAGGCTTCTCCCCCTGGGTGAGTTGTAGGAAACCGTCCCCATCAAAATGGGGAAGAAGAACAAAGAAGCCTCAGGAAAAAAGAGCTTCTGTTTCATTTCAAAGTTCAGAAGCAGTATGTGTTTGGGGAACAAAAGACAAACTGCCTGATAGGGAGCATCTTTTTGGAGGGAGGTGGCTCTTGTTTTGAGGCTACATGGGGCCTTTGTACACGGAGAAACACAGGACTTGCTATTCCCCTCCACTGGTGGAAATGGCAGAAAGCGTTTGAATGCAGCTACACCTATGCCATTCGGTTTTAATAAGAGGACATCTAACCAAGCCTGTAGGAACAACCACACTGTGGCTAAAGGGAAGAGGGGAGAATTCAAGCAGAGAGGACACTTGGAAGGTTTTTGCCCAACATGCACAATCTCTCCATGTTCCCCAGGACTTTGCGCGACCCTGGCTCCAAGCTGTGCTGCTTGCAAGCCTTCCCTTGGGGAGACTATTCCATATTCCAGCTGATGGGCTCTGGTGGGGAATGTTTCTTGAGACAAGTACTTACAACTATAGCACTCCAGCATCATGTGTGTGGCAGGCATGGATGAAGGGTTGGTAAAGAACAGACCCATCAAACCCTAGAAATTTGGTTTGGCTCACTAGCCTGCTTCCCACCTGTTTTTTGACACTTGGCTTTCCTGCCTTTTCAGGAAGTCCCTTGGTTTTGTGCCATGGCTCCTCTGTCCCAGTCTGCCTCCCCGCTGCTAACAAAGGGCCCCATCATCCAGTAATTCTCAGGTGACTGAGAGACTAGGTTGTTAATGGGAGGGAGAAGCTTTGTCCTTTTCTCGACCTGCTCCCCTAAAGAGTCAAGAGAAATGAAAACTGTATTTTAATATGAATGAGGGTCTAATTTTTGTTATTCTTTCTCGACCCCCTTCCTTCCACAAACATGGCATCTTGGGTCCAGACTGTGAGCTGTGACCACGCTACAGGAGGCAGGCTGTCTGGAGCAGAGTGCTGGGCAAGTACTAAGGGGCTGCAGGGCAGGAGTGTTTTCATACACCTAACTTGAGGAGTGTTCAATTTTAGAAAAAAAAATCAATATCAAAGGTGCCTGCTTGGAAGAAGAACCAGACAAGCTCAACAGAACACAAGGGAGGGATTTCCACCTGCCTTCCCCAACCATGCACATCCCTGACAGAGGATGATGGCTCCCAGGGAAGCCTCTGAGCGGCAATGGGGCTCAGGTTATGGTTCCCTGTTCACTAATACCAAGCCTGCACCCTGCCCCATGAACGTGAGCAGAATGACACAGTGACACTTCACAGTATTCACCAAAACACAGATGACCCGGGTTTGAGCTAGCTGCAGGAGGACAGAAGAGCACTTAATCTACATAAAATTTGAGGCAACCTCTACCAGTATAACATTAACTTCCTAATTAAAATGAGTTTAGCAGTGCTATGTGGTAGGAGCCCATAGCATTTCTGACCCAGTGGTATGAGCTCTAGAGCCGCATTTACAGTATCAGCCAGCTGCTGCTTCCCCAGCTACAGTCTATGTAAACTGGTGTGTTTGCATCACTTCAGCACAAGGCTGAGCTCCAGCCCTCTGAAGGTAGTGACCCTACTGACACTAATGGGGGATCCCTTGTAGGGGGAACTTGCTGGATGAAAACATCTTCCAGGCATTGTCCTGTTTTACCTGTGCTTAGGCCAAGACTGCTTTTAGACCTGAGCTTTTATCTCTGCTGTTGAAGGACCATGTTAAACCCTTGTTAGGACATGCTTCAGCCCAGTGGGTGGTTACATTCACTTCCATAGGCTTGATGAGCCAATTTATACTTACTCACCTGGCTAATCTGCCACAGTATTAGGCACCTAATGAATTGAGAACTGCAAAACAGCTCCAAAAGGAACAGGATTGGATACTTGCATCTGCTCTATGAGTCATTCCCAACAGGTATTTTTTAAAAGCCCATCAGCTCTAGACATTCATGGTCAGTACAGCCAGTTTGCAAGCTGATGGTGCCACAGGGCACATATCCCAGACCTAGCACCCGGGGGAGCCTCTCAAACATCTACATTTTGCTTCTCATAGCATCCTCTGTGCNGGGGGGAAACTGGATTTATTTTCCTAAATAAATTCTGACTTTAGATGGTATGGTTTTACGCACTCACACAAGTCTTGTTTCTCTCACAAAGACATTTAAAAAGATATGTTTAGTCACCTAATTAGGTGGGAAGAGGGAGCAAATTATCCTCACTGGAAGGGGATATATGGAATAGAAAAGAGATATGGTGGTTAAGACAAAGGGAATGGAAGAAAGTGGGATGAGAAAATCGAAAGATGAACAAAGACAGAAAAAAAAAAAAAAAGAAAAAGGAAAGGGGAAATGAAAACAATTCCATACACACTATATAAAGCAGGTCTGCCTCTGGGAGGGAATCTGATCTATACGTGAAAACTGATCCATACAGGAAAATTACAAACTATGAGCAGTTCTGCTGCATTTCCAAACACACATACAGAGGACGGTATGAGTACAGAAAATAATTTTGCCTGCTGCATGCTGTAGAGGCAGGCACGGGACACCCCTTAAGCTGTCATTGCTAAGAGACAACCAAAAGCAAGGGCTGTGGTTTGTAGACACACTCCCCCCCGTCCCTGTGTTTTCCTCCATCTTTCCAATGGGCTGGTTTGAGGGAAGAAGGAGAGTCCCCGCGGGGAACACGCGTGTCCCAGGGCAGCCCTGTCCACAGGGGACCGTGGGGACTGGTGGCCCTCGCCCCCACAATGATGGCTTCGTGTCCGAGGGGGAATCCCTTTCCATGGGTGCATCAGCGATCTGCCTGAAACCCACAGCCCTAGGCAGCGGGCACTGCTTGCTGGAGGGGGGGAAATGTCCTCTGGCTCTAATTCTGTATTGCATCCCTCTTGCATGGTTATAATCACTTTCCCCTGTGTTCCTAACCGTCTCTCCGTCTGGATCCTGTCTGGATTCTAACTGAGAAACGAAATCACCGTTAATTAGGAGGTGATCAAAGGTAGGCCTGACAAGGAGCCTTCCATCCCTGCATTACCTTGGGGCGGTGGGCTCAGGGCACCAGCTGGGCCTCATCATGACTCAAGAGGGGAGGAGGAAATATATGGAAGTCAAGGGAGGCCCCCCTCTATCCTCTCCAAAAGATTTTTAACAGTGCAACAGGTTAGTAGCTACTCCCCACCTTTGTATGCAAGTAGGTGCCTGTGTCCTGTTTCCTCGCACTGGGGAGAGGTGGGGAATTTTCTTGATGTGTCACATGCCCTCACTTGTACTTCTTCCAGGTGGTTTTCCAGGTTTTGTAACTCCCGGGCTTGATAAGTTTTTAATTTCCTTACAGGAAGGGGTAATAGCTGGGGGGGGGAGGGGGAAGTTTATATTCCCCAAGCAGACTGTAGGCCCTGGCTTCAAGTCCTTAAGATCTATAAGGTTGTTGGTTTTGGTTTTTTTTTTCATAGCTGCACTGTTCTTGTTTCCTTTGGTATCTGACTGGATGATTCCCACCTCTCTCTGGTGCGTAACTTTGTGGGTCTTTTTAAGCTACTACTTCTTTCAAAAACAAAACAAAAAGTATCAAATGGCTGAGAAAAGAGGCTTGAAAAAGGTGAAGTGCCATTTCTCTGTGCCTCTGCAAAACAGGCCTGCCTGTCTCAGCCTTGGGCTAGCCGCTGGCGAAGCAGCTTGGCTTTCTGTGAGCCCTCTTCCCTGCAATACAGACACGGCTCTGTAGGGCCGTGTGTGTCCCGTCCCCGCTCTCGCCCCCAGTCTGTACTCACTTGTGGGGAGGTGGAGGGCTTATCTCTTCGCGATGATGGTCGCGATCTGCAATGCAGACACGCATAGCCTCCGCATGCCCCGGGGCAGGCCCTGGGTTCCTCCTCCATTCTTTGCATTCGGGTGGGGACCGGGGAGGAGGTGGAGGTGGGGAGAAAGAGTGTTAAATGGGGGGGTGGGGGGTGTCTACCCAGCCCTGTCCAACTCACCGGGCAGCTCTGCTCGGGCCTTTTGGCCCCGAGGGGGAAAGAAGGCTCTTCCTTCCCCCGCCCAGCAGGGAGGGGGGTGCTGGCAGCACCGGCACCTAGGAGCCAAGGTTGGAAGCGGGGCTTGGTGCCACAGCCTTCCCCCACTCCCTGAATACCCCTCCAAAGCCCATCCCCTCCAATCAACCCACTTTTAACATGACAATGGCTGTGACAATCCCTTCTAGCCAAGGCCAGGCTGGGGAGGACATAAAGCATCCTCCCACCCCGCCTAATGGGGTACCTGCCTGCGGGCTGCCTGCAGCCTCCACCGCCAGCTCGCTGCCTGCTAGGCTGGGGGTCCTGGGCCGGCCATGAGTGCCCACCTGGCCATGCCCACCTACCTGCCCTACCCCGGCGCGGTCACGTATGGGGACTACTACTGGCTCTCCCCAGGGAGCATGGACAGCGTGCCCGTCGAGGAGGCTCCGCCGGCGGACATTCCCCCCTTCCCCGCGGC
>VYZV01006077.1:0-32981 GCA_013401275.1 Pandion haliaetus | reverse complement strand
GCCTCTAGGACCAGGTGGGACGGGGCAGAGGTGGGAGCGGAGAAGGGGGCTCCCGGCTCCGCTGCCCCGAGGGTGCCCGTGCCGGCACACGGCGCTTCTCCACGCTGCCTGCGGCTGCGGAGCCCCTGCAAGTCCCCGGGGCACCCGTAGTCTTAAATTCTCCCGAGAAGCTGGACTTCGAAGGCTTTGACTCTTCTCCACCCAACCCTGCTCAGCCCGGTTCTCTCTTTTTCTCCTCAGATGTCTCTCCAGCTTCCTCCAGCTCTGGGACACTCATCCAGTACACCCCCGACTCTGCCACTAGCCCCACGGCAGAGCACCCATCACCCCATCCCTCTTTCCAGAAGGTCAAGGAGGAAGGCGAGCGTGTGGTGAAGAAGGCCAAGAGCCGCACGGCCTTCTCCCAGGAGCAGTTGCAAATCCTGCACCAGCGGTTCCAAAGCCAGAAGTACCTCAGCCCCCAGCAGATCCGGGAGCTGGCTGCTGCCCTGGGGCTCACCTACAAGCAGGTGAACATCTTTCTCTGAGCAGCTGAGTCGCATCTCTGGTGTGATGTGACCTTGTGAGCAGGTTTTTTTGGTGGTTTTTCTTTTTTCTTAGACCCCAGAGATGAGTTTCTTTTCTGGTCTTGTTTATGCCATTGCTTACATGAGAGGGCAGAGGGTGTGAAAACTTATGACTCAGTCTTCCTCTTATGTTTGGTTCAGCACTACCCACCCACTCCGTGCAGGTGGTTGAAAGTACATACAGAGCAGGGCTATACAGAGTCAGGTTACTGTTCTGTGTGGACGTGCATTGTCTGAACGTGAAAAGTCAGGTACTTGCACTGTGGTGCAGGTTGCCTTTCTCAGATGGTCCTTGCCCACCAGCTACTCCTGTCTGACTGAAGGAATGACTCACTCCTGAGTCAGCACTGATCTTGGCACAGCAGCGAGATGCCGCTGCTGTTACAAGCTGCGGTTTGGTAGTTGTCTCAGCCTGTCTTTCAGGTAGGGTTTTTGATGTCATGAAGGATCCTGTGGTGATCTGTGGAGTAAGAGTGTTAATCTTTCAAGTCTCAGCTCTGTGATTCTATGGCTACCTGCATATTGTTAGCTGCTGCAATAATGTGCAGTATTAGGAGCCAAGAAGAAACTGGATTGTAGTGGAAGGTAAAACATCTTTAGAATGCGTACTAAGCTCTGAGAATGAATTTCTAATGTCCTATGTCCTTTCCCCATCACTTCTAGGTGAAAACGTGGTTTCAGAACCAACGGATGAAATTTAAACGTTGCCAGAAGGAGAGCCAGTGGGTGGAAAAAGGGGTCTATCTACCACAGGTGAGAGAATTCCCCCATCACCAGCAGTCACTGTTCCTCCAGTCTCTGGGGAGAAGTGCATCATGTCCAACCTGCTAACTTGAACAATGCACGGGACTTGATATTGCCAAGCCAGTTGTATTTCTTGTAATCGGGCTTACAGTGGCATCTATTTTAAGCCTGTTCTGGCAACTGAAAGAGCTTTGTTTCCAGTCCACTTATCTCCCATTTGAGACTAGAGAGAAAACAAAATAGCCAAAGAGGGCCAGCAAGGCTACTTGTGCTGTTTTTCTCCCCAGCATGGTATTTCCAGACATGTTGAGTTGGAGATTACTGACTTAAGAGCTTGTCATATCTGTTATTATTAGTCTATAGTAAGGACAATGAGTAAAAAAAAAAAAAAAAAAAAAAAGACACTATTGTTTGGCTTGGGGAGAGGGTGGGGGGAGAAAGGAGGACCCATCCGAAAGAATGGGCAGAGCTGGTGTGATGCTTTGCATTACTGAACAACCTTCTCTCTCTCTCTCCTAGAACGGGTTTCATCAGGCTGCATACCTGGATATAACCCCCACATTTCAACAGGGCTTCTCCGTAGGTGCCAGCAGAAACCTTCAGGCTGTGACCAGCATGCACCAGGCCTACAGCAGTGGCCAGACTTATGGGAATGGGCAGAGCCTGTACTCGTTTGTGGCTGTGGAGGATGAGGGGCTCTTTGGAAAAGCTGGGACAAGCTGCAATAACCAGCAAGCCATGGGTTTATTAAGCCAGCAGATGAACTTCTATCACAGCTACCCTGCTGATAAGGTTTATGTCAGCCTGGAGTCAGAAGACACCTACAGCCTCCAGAGCACCTCTGACAGCATCATATCGTTCTCGAGCTCTCCTGTACGGCATCAGTACCAGGCCCCTTGGCATCCCCTGGGGACCCAGAGTGGTTATGAGTCTTAGGTTTAAGTATTTTTTCCTGCCTTCTCTGTTTTTTTTTTTTTTCTCATGGGATTTCTAAGGTCTTGACTCAGGGATCTAGTTTCCACTCCTTTCTCTTGCCCCTTCTTCCCTATTCCTGTTTTAACCATTGGTGGGGCGCAGCACCCTGCTAGCTTGGGCTAGCTTTCTGTTTAAAGGCACCTGTCTGTTCATAGCTAACCCGTGGCAAGGGTGTTTTGTGTGTGGGTAGATGAGACTTCATTCACGGAGGGGAATGTGTAATGCCACAGCCAGGAGCAGCAAAGATAGTAAAGGTCTGTGTTTGCTGTCTTAAATCTTGCCTCCCTCTGCTGCCTCTTTAGCTGGTGATCTCCGATTCTTGCCCTGTGTGTCTTGCAGCAGATCTTTGCTGGAGAAGAAAACCCTGTACTTCAGCATATTTCAGCTAGAAGTACCCTGTTGTAGCCCAGAACCTTTCCTGCTGTCTTTCCTATTTCTGGTGCTACCTCAGCCAGCTAACTGCTAATAGGTTCTTCATCTACATCCTCTCCTCCCTTTCCAAAAAGCTACATGAAATCACCTGATTTCAGATTATTTGATCCAGTTACTCTCAGCAACCCCTTCTGGAGGGGGTTGCCTGCCTACCCCTTGCCTGCTGCCCTTCTGTGTACCGTGGGCAGTTCAGAGGAGGGGAGGAGCAAAGGAGAGAAAGTGGGGTAGAGTATTGCCCATATCTCACATAGCAGCTTTGGAAATCAAAGTTTCCAACTTCCTTGTCCCTGTCAGCTCATTCAGGATGGAGTCTCTGGGACTGGGCCCACCCAGTCTAGCTCTTGCCTTTCTACATCTCTTCTGCTGAGAGACTGTTGCCTTATCCAACCTGCAAATTGCAGCAGAGGATAGCCCAAAGTGCTGCTGTTGGAAGTGTATGGAGTGGCGGTGTGTAGTCATCTTTGGAGCGCTGAGAACAGTCTGCTGATCTGTACATGATGGTCCCCTAGCACTTCACAAACACAGCACCACTACAGTGCAGCTTTCTCTGGGCTAGAGGCGGGCAGCTAGGTAAAGGGCTCGATTATTTTAAAGGTGATGTTTAATGTTGCTTATCCTGGAACCTGGATGTTGGGGGGTGGGGAATCCTGTTGGGTCCCAGTGGAGTTGGCATCCAAGGGGCTAGAGCAGGATGGTTCCCCACCCTCTTGTCTAATCCCAGTTTTAAGAGTGTAAACTAGTAGGATTTTTGTCCCTTCCCCAGGGCTTAGTTGGATCTCTTCTGTAATATTCTGCTGAAAAGGGCACTGGCTGCCTCATCTGACCCAAGTACCCAAGCTCTGGGGGAGGTGAGAAGTTTAGAGAAACCTAGTTAGACAAAATGAGGAAAATGTAAATTAAAATATTCCATTTCTTTTTTTACAAGATGTGGAAGTGCAGAGTCCAGTCTGCCACTGCCCAAGCATGCAAAATGGCATAAGCTGGCAAGAGTAAGTGAGATAGTAAAAGCGTAAATATTTCTGTGGTAGAGGTTTGGTTTTTTCTGTGGCTAATGCACAATTTTTACTGCAACCCTGTTTTCAAATGTCTGCACAAGGGTTGTACGTTGTAGTTAAACTTCCACTGCAAAGGAGGTGAATATATGTTGTTGTTCCAGAATAATTCTTCTTAAAGTGTATTTTCTTGCAGTGATCTCAAGCATGTTTTATATTATGTGCATGTTGTCTTTTATTACTGTTTCTGCCTAATGTTCTTACAAACTTGTTTGAATTGAAAATAAATTAGTTTATTTTAATGTTGAAACAGCGTCATCAGCTTGCAATGGAATAGGCTGCTAGGGGAATGGTTATTCTGCACAGGTTAGACGAGCAGTGCTAAGGGAAAGAGGAAAAAAAGTAACCCTACTGTGTTTCTCCCAGAAGTAGGATCAAGGAACTGTTTAAAAGGAGTAGGTCACAGAAGTCCATCAGCCTTGTTTTTAACATGCAGGTGTGTTGCCTAGTGCAAGGCGGGGGCAGGGGCCTCCAGGTGTAGGCAACTGGACTGCTAGCTGTTGGCTTGCAGTAATATGCAGCCCTGTAACATACTTGTACTAGCCCTTAAACTGCAATGCTTCAAAATAACTATTTAAGTATGAGGGCAGGAGCAAAAGAAAGTGTCTTTTGAGGTTGTGTGGTTACTTGCTGCTGCTCCAGAAGGTCAGAGTTAGAGGTCTGGAAGTCCTACCTCATTGAGGCTGCAGCTCTCTTGGGGTTCCTGTGCTAACCTCAAATGACAGCAGAAATTTGTGTGTAACTGAATCCTGCTTCCAGCATTGAAAGAAAAACTGATTTCTTTTCCTGCTTTGCCCCAAGACTGCATTGATCTCCTCTTAGCATCTGGGAGCAAAGCTTAAAAGGTACTGAAATATGTGAGACAGACACATTGGGACTGAAGCAGTGCATCAGCAGCCACCAATTTAGAGATTTAATGAACCTCTTTCTGCTCAATGAGCTTTGGTTCATCAGAGCTTTGCTTTCCTTGCATACCTCTTAGTTTGAACACCTGTGTAACCTGCATGCAGCCAAGGGCTGCAAGTGTCCATGGACAGCAGCACTAATGGAACAGGACAGCTGTTTGTGTTCAATGACTGATGCTGTACCAGCAGAACCAAGCTCCTGTTAATAGCCAGAGTTTAAACTAGCAAAAAATTATGTGTTTGGGTTTAATCCCAGGTTCCTTAAACCACAGCACACCACCAAAGCTTTTTATCTGCCTGAAAGGGGCTGTTCAATAGGTACTCCCACTGTGCACCATTAGCTAAACTGGCAGCTGACTGCTGAGGCTCAAACTGCTACAGGTTCTTTGCTGACCAGAACCTGCTTGTGTGGGTGCCAAAGCATGTCCACTTTTCCTTTGCAATACTGTAATGCTCTGCTTCTAAGGGTGAGGTGGAATATGTGCAGGAAGGAGAGAGAGGGGAGGTTTGAGCCTGCAGAGGAGGAAAAAAGGCTGAGTTTTCCATGTGTGGGCTGCCAACCTTCAACAGTAGAAAAAAGGTAAATCTGGTCTGGAAGAGGGGGGAAATGCCAGATTCACACAATTTCCTGTATTACAGAACGGAGATCCTTTCTCATCCTGACCTGAGACCCATGTCCCAACATCAGTTTGAATGCATTCTGGGTAATGCTCTAGTAGTACTGTTAATTTCAAAAATTCTCTTGGAAAAACAAAGCTGAACCACATACCTATAAAAGTCACAGATACTAAAGCCTTGCCTTTCAGCTTTAAAATTAGCAGCTTACTTTTTTTTTTTTTTTTTAAGATGCAAACTTAAGCTCTAAAGAAATACACAAAGTGCTCAGGTCTTCGCAGAATGATTGCAGAGGATGCTTGCTACAAATTACCTGTGTTGCTTGGGTGCCTTTCTCTTCTATGGTTCTGCCACGAGGTAGCCAGAGCTCTGCTGGCAGATGTCCTCCTGCAGAAACAGATACTGTTACTAAAATAGCCCTGGGGCTGAGATGGCTTGCTCTGTATGCTGTGGTTTGTGTTCCTGCATTTGCCATGGGAGCCTTCTGTGGAAATGGAGCATTCCTTCACAGGTGCGTTATTCCCCTTCTTGCTCAGCCTGGGCTGCGCACAGGTTTGGCAAGCACACACAACTGTAGGGCTGGAGGGAACATGCAGAGTGGCTGTTGTTTTGGCAGGTAGGCTGGAAAGGACTGCTAGTAACCCAGGCAGTTTCTAGAAGCTGTGGAATTAATTAGGACTTTGCCTTTCCACAGTGCTGGAGATATTACCTTGACATGCCTGAGTCACATCACCATGTGAAAAAGCTGCACAGGTAATTGCAGCACTACTACCAAAACTGGTGGAGATGCAACTAATCCCTCCAGACTCATACTTCGAAAAGGATTTATATCAATTCCTCAGAGGAAGTAAGTGCATGTCAGCGAAAGCCCTTTCTGCTGGGATCCATTACATCTCTGTTAGGACTGCTGCTTCTTGTGGCTGCTATGTAATGGTGATTTCTGCATGATGCAAACATGATTTGCCTTGCCAGTAAATCTTTTTAGGATCAAGCTGTAAACTTATATAGAGTTCTTTATATGTATTATAGCTTCTGGGAATACACTGCACTTTCACAGTATTTCTACAGTGTCAAGGCTCCAGTTTATCAAAGCTGCAGATGTAGCTGCAGTGGTGCAGAGAATCCCACCCAAACAGGAGAAATTAGATCTAGTACAGACTACATAGGCCAGGGTTTATTCTCTAGTTTAGTGGGTTCCAGACTTTGCTGTCACTTAGGCAAAATACCAAGCAAGTAGAATGGTGCAAGCAACCTCATTCCTTGCTCTCCTGTCAACGTGGCCTGCAGCGATGTTTTACAAGCTACACGTTTCTTCTGAGTGACCCATGAGCAAGGGCTCACAGCCCTTGTTGTCTCTCCAGTGCAGATAAAAGGCATGACCTTTGCTTTAATAGGCCCTTCCCTACAGGCATGTGTAAACTTTATATTTAGTTATCTAACTCACTGTGTGACTCAAACGCTGAGCTAACAGGGTTTTGGAAATTTTCAGTAAAGTGTTGCCGCACATCTCTTGCTTGACCCATCATCTGAGGCCAACAGCATCTTGGCTGATATTGAGCTGTCAGAATGCATGAAAGGCCCAAAATCATGGCACTGGTCTTGGACGAAAAAAAAAAATTTTTTTTCCTTTCCTGGGAGGGCCATGTTATCTTCAAGCTGTCCAAAGTTTTGCAGAGCACCCTCAGGTCATATCTGTGAATCTCTTTCACAACCAGGCTAGAATTAATTTCTCAGCTTTAATGGAAGCCCATCTGCTCACAGGCAGGGTGTGCCTCTAGCAGCTGGGCTGTGCCTGAATCACTGAATCTTTTACAAATTACAACATCGGGACTGCTGCCTTGGGTGAGCCCCAAGATCCATCCAAGTCATTGCTTAGATAATAGAGAAAGGCCAGAAGAGAAAGCAAGTCCCCAGTGTCCCTCTCTACCTGGCTGTGGCACTGAGGAACTGCCAGTAACAGGACCTGCATTCCTGCTGTTATTACACCTGTCATTGGGAATGCAGCTCCTGATACAGCAGACATCAATGAACCCCCTTCCTGGAAGCTGCTTACTTGTCTGTTGGAATTGCTGCAGGCTTTTGGTCCCAGAACCACCTGTGGCAATAAGCTCTGTCTTTGAATGATGGCATCTGAAAAATTTTATGGGTCTCTGACTACCAAATCTTGCAGTTTCCTTGTTCGTTAGCACAGCTTTGCTGAAGGTCAATAGTAGGAAGATCACAACTGTTGCTCTTATAGCCAGCATCCTTCTGTAAGCCAGTCCCAGAGATGTCACAGCAAAATCCTGCCTGTCCTAAAGCATCCCTGAAGGAACAGGGCAGGAGAGGTGACTCATTTTCCAGAGAATTATTAATGAGGAGCAGTCACAAGCTCAACTTTTTCACGTACAGCAGCCTTTGATGGGGTGACATGGCAATGTTTCAGATGATATTCAGGTTAGTAGCAGCACTGTTGGCTCCAAAGGAGCTGAAAAACTCTCATGTGAGAGCCCTGATATTTGCTGCTATTGTAGTCCACCTTCAGATGTTAACCAGCACCTTTTCAGTTAAGCTGACTCAGTCGTTCCCCACCCCTCTGATGGTGCAGTGGTTGCAAAAACATGTCTTTCCCAAGCTCAGGCACTTGCTGGGTGTAAGACATGTGTCTTTGGGTTGTACTTTAAAATGGATCTCCAAAATGATATGACTTAAGAGATTTGCCTTCCAAAAGGCCTTATTTTTCCCCAAATCACGCTGGTCATACATTTACAGTACAGCTCTATAAACAGTGCAACTGAACAATCAAAGGGTCAAAGAGTGGCTGCATGAGGGAGTGGGGGTAGGAACAAACAGCTGTGAGGCACAGGGACATAAACCAGCTTTGCCAGTAGAAGGCCATGCCTCTTATTATGCCAGTCACAGACATCGAATGCCTTCATTTTATGCTCATTTTTTTGAACTGTGACAGCTACTTCATTGCATTAAGATAAAGTCATTGTCATCATCAAAGAGTGATAGAAAACCTGTGACTGGGGGAACTGGGGCTTTGTTATTAAATATACTTTGATACACACATCTGGTTTTAGGTACTTAGATGCTTACATAGTATTAAGTTTAGAAATTATGGTACCTCTATGTTTTAGCCAGTCCCAATATTAAATATTGCTGGGTAGGGGCAATTTTTAAGGTGAGTGGTAGTTACTCATCTTGTCCTTTGACTCTAGATATCTGGCATTGCCAAGAGTCATGAAGCTGATCCACTAATAACACAGAAAAATCTCTGTTTATAGTTTCAGAGTCAAATCAGTAATAACAATGGCATATGGTTGCTGTGGCTATTTATGCTCCATCTTGATTTCATATTGCAATCCTCTATTACAGTGGGAAAAAAGATACAGAAAAATACATAATACATCTTAAAAACTGTTTTATTATTTGCCAAATTGAATGCACTGCTTGGTTTTCTTCAGCGGAGGCACAGAAACGTACAGACTAGAACAAAGGCTTATTTATAATTTTGATGCTTATAAGATCATCTTACCAGCCTTTCTGCAAGCTACTTGTCACACCTCCCTTCACTAGACGCTTCATCAATTCTATACCTTGTGGCTGACCTACAGAACTGATGGTCTAACCAATCGGATGCCTGGCATGTGACAATATCTTCTCCAACTTCAGTGAAAGGTATGTGACCAGCACCTCTCCATACAGCACATGGCTTCACATGTTATGTATGCACAACTGTACAATGGTATGTATAAATGAGATCCCCAAAAGAATCTGTCCCTCCTCTGAGCCAAGTTACAATAATTTAGAAGATCCAGGGGATAATCTAGGTAGCCAGATCTTGGGTCTTGCTATAAGGGAACTTGGTTGTCTGTGCCAATAAAGAAGGGTGGTGGTGGTGTGTGTGTGTGCATGTGTAAGGACATATGAATGAAGGGCTGTATGTACGTATATGGGCAAACAGGTATCTGCATATCTGTGTGTCTGTGCATGCTTGCAGGCACATATTTGGATGCCAAAACAGGTTCTAGCTACATGATGCCCCTCAGTTGGAGAGCACATGAATAACAAAGGGAGGAGAATAAGATTTGATTTCCAGGTGCCCAAATACCCCACATCCACAGTGCCTAGGAATGATAAAGATGGTGGCCAGTAGCGGTTGGGAAAGAAGCCCCCATGGTGGCCGAGTGGTGAAAGTTACAGCTGTCACCTGCCTTTGTGCCCGGATATTCCACGCTGCCAGGACAGCTGTGGTAAAAGTCTACTTTGTGCTGGGCAATGAAGCCCACTGTCTGCTGGACGCTGCAGGTGCCCCCACCTTTGCCAAAGACTCCTCCATCCTCACTGGTCACGATCGTGTAAGCGTTCTGCCCTGCTCCATAGTGCTGACGGGGGGGAGGCATGGGTTGGATGTTGCTGGCTGTGGTGATGGGGTAGCCCTGGTGGAACTTGGGGTGCATGTCCAGGTAAGTACTTGGCTGGAAACCACTCTGCAAGGGAAAGACAGTGAGTCAGAACACATAGCTTCTCCACTGGTGTCCACAGGCCTGACACCTACTGGGACTCTGTCCCTTCACATTTCATGTTGTCTCTTGAACAGTGTCAATGGCGTGGGAGGGCAAGACCCATCCCCATCCCCATCCCCATTGCTCAGGGGTGGATACACAGTTGTGTGTGTGTGTATATATATATATGAGGAAAACAGCTTTTCTCTGGAAGTATTTCAGTGGAATAGTCAGCCCATTGCTAGGCTACCTACAGAACATGGAGAGTCGTGCCAAGTCTGTGCCTCTGTGCTGAACAAACCAGAAGGCAGGGTATGCTGATGCTTGTAGGCTTAAGTTGCCCCCGTGGAGGAAATACATCACAGGATTTATCTGCCCAGATGGAAGGGTCATGCTGAGCCACCCGCTGTGTTCTTACTTGTGTGAGGCACTGAGCCCGTTCAGTCCATAGGCTATGCTTCTGGCACCTTTTCAGCTTCATCCTCCGGTTCTGGAACCAAGTCTTCACCTGGGTGGGAAAGGGTGAGCCGAGAAAACATCAGCAAAGGAGAGGGAAGAGCAAATGTTATCAGATTCACAAGCAGGAAGAACCAGGGGGAGAGTGACCAGATGGCATAGATATATGGGCAGCAGCAGATAAAGGCCTTTAAGAGCTCCCTGGGGTTGTTGCCCAGGGGAGATGTCTGTCTAGCAGCCTCAGCAGGCGGCTAGTGCATCTGCTTGGGGGGGGGGAGGGGGCGGCATCACATCCACGGACAGTCATAGCTGTGACAAATTGACTCCTTTCAATCATAGAGATGAATGACTGGTGCAAATTAGACCCACCCAGGTCTCTACAAACCCCCTGAGCTACGGGCAAACTTCTGACACACAGTTGCTGCAGGCTTGCAAGTGGAGAAGGGAGAGGCTTGCTCCTCGTACCCAGCAGTTCCCAAACAAAGCTCCTTGCTGGGGTGAATTCCAGAGCCCTGTGCCCCCAGGGCTGTGTCTGTGCTGTGAGAGCAGCCTTTGCAGGGATGTGGATTGAAGGAAAGAGCAGATTGTCCCACAGCTCTTGTTCCTGACAGAACAAGTTCAGTGTGTGCGTGCCTATGTGTGCATGTGCCTCTGTGTGCACCTACAATGCATATGTAACTTTTTTAGTCCCAGGGCATCCGGGAGCATCCAGGCCATTGTGCCCAGCTCTCAGATCCAAATTCCAGGCAGATTCTGGACTTGTAACTGCAAGCACTTGTGCCCCATTGCCCAGCGCCCTCTGCTTTAAGAAGGCATCATTGGAGCCAGCAGCAGTTCACTACACACAACCTACCTGGACATCAGCAGAGATGCTGAAGGGCTGCAATGTATGAACCTAGCAGTACCCGCATGGAGGGGGGAGTGGGTGTCAAGCAGCCAGGCAGTGCTGAGTGTGGGACATTATTAGGTATCGGACAAGATCAGCCCTAGGAAATGTTAGCAATAGCTTTCAGCATGTTGCAGCCCTGAGATTCAGAGAACTGATGCATGCCAGGGTTTCTGTGAAGTTCACCTGTGCAACAGAAAAAGGCTGTGAAGTGCTGTCAAGCCCAGGGTAGAGGCTGTTTGTGGCAAGCAGCATATTCATCACTGTGTTTGCAATTCTACTGCAAGTGTTGGCACCAGTACACTTAACTGACCCCTTACTGGGGTGGCCCCCGTGAGGTGCCACTGGCTTTCCTCTCCCCCAGCAGCGCTTCTGATCTCTGGGCAGGAATAGGTAGGGGAGTAACTGTTAGCTGGCACCTTTGCCTCTACTCTCTGCTGGGAACTCATCTTTCCATCCTGTCACTGCCTTATATGACCACTCAGCTGCTGTGTGACAGGTATACCATGGGTCAAAATCTCCGTGTTCACCTGCTTGTAGGTGAGCCCCAGGGCAGCAGCCAGCTCCCGGATCTGCTGGGGGCTGAGGTACTTCTGGCTCTGGAACCTCTGGTGAAGGGTTTGCAGCTGCTCCTTGGAGAAAGCCGTGCGGCTCTTGGCCTTCCTCACCCCCTCCATACCATCTTCTCTGCCCTTCTGAGACTTAGCCGTAGGCTGTGGGGACAAGGATGCCGAATGTGGACTCGTGGCTGAATCTGGCGTGAATTGGCTGAAATTCCCAGAACTGGATGAAGCTGGAGATACTTCTGAAAAAAAAAAGACAATGGGAAAAGATATAAGACATAATGGGGCATGCTGTATGGGTATGAGCATGCTCCCTGCGTGCTGTAGAGATCCTTGCCTACCAGACAGGGACTTTCTTGAAGCAAATGCTTGTTGTCACCCTCCTTCCTTCATGGATCTGTGAGCACAGACAGGCCCACTGGCAGCGAGCACCTTCCCAGCTCAGCCCTCCAGGATGCCCACAGCTCCCTTTTGCCAGGTGGAAAACTCAGGGCAGGGAGGGGAGAATGGTGCACATTGGCTCACTGTTACTATCCTTCTCCAAAAGGCCCCGGTAATATTTTGGTCTCAGTGTGGTGTAAAAAGGCCTGGTCATGACTGCAAGCGTAGCTTTGAGTTGGTGACTGGGCTCCCTGAAACTGTCTGCCCAGCAATCTCAAGGCACTTGATAGACAGTGGCAAGGTAACAGCCGGTCAGGGGGTATGGTGGGGCAGAGCAGTTGGTGCTCACAGTGATGGGGCGGCAGGTGGAGAGCATCAGTCAGGCCTTGGATATTGGCTCATTCCTGTTTGCCTGTGGCTCCCACTACAGACCATCCCAATACTGGCAACAAGTGTATAGATGGAGGGACCTGTTTGGCTGAGGGGGGGCTTCTGGCAAGAGAAGAATGAAGAAGGAGAGAAATTTGACATGCAAGTGGGGAGGGGTAGAGAAAAGGTGGATGTGTGGGACAGGTGAGAAGAGCCAGTAATCCTGTACCAGGGACATGGGGGACAAAATTCAAGAGTGCAGAGGAAGGTGTCCAAGCCCCTTCTCTTTTGTCCTGGTACATATCTTAAGGGGTCTCTGTTGAGGACAAAGTTGAGATAAAGATCTAAAGGAAAAACTTCCGAAGCAATTGGCTACTGGTCCAGACAAAAGCTGCCAAGATGCGAAGTCACTCAGGCTGCCTGAATAGGAAAATGCTAACGAGAGAGATTACCCCAGCACCCTTCTGTCAGGTGCCTGGTTGCTGGGGTCTGTGAGAGGCTGAGACCTTTTCAGGCCAGCTGTGACTGAAGGGCTATGATACCAGTCTTCCCGCTTCCCCATAACTGCAATGATAAATCTGTCCATCCCTCCTCTCTCCAGCTACTCCTCTGCAAACCCTTCTGCATGGTCCATCCCCTCTCCTCCTACTGACATTTCAGGAGACATGGGGTGCTGTGAATGGGGCAGTGCCATTTGCAGTACACACCCTCTGACTACTGAGCCCAACCAAGAGCTCCCAATCTCCTTCCTAGTCACCCTAAGAGCTGTGACCGAAGCCCACTGAGACACCCTCCTCAACCTCCCGAATGTATGTCCAACACAAAGTACTAATGCCCTTCTGAGGAATGGGCTCCCTGTCCACCATACCAAACCTTTCCTTCTTCTGTCCCAAGCTCAGAGGCTACTAAGCAATCACTCAAAAGCCTTTAAGTGTTGCTGGGCCTCAGAAAGGTGGCCATGTCTGCGGTACTCTCCTGACAGAGGCACATGTGTCTTTGTGGCACCTGCCACTCTAGGGTTGCCTGCTCTTGGCTATTTCTTACCCCGGGAGATGATAACCACCTGGAGCACGGGCTGTGTGAAGGGGCAAGTGGGTGGTGGGGCAGGTTTCTGGTGCTGGGGAGCAGAGCCATGAGGATTATGAAGGGATTCTGCCTACAAGGAGAAAGGGGCTGTCAACAGAAGAGGTGCAAGGGCCTGAGGTGTTATGTGCATGGGGGGGGTAGGCTGAAGAGTCTGAGCAGAAGCTGAACATCTGTGCATGGGAAGCTAAAATTTTGTGTGGTACCACAAGATGCTTGGTTCCTACAGGTTTTGCAGTAAAAACCTTTTAGGTAGGAAATGAGCATGCTGAGAATGTGGGCTTGGAAAACAGGAAAGTCTTCTGTTAGACAGGAACCACAGCAAGACACCGTAGAGCTAAAGCTCCCACGTGTTCCTGCTCGGCCTGTCACCCCAAACCCCCACATAATCTACCACCTACACCTCGAGCTCAAGACAAAGGTGCTCCCTCTCCCATGAGAAGAGAGTGAAGAAAAAAGGAAGCAAAAAACACAAACAGCGGTGCAACAGACATAAACATGAAAAACCTAAGACAGACCCACTCCCACAAGCCCTTGACATCTGTAGGCATTTGATTCCATGACTGTGTGCTGTCTGTAGAGAGAGAGACACCAGAGCAGAGTGTTTGAAGACAGATTTTAAGTGTATATACCAGGCCCATTGTGGGTACGAATGAGTCAATCTGCCTGCTGCCTCTGTGGAGCAGGCAGCATGCAGAGAACCTAAGCCTTTCTCCAAACCGCATGGCAAGTAGCCATGTGGCAAGTAGCCACTAGTCACTCACTCTGCCCGAGCCTGTAGCTCTCTATGGCATCTGACAGCTTGGAACTGACTGTTACCCTGCTGACCATACAACGGGGCTGGGCAAAAACCTGCTTTCATCAACTATTCTATTGCCACTCACTGGAGTGGGAGGGGAATGTCAGGAACAGAAAATGCCACCGTGGTGGGGCCTGGGACTTTTTTGCAAAGAGGGAAAGGCAGGGCAACAAGAGCACGGAAAGGAGAGGGAACTAGAAAGAGGAAAATGGCAAACGAAAAGAAGCAGAGAGTAACGATGCTGGATTTAAAGGGAGCAGATTTCCCGGCACAGTGATTCAGAGCTTGCCTTGGCTCAAATTTAATGAGCATATGAAGGGGGCGAGGAGTTTGTAAGGAGATAAGGGATGCCATGAGCAGAATCACATTCAGGATTTGCTCCATAGCACACATGACAGCATTTGACTAAAAGGAGGCCCAGACATTCCTGCCCCGAGAACCATGAACTTCCATGAGACCATGTTGTCACACTGCCTGTCAGCCTGCAGCACAGACCTGCCAGTGCCTGGCCTCTCACAGGCTCTGTTGAGGTTTAGGAAACCAGTTCACAGTCACCAAAAAGAAGTAGCACGGAAAGGTGGTGTGGCTGCCCAAGGTCACCCATCCTCCTTGCCCACCATGTCATGCTTTGCCCAGCTCACACATTAGGAAACCAAGGCAGGGAGAGAGAAATATTTGCCCAAGGTTGTTAAGCGAGTGGCTGACCCGGGACCACAGGTATCCTGGGGATCAGCTCTAGGATTTAGCTGAAGGGCCTTACCTGCCATCTGCCTCTTCCCTCCTGCCTCCGGAGACTGACTGGCACCGGCGGCTGCTGCTGGCCCATCCGAGGTTGGGGTATGTCCTGCCTCCCCTGCCGAGTTCCAGTAAAATTCCAAGTACCCCATGCCAGTCCCGCTGGGGTACGGCTGGTAGGGAGGCAGAGCCAAGTGTGCACACATGGCAGGCAGAGGAAGGGCTGGTTCCCCCACCTTCTAATGGATGTCACCTTCACTGGGGGGGCAGGTCTCAGGAGCAAGCTGAGGTAGCCCCGAAGTGTAGACAGGCAGTTACCTTTATAGGCGGCTATACCCTGCCTGGGACTGCAATATTCACCATGGCCCGCTCCTCCAGGCTCTTTGTCATGTTAAAGANGGGGTGGGGGGTGGGGGAGAAAGCCACACATGGCATCAGGACTAAAATATGTCCCCTCTGAATTCTTCCCATTCTGCAGGTTCCTTAGTCACACCTGAGCAGGGGTCTGATCCAGAGCCCCAGGAAATCTCCTCATGCTTGCTTCTTTGGGTTCAGCTCAAGTTGGCCTGTCACAAAATAATCCTGTAAGCGCAGACGTCCTGTAGAACACAGCTTTTCACTGCACTGGGAGAACAAATCCCAACCAATCTCCACCACATGGGAGCGGACAGGAGGTAGATCTGGTGCTAAGCTGCTCAGTACCATGCCAGGCAAACCCAAGCCCTGGCTCCAGGTTATGAGGAGGGTTCCGAGACCTTTGCTTTGTGGCTTGTGTCACATTGGCACCCCACACACACACACACATGTACACACCCTCCCAACCTGGCAGCACTTCCCACACTCCTGATGCAGATGGCAGAGACGAACCAAGGGGGAAAAACAAGTAAGGATCAGACCTGGGGACTAGAACCTAATTTTTTTTGAAACTGAGAAGGAATTTCCTTCACACAGGCATTTGAGGATCCAGCTGAAAATGTGTCTGGCCCATCTTCCACGTGTCCATGCCAGAGCAAACTCAGAAACACTGGATGAGTCACATCCAACACCAGATATCATTTTGCAGAGCAGACTCAGAAATCTCATCCTGCTGGTCTACAGAGGGACAATCAGCAGAGACATTTTCACTATGGACGTAGGAAAAGATTTAGTGCAGGTAAGGTCCACAGCTAACAGATGTGCTCCCTTATGGCCTTTCAAAGGCACATCCTTTCATTTGCATAGCCTTGGTTGTGGCCTTTGCCAGGCTGTCGCCGGCTGGTTAGAATAAAGAAGATGAAGAGTTTCCTTTAAGGCAGGGTTAGCTGATGTTTGCTGACATATGGCCCACCCAAGGGGGACTGGCACCTGTAGAGCCATTCATTAAATAACTAGAGGTAAGTGAGTGAACCACAGAATTCAGCTATGGGCCTGCAGGTTGGTCTGCTCTCTGGGCTTGCTCCAGTCCCTTCCCCTCAGGAGGTTTTGCTCTGCCTGTGTTTAGGAAGATTTCATTAGTTTCACCTCAAAAGACATTGCAAGTCTCTCGCTAATGTCTGTATTTCTCAATGCACTGACTGAAGTCCTAGAGTTAATTCAAATATTTCTTGCCAGCCCTGCCTTGGCACCAGGACATGTGCCTGCCTCATGTCAGAAGCTCAGAGCTGAGGGTGCAGATCCACAGAAGTGTAAAATGATTTAACCTGGACTGTTCCTGCACCCCTCTGTGCCTCATTGGTCCACAGGTGCTTGTCACTGCCTTCTTCTCAAGCCTGTGCTAGCACCCAGTACCTGCCCAACAGGCCAGACAGGGGAATCCCCTTATGGTGAGAGTGTTCAAGTATCAGCAGGGAGAAGAAACAGACAGGCAGGGGTGAGCAAGACCATAGGAAATGGGATTTACATCAGTTTAAAAGGATGTAGAACACCACTTCTACCAGCACTTCTGCTGCTGCTCTGTGTCCTGTGGCACTAGTCTCGGCTTCCCTGTCCATAGAGCAGGGGCAACTTGGGAGCCTTCTGAGACCCCTGCATGGGAAACCAAAAGCAACTGCAGGACTGGCCTGTGGGTGAACCTGAAAGTCAATGCAGCTGCTCTTGAGCCATCATGGGCAGACCATTCAACTTAATTGCCACATCACAGTATGATTCTGCTGCCTTGGGATCATCCACTTTCCCATGAGGTGCAGACTGGAGGCAACTAAACCTGGCTAGGGTCTCTTTAACTTGACACTCAGTACTACGTTTTCTGTTTGCATGAAACACTTTTCTGTGCCTACAAACTGCAGGGACTGACATCTCTCTGCACAAGAAAAGCAGTTTTAAAAATGAAATTAACTTGAAAAACTTAAAGCAAAAAAAGGGCTTTTGAGCACATCAGCCCCAATAGAATCCCAACATGGCAATCACTCTGCAGCAACCTCTACACAGTGGTTTTGACTCATGCCTCACTTGTGAATCATTCCCTGTTTCAGAGCTGCAGTGCTGCATGAGCTCAGACCACCATCCCTCATATCTGCCCTCAGGCCCTAGCTGATTAAGCAAAGGGAGACACACCAATGACGTGAGCTGTACAGGGCTTGGGACCCCGCTGGGCAGCTCCAGTGCCAACAGTCAAGGAGAATGTAATGTGCTCCTTCTTATTCATGTCTGGCCTGTTACCCTACTTTGGTGTTCAAGTTTTCATGGCCTTAGGTGCAGTTAGGAAATGAAAACAAGGTAGCAGACCTGCAGGATATCAACATATCTTCTAAGACTGTTTAATCTGAAGACCTGGCAGAAAACATGGCATGGGGTGCTGGCATGGGTGACAGTGGGTATCTGTGTACTTGTTGGGAGTCTCACTTACTGAGCACTTTCCACTTGATCTCCTTGATTTCAGCTACTTCTGAAGGTGTCTGAGATCTTTCTTGCAAAGTGCTCAGAGGCCATAATAAACTAGCATAGTCACCTGCGCTACAAAGTCCCACTGGGCAGAAGCTGGGGCGGAGGATGGTGCTACCCTTGGAAGCAGAGACACCCACCTGACTGGACCAGTGAGTGGGGCAGCACAGAAGGAATCACCTCCCTGGGGGCGGGAGGGGGACCAAGATGCAGAGGAGCTGAAGGAACCTCTGGGCCTCACTGTTGGCAGTTTCAGAGCAGCAGCACCTCTCGGGGAGCAGCTTATCTTCCCCACACCACATGTGACACAGCTGCTGGCACAGGCAGCAGCTCCCTAAAAGCAGCACTGCAGGCAGCTGCCAAATGTGGCTTGGCATCATGCTGAGCCAGACCCTCATTGGTTTGGTACTGTGTTATTCCAGGCTCAGCCCAAATACTCGCTATCATCTCATGGTCATCTCCACGAAAGTCTTCCCAGGCTCATGCTCTTGGCTCAGAGGACTTTCCAGTATCTTGAACAACCTTTATGTGCTCTTCTGTACCATGAAGCTGAAAGCACACTCCAATAAAAAGAGGGTAAATTCTTCACAGGTGTGTTAGTAATGTGATCTTGCATCAACAGCTAAGTCCTTTGCTTTCTCTCAGGTGGCACTGAACTTTGCAACAGTCACAGCAATGAAACAGTAGCCTGTGAATGACCAGATTTCCTCCATAAAGGCAGTAAGGTAGGAAGACTAGTAGTTAGAGAGCCCAGAAGGAAAGAGAAGTCCTCATTCTCTGTCCCCATGCCCATGCATGTGGTTGTACCTCATGCTGACTTGCCCAAAATAGCCACAAAGTAGTGAACACAGGTGCTAACGACAGGGTAACTCCAGTGACACAGGAGGCAGGAGAGGCTGAAAAAACAGTCTTGAAAACTGGGCTGGGTTTATGGACATTATTCAGAAGATACTCAGGCAGAGCAGAAGATGGAGAACATACTCACGGAAACGGTTTCTGTAACTAGGTCCTTTCATTGGCACAGTCCATATGGGTATGACAACCTGATATTCTTATAACAATCCCTGCCTACCTTTCATAGGTGACCTCAACAAAATCACCCTTCCAGGCAACAGCTTTTGATTTGTTTGGGCTTGGGGTTTTTTTTTTTGCTTCTGCTTTTCACTGGGGTTTTAGGTAATAAATTACCTTTCAGACCTCCATCATTTGTCAGTTGCTGCTCTTTTCTCCTAAAACAGGAATCAGACAGGGTCAAATGCGAAAGCTCATATCTGGATAAAGACACTGGATGGACCTGACTCTGAGGTGTCTGTGTTCTGGTGAAGAGTCCCATGACAGCTAACACACAAACAAGACTTGACGTATACAGCAAGAACTGAAAGTTAAAGCTGACAGCATCCTGCATAGACTTAGATGTTCAGTCACAGCTTGAGCCCTCGTGGCTCACCTCTTCTCGGTGTAGCTCTGCCCAACAGCCTCTTTGGTGACGCTACAGCTGATGCCACCGACAAGAGTACTGCTATATCTGCATTCCTGTTTGGTTGGCAAGGCTGGGGCAGTTTGGGCTGCAACAGTTTAGAAGTCTTTATTGCTACCACTATAGAAGGAAAACAAATTTCTTGGAGGCTTGGCCTCACCAGACCCCACTCGGGAGGGTGCATGGGGAGCACCTCTGCCCAGAGGGACCTGCGCTGCAGGCTCACGTGCTTGCTAACAGCAGGTGAGCACCCTGCAATCCTCCAGAGGCTTTCTGGGCCGTACAGTCTCTTTCTGTGACTGGTAATATTGGCAAACAAATAATTTTCTTTCTGTCCAAGTTGGCTTTTAAAAAAAAGTATGTTTTTCAGTCCTTGAACTTGCTGAATGTGGTTTTGGTTAAGTATTCAAAGATAGCTAATGCAGTTGTTTCAAGAAAAAGGCTTTGACAGTATTGTTTTAGAGCATTTCTCCTTTGTTTGAAGCCTCAGACAAATGCCCTGCTTTGTTTAAAAATTTGCAGAGGTTTTGTGATTGATATTGATAGTAATGCCTTAATCTAAAGACATTTTTAAAAGCAAAAATTGGAAAATTAATACAGTTTGAATGATAGCAAGCAAGTAGCTAAAACATTTCCACATTGCAACATTCCCACTCTGTTCCGCTTTTAACCACTTAGTTCAGCATATTAATTCTTTAACTGTAATTTGAACTTGAATTTACTTCTCTTAAAGCACCATATTTTTCTCCAGAGACTTTTCTTTTTGGTGATTGATCATCTTCTACATTTTTTCTTTGCTTTGTGTGAGACTGTGCTGTAATCTAGTCAGATCCATGTGTTTACCTGTCCTCACAAGGGCCTTGTCCTCCTTGCAAATAATGAGTCTGGGCCAGAAAATGAGGGGTTTTTTTCCCCCTAACACATACAGTTTTGCTGTACTGAGGACAGGCAGTGGAAAGGAAAATTTATTCCAAAAATTCATAAACATGCTGCTGACATTTGGGGTTTTTTAGTTGTGTCATGCTGGGCTGAAAAATTCTGAAAGGGGTAAAATATATGGCCAGTGAGGGAATATAACCAAGTTTCAGTTGGATGATCAAAAAGAAAAAGGAAAAATATTCCCCTTCTCTTCCTAGGCTATTCTGGGCCTCGAACTAAATAGGGTCAGAGCTGGTACTTCACTATACATAGCAGCCATCCAGAGCCATAAAAAAATAAGTTAAGACCTCTCAGGGCTGGAAGATGTAAGGGAAGCTATGGTAACACCTACTGAAAAAAGTCTGGGGGAGGGGCTAGGAAGTCTGCAAACCTTAAATAACATTCATCGGTATTTCCTAGCTGCCTTCCATTTTTCCATCTGTAAATGTAATTTAGGAGTAAACTTCCCGCGTTAAGTGGTTTTGGTTCGTGAAGGAAGGGAACAGTCTGCAGAGGCCCCTTCTTTTAAATTATTCAGAGTAACAAAAGCCCAACTTATTTTGCTGTGCAAAATTTTTCAGTGAAATCAGTGAAAGGTAAAAGTGAAAATCTGTGTGAAAAAAAGTGAAAAGAGATGCGTGTTTGCCAGCTGAGGTCTACCAAATTCGAGCAACATCAATACTGTTTTGCAGGCATGCAAGCACTTGAACAAAGATCCACATGATTTCATTTTCATGGATGGGGAAACTGAGGTACCATATGGGCTCAGTAAAGGGCCTGCTATTGTGCACCCACACATAGCCATATACATAAATATATTTAAATCCTCTCCCTCTGTTTCCTTCTCTGTCTCTCTTTTCCCCCAACCTCCCCCCAAAACTGCCCAGTGAAAAAAGTGTAAGGGCCAAGAAATGAATGGGTTTAGTTTCCAACAAAGCAGTTTAGGACAAGCTGTTGATCATTATCATGAGATGGATTTTTCTGCTCATACACCCTTCCTGAAGTCCTTCACACAGTGAGGCCCTCTAAGGGAAGTGAAATTTGACCCTGATGCCAAGAGGAAGGTGAAATTGGAAGAAAAGGACTCTGCCAGGCCTTGCTGGCACTCCCACAGTCTCCTGAGTCTTACCTTTAGGATTTTACTTCCCTTGTCTGATAAAAAAATTGTGATCCAAGTAGGCAGAAGAGAAGGCCCTGGACAGTGTCACCAAGTCTACCACTTTTAGCCTCATTCCAACATCTCTTGAAATGTAGTGGATGATTCCTCTGCTCTCACCTATCCTTCACAAAGCTTTTTCAGTCCACCTTCTGTCTCTTGAGTTCATATTTGAAAGGCATCTGTGGTTACTGGCCAAAGCAATTTCTCCGGCTATTTGGCTATAAGCTTACGGGCAGCGTGCCAGTACAGCAAATTCTCGGCCAGCCTGCTGCTGCTGTGTGTTTCCCACTTCCCAAAGTGCCTGTCCATACCGTGTGTGTGCCACCAGCAGAAAGTAGTGTGAGTACAGCATCTGAAATGGAAGGTGCACTTTCCTCCTTCATTGGTCTTCGTTTCCCTATTCAATGCATGTTTTGTCTTTGAAGAAGAAAGTTTTTATATAAAGTTACAGCAAAGCTATGCTCTAGGTCCATCTTGAGTAATTCCCCTAGAATAATGGATCTTAACTGTTGTTAATGTTATCTGTGCTATATTTTCTCCCTTAAAAGAAAGGGGATGAGGGATTTTCCAATGCTTACATTTTTGTAGAAATTGAACTGTTTCCCCTTCTCTTTAACAAAAGCTGTGAAGATTTTTAATGGTGGTCACTGCCATGGCACCACGCTGTCTGAGGTCTTGAAATCTCAAATCATGTTTAATCATTCATGTAATGCAGAACGTTTTAATCAAAATGTATACACAAACACTCTCCCACCATTGGACCCACTTGGTCCTACAGAGATGTGGTCCCTGTGTGACCCCCCCCCCCAACTTGTTCCTAGGCAAATCTTCCAAAGAATTCCCACTTAAGCCCAGTTTGCAAAACTGTGGGTCTCCATGGCCCCTCTTCCATCTGAGCTGTCTATACCCACGAATCCGTCCCACTCATCCAGTCCTTTGATATTAGGCTTTTTTCCTTTCATGGTTTTCACTCATCCTGCTTCATGATCAGTGGATCAGTGCACAGTCTCATAAAGGAATGGTGAAAGGGTCCTCAATATATTTTGAGCGTGTGGCACATAAGTAAAGGATGAGCTGGTAGGGAAACCTGCCCACAGAACAAGGCAGGAGGAAGAGAAAACTGTGTTGGGACACCTCTGCAGGGGTATAAGATACAGAGAGAGCAGGTGATGGATTTTGGCAGGTGGAAGAAAGTTAGAAGTTTCTCAATTGCATTAAATGGCTGTCTTAAGGGGCTTATAGGCCCTGGAGCATCAAACCTTACAGACACTTTGACGTATCTAAAACTGGGAGAAGAATGCAGTGTGCTCCTTTTCCAGTCACCAGCTCTGGTATCTGGGATTCCACCAGCCCAAATGTGCCAGGAATTAAGTCTCCCCAGACAAACAGAGATAACATAGCAGAGCTCTGATCAAGGGACTGATATCAAAGGAGAAAATCTCTCAGCCCCGGGGATGAATCATTAGAGCAGTTTATTCCAACCGTTTCTCCTCCTTTCAAGTATCAGGTTCAATTGCAGCAACAGCAGCACAAAAGGCTTCGTCATTCTAGGTGCTGCAAAGACAGGGAAAACACAACCAGGAGGAATGGAATTCACAGGTGATACAAGGCTGGGAGGGTGTTGCAAATACCACAGAGAACAAAGAAGTAATGCAAAAGGAACCTATCTTGCTTGGGCAGGGAGGAAGAAGGAAAGATGGGGGCTAGTCATGCAGGTGGGGAGAAAGAATCCTAAAGGTAAGTAATCAAAGGGAGATGTCTAGAAAGCACAGAATGGGGAGGGGAAAAAAAAAAAAAAAGACAGACAAAAGAGATGCATGTTTGCCAGCTGAGGTCTACCAAATTCAAGCAACATCAATACTGTTTTGCAGGCATGCAAGCACTTGAACAAAGATCCACATGATTTCATTTTCATGGATGGGGAAACTGAGGCACCATACGGGCTCAGTAAAGGGCCTGCTATTGTGCAGCACTGGCCACACATTGGCTAGGCAGAAACATCAGGATGCCAATGCAGAAAACTTTTGTCTTAGAGCTAAATGGTGGTATTATGAACAGTCATGGTGAGATTACGCGAAGGTTACATTCTGGTTTGTGTGCCCTGCAAAATGAGGGGGAAGATGGGGAGAGGGAGGCCCTGGGGAAGAGCAGCAAGCACAGGAGTGTTATAAAACACAGCTTCTCTCTGCTAAGCGCATATCAAACCAGAACTGCAGCATCGCATCCTCTCTGCTTCTCAGCAATCTGTAGATCTAATCTCTGTTTACCCGTGGGGGGGGATCTGTCTTGTCTGAAGGCATTCCTGCTGCCAGCTCCACTCAGGTTGCCCTTCCCATAAAGCAGGTGAGGACAGGTGGAAAGGGCTGAACTGGCAGACACAATGCCAGAGATGGGGCTTTGATGAAAGTAAATAAGGTTGTGTGTTCACTTCACGTCCACCAGTTTTTCACAATCATCTCACCTATGTACCAGCCCACTCTGGAACAGAGATGAGCCAGAAGGCCAAGCCAGATCTGGTCCTCTGCCTCATTACCATCCATAACAGTTATGTTGGATGATCCTCCAGCAGCCTTTACTGGGGCATCAGTCACATCATTGCTGGATCTTAATAAACAATGTTGTTAACGGGCCTGGTTCCCCCATGAGCTGTGTTAGATCTGCAGGGCAAACAGGAGCAAGACTGTCAACTCTGTAGAAAAATCAGTTGAGGCCTGTAGCTCTGGCTCAGGTGCACACCAGGAGCCACAGAAGTGCTGCTGAGCTGTAGTCTGGTTTGGGTTGTTGTTTGGAGTTTGGGGGTTTAGGGGGGAGGGAAGGGGTTGCATATTTTGTGGGGTGGTGGCATGGCATTCAAGTTTCAGAGTAGCCTTGTGCTTTGGCATGTCAAGGTTTACCTCTATCAGCTACTGTTACTGATAATTACATTGCAGATGAACCTAAGCTGTGCAAAGAGAATTGGGGGCTGGGAGTGGATGACAGCCATCTATATGGACTATTTGCTAAGGATGAGGTACCTGGGAAACATACATGCTACTAGTGGGTTGCCAAGTAATTAGGCATGTTTCGAAGCTACAGACAGGGTAAGAGTGTTACCTCCAGCGAGGCTGCACTTGGGATCTTGTGGTTCCCTCTGGGCGCTGTGCTCTAGCAGGAATGAGAGACCTCAGGAGCAAGGAAGCAATTCACGGCCCAAAGGTAACCAGTTTGAGGGATGTAATATTAACTCATTGGGAAGACAACAGAAAGAGTGGGAGGCTGGTGGCCTGTGGAAATCTCAGCCTGAAAAAAAGCAGGAGAGAGTTTTTAAATGGTTGTGTTATTCTTTTGGGACCCAGGTGAAGAAATACCTGTTGCTCACAGCAGAAGAGGCGTGTAGCAAAAGTCACCTGCGCTCACCACAAAAAGCAGAGCCCTTGGGTTTCTCCCAGCCCCAGGCTTGGAGAAACACCTCCAGGCTTTCCTGGAGTGGTGCCTGAGGAGCTGTGAGCAGCAGAGCCACCCAGGTGGCACAACCACACAATAAGCTGCAAGGCCAGCACAGCGTGAATCTCCGCCTCCAGCGGCATCCCTGCCAGCATCCCCGCTGGGCATGTTCCTCTCCAGCACAGCAGAAGCCATCATAAGGTGACCTTGCAGTAGGGCGGGACTTGGAAGTATGCAAGGATAGCAGTAGGAGCATCCACCGGGCCACGGTCCCTATGAGACAAGGCTTTGGCTTGGATTTAAGCTCAGCAGGTCCCCTGTGTCATGCAGAGTTTGGGATGGGATTAATGCAAGTTTAGTCGCTGCTCAGGATAACGTGCCTCAAACCTCCATACCCTCCCCCAAAACTTTAGGGCTATACATCTGGAAGAAAACCTGAGGCAGGGGAAGGACAGTGGCATGAAGTGGGGCTTAAAGAATGGCTCTTTAAGGGGAGACGGGGAAGAGCAAAGGGGAAGCAGAGAAGTGGGGAAGAGCAGGAGGAATGGGCTGAAACATCAGGGAAAATGCAGAGAGAATCCCAAAAGTGTGAAGGAGTGTAGCGCCAGGTCACCCACTGCTCTGTATACAGGCAGATCCTGCAACACATGGCGTGAGGCAGAAGGAGATACAGGAGAAATGGGGCCATCAGAAAACAGTGGGCTAGTGCCATGTGGTAGAAAGAAGGACCAAGTGAGGTTCAGGGGCACAAGAAAGGCCTTGAGGTATGAGAGCCCAGAGATGGCCAGGTAATGCAAGCCAGTCTCCATCCACACTTTCAGTCTACTCATCTCTGCCCTTCCTAAGGCTGAGGAGATGTCAGCCTGGTGAAAGTGGGCAGTGATCACCCCAAAGATGTATTGCTCCCTAGTTCTGGGCATGCACAAGTAGCTTCAGAGACAGATACATCAGTGAGTCTGTGAAGTGCAAGAAAAGCCGCTATGAGCTGGAAGGAGGAGAGGAGTCTAGCAAAATTCTAGCTACTTCCAAGGCCCTGGGAGATCATGGAAAGGAGAGGAAGGGCCCTGTTGGTGCCAAGGAGCGTGCATCGTGTTCAGCTTATAGTGACTTCAGCTGTGCTTGGGGGGTTGGCTAAAAGACCCTGCTCCACTGAATGGAAGGAGAGCCTCCACCACCCTCACTGTGCTGTTTTGCCCCTTTTTTTGTGGTAGCTGGGTCTCTGATGGAGACAAATCACCTAAGACAGTGTTAGCAAGAAGCAGGCAGACTTTTCAACTTTAGTAATAGAGGCTTCCACATGGAAAGACATGATCTCAAGCTTCTGGCTGCTGCTGGAAGAGAGCTTGGCCCTGCATTGCACTCTTCCTGCAAGTCACCAAGTGCATCAGATGCAAACCGCAGGCTCGGCAGCAATTTTGTAGCTCCCTTGCCACAGACACACCCCAGGGTGTGGTGTGGGGGCTAGGACATCACTGGAGCTAGGTGAAAACCTTGATTCTTTGTGCTGCAAAGCTGGGCATGCGTGCATGGCTGTATGATTACAGTAATTCAGCTTTTGCATTACTTTCACGTGCAGGTGAAAGGAGGATGCAGAACTGCCAGCTGTGGTCAAGGCTCTCAGAAGGCCTCGCTAGAGCTGTGTGTGTGTGTGTGTGTGTGTGTGGACACTTTGCACCTTTTCATTACACTACTGGGGAGAATCAAGCATACCCTATGTGTGCAACCAAAGTGCTCACACCCACAGATCACACATCAGATATGTGGTCATCATGGCTATGCTCCAAAACCTGCCCACTAGCACCCAGTTCTGAGAGCCAGCGAGCAGGGAACACATCCCCTTTGGCTCCCAGACCTTCCCAGTCACCCGGCACCTCCTGCAGCTCTTGACACTGGCACCAGGGACAGAACAAACCCCTGCCTTTGTGCCCCTCTTGAAACACCTTGCCCTTCCATGTCAGGCAACATCAGGGGATGAGGAACCACAAGCTGTGCTGTGCCTCTGCACTCTCCTTGGTGTCGGGCACTGCACAAATACACCCGGGGTCTGCGCATCTGGGGTGCATCACTCCTTTAAGGCTTCCCATGAGCTTTAGATTTTCTCTGTCTCTGCTTTTACAGTGTTACTAATTTGTCCTGAGCCTTCTTTCAGCAGGAGAAAACATGCTCTCTCAGCTCAGTTTAGTTAAGACAAGGTTAAGTCCCAGCCAAGGAAAAAACCTGAAACTATCTTTTCATGAGCCACAACTGTGCACTAAATCTTTGCTAGAGCTTAATTTCTAGCTAGCCCTAGCATCTGTGCATTGGCTGCTCAGTCCTCGCACACACAGCCAGGCAGGAGGTGGACTTTCCATACCCAAGGAAAAATGTAGCTCTCCCTTTACTTCTACTTCTTNACTTGGAAAAAGAAATCAGACTTGCTCACACAGCAAAATTGCTCTAGACGATGTGTTTGGAAACACTAAAGCCCTCCACTAATACAATGCTTTTAACTTTGTGTGTGTGTGTGTGAGAGACCAAAGCATTACAACATACAGGTTTACCTATGAGCTATGTATGATCAGTGTGACTATTATTCTTGTGTCAGAATGAGAAAAAAGTCAAACAGTAAAGGCGGTGTGATGCTGCTTCATCATTCCCAAAAATTTTTGTCTGTGGCATGAAATAAGGAAGCTGGAAAGCATTTCTTCCAATGCTTCTGCACTGGTAGTTTTTCTGAGATGGCTGAGCCCCTGCAGGTTTCAATGCAGTGGTGGTATCTGTCCACACTGGGCTTTGCTGACATTTGTCTTGGCCAGAGCTGTTTGTCAGGACCTTGTCTTGCATTACCTAACACAGTTAGGAATATACCTTTGCTCTGTGTTTACAGAAAGGCTGCTTCTGATATGCTACTCTGCTAACTTTAGTCTAGCTGAGCCAGCTGTATTTTACATGCCCATCAATTTCCCTGGCTGTGGCACTTAAAAGATCCCAAGTATTTTTCAGTTTGCCCTAAGCCCTTTATGCAGGTAGCTCTTAACAGCAGCTGACAATAAATTCCATCAGTTGATGCTCTGTGAAAAGTGTGTTTTTGTCATGTTTCTCTTTGGGTTGATGTGAAAAATCTCATTCTGCAGACTATTGTGCATCCTCATTTCTAGTTTGCAGGATGTGAGTAACTTTCTGCAGATCTTGATTGTTCATATCCTGTGGGGCAGTTGTAATCTAGCCTACAAGTATGGTAAGATTCAGTCTTGAAGGTGTTGCTTTCATAACCCAGAGAAAATATAGCTATGGTGTGCTTAGTGGGAATTTTCAAAGGCCACCCATCATCTCCCACCACACCCAGCTTCCTTATCGGTGGCGGTTGGTAAAACTTGACAGCGCTGAACTTATCAAATCAAGTACAATTTCTGTGGGATCATGATGCAACAACATGGCTGAAGAACTCCACTGTGATGTACCCAGAGATAGGACCAGGACAGGTCCATTTGGAAGCCTCCAGTTAAAAAGAACCACAGCCAAGAAATATGTTATGCCCCTGTGCCAAAACTCAGTCAGAAAATCATGGAAAGGCCCAGATAATATTTGCTCTTGTTCCTCTCCCTCCAGCAGTGACTGTCAACCCGAGTGTAGTTCTGCGCTTTTATTTGACCATGTTAAGCTTTCATTTAGATGGGCACGAACTTTGCTCACCTATTTCCCTAGAACCATCATTTTGTTCATGAAAATATCCAGTCGCAAAGAGGGGAAGTGGTTTGTTCAGGATCACTCATCCGGTCAGCAGCAGCACAAAATGTGCGTTGCTCAGCTCAAAGCCCCTGCTCTGACCAGGAGATGGCACTGCCAGCTTTTCTGCCTGAAGCTGGTGAGTTTTTTGTGCAGCCAAGCAGCAAGGACAGCAGCAGTTCCAGTTCGACCCCTGCATGCCAAGCGCCACCCCTTGATGAGACCTTGGTGATCTTTTGCTTGCTAAACTTTCACCCTGATGATCCTTTCTTCCAATGAGGTTGCTTAGGTCAAAAGCCCAGAGAAGAAAACGCACACTGGCACATTTTGCTGCACGCAAAATACCTGGCCGCAACTCCTCTCCCTATCAACGTCAGCCCCCTCCCTGTCCCTGCTTTCCCCTCCTTCTCATCTCAGACCTGTCAGAAGAAGTGCATAGACACTTCAAACAAGTGCTCTGTCATGTAGTATTGCTGTCTGCTTTTAACCAGCAGGCTCAGCCCTGCACTTGCATATCCAATACATTTGCAAGCAACTAGTGTTTCCCCACCCTTCTCATCAATTGCTGTCAATCTCTGCTGTAGCCACAGGATAAAGAGGCCCAGAGCACACCAAGTCCTGTTTCTAGCTGCTGAAACAAGATTAGCCTTCAGTATACCCCCTTACTCCAAAGCTGTCTGCATTTTTTTGTTCATTCCCACCATTCCAGTATGCTTGGCAGTCACTTCTTTGTATCCCCAGAGCACTGTTGGATGGGCATGAAAGAACTGTTGTGGATGGAGCATGGTGACAAAAAGACAAAGACTGTGGGGGGACAGCAAGCACTGAGCTGCGCATTCTTGGAGGATATAGGCTAGTGTTTATTTACCTCCTCTACCTCCCAGCTGCCTACTCCCAATCCACCTTGTAGTCATGATCCCATGACTAAAAAGTGGGGTGTCTTACTGAGACACCTAACAGCTACCTAAACCTACCTGGTAGCCACTCCACCCTGCTTCATTCAGCTTCCCTCACAGCCACGCTGCTTTCAAGGTTTGTCCCATACGAGGGCTTTTCGATAGCTTTCGCCTTCGGAAACCTGACCACTCTTCATTGCATACTTGTTCCCTCCCCTTAGCACACACAGCTTCCTCCTGCCTCCTGCTTTAACTGCTAGACATGCCACCAGCAAGTGACATGCTCTGGGTATGATAACCCCCCTGGCTAGTTCACTACAGTGACCATCTCTTGCCTGCTCTAGGACTCCCCTCTGCTGTCACTTGTCTCTGCCAGGCTTTCTGCTGCATCATCTCTCAGTGCTTCCCTCCATTCCATCTTTCCTTGGCTTCCTCTTGTGCTGTTCCCTAAACATCACCTTCAATTTTGATTCAACCTTGCCCCTGCTCCACCAGCTCCACGCTGCCTCTGATGTATTCTTTTGATTGCTTTGAGGCTCTTCCACAGATTTGCAGCATCAGAGAGCTGTAAAAAGACAGTGACACAGCATCAGCAACTGTTTGCCCTGGCCTAACATCTGGGTGGATACAGTGAGATGAAGAGTGAAAGACAGCATCTTCAAATCATTTTGTTGTGCAGTTTGGATGAAAACTATCCTGGCTAAGGAAGGAGTTTAACAATGAATTCAACTGCAAAAAGCATGTATGCAAGAGGTGGAAAAAAAGGATAAGCTATGGAGGAGGAGGACAGAAGTACTACTTGTGTACTGAAGGACAAAATCAGAAAGGCCTCTGAGAACCCAGCTGGAGCAAAAACTTGCATGGGATAGGATGGGTGACGAGGGATTCTGTAATTATCCTAGTAGCCAGTCCAGGTAAAATACATGTCTGCTGAGGAATGGGGGACAAACTAGTGATGGATGCCTCAGCTTTAGAAATAGCTGAGGTACCCAAAGCCTTCCTTGCAACAGTCTATAGAAGCAAAGCCTGCTCCTAAGATCTCCAAACATATCATAATGGCTTGGAAAGTTGAGAGACAGCCAGAAGCAGGGCAACAACAGGCTCGGTACTACATAGAGAGGCTGGGTATACCACAGTGCATGGGATTGGGTAGGATATATTTCAGGGGTGCTGGGATACATCTGAAGCTGCTGAAAAAAATTGCCTGATGTGATTATGAGGCTTCAGTCTTTCATCTGTCATCCCTGACAGCTGGAAAAAGGGTAACATTGTGCTCAACTGTACAGAAAGTGAGCATGATGACTCAGAACTCCAGAGCAGCCATCCTTGCCTCAGTAGTACGTCCTTCTGGAACCCAGTGCCAAATGTGCGAAGGACAAGAATGTAATCCAGAAAGGTTGATACTGGTTTACCAAGGGCAAACTGGCTGCCTTTTAAAATGAAAGGACTGTCTATATGGATTAGGGGAGAGTGGTTGATGTAATATACTTTGACATGAGTTACACTGTAGGGACTGTCTCCCACAGCATACTCCTTTGGAAGGAGGGGGAGGGATGACAGCAAACCACTAGGCAGCATACTCAGAAATGGGAAGCTGTAAAATATCCCAGTGATGGTGAACAACACCACCAGTAGACTAGCTCTTCCTAATTCCATGCTGGTGTCCTGGCAAAGTGACATTGCCCAAAGAGTGCCCTGGGCAACCCATCACACCCTTCAACACCCTGACACAGGGTAGAATACATCAGAAAGACTAAGTGTAGCACGTACACCACCTGACTGTCCATTAAAATATTCTGTAGCACTGAAGGTTGAACTGGAGGCAGAGGAAAAGCTAGGTAGACTATACAAAGCCGTAACCCACTGATCAAATATTAGCAGATTTTTCCCCAACCTTTTCATAAGTAATGTCTGGAAATGGAAGAAGCATCCCACATCTATTGCCACCACATACATCTGATGTTCTGCTGATGTACATCCACCAAATATTGTTTTTCTTGAGCATGTAATTTGGAGAGATGCATTTATCCATGAAACATTTGGCAGCTCCATGAGGCCAGAGGATATGTCAGTGGTGAATTCATAACCAGGGAGACAGTGTGAGGAAGAAAGGCTTCACACTAGCTTCAGCTCATGCATCATTGTCACGGGCTGTTCCTTAAGAAAAACCCAGCAGTGCATCTATTAGGCACAAGCTGCTGGGCTCAGTAGCCTGTTGTGGTACAGTGATGGCCATGGTGGAGCAGCCAGCAGGATGCTTCAGTGTAGAAGGCAGGAATGAAGACAGCAGGACGTACAGGTTGACTAGCATTTTTCTGTGTGCTGGGGTGTGGAATAGGCTACAGCAATACTAGAAGAGGTGGGTCAGACACTGTGAGGTAGAAGGGCAAAGTGCAGCATGCCAATATCTGCAGGTTAGTATGGATCTGGAATGGCTGGAGATGGAACCCCATGGTAGCTACTGGTCCATTTTCTGACCCACGTGACAGGGTGCTTCAGAGAACAAAGCATTTCTGTTTCCTTACAGCAAAGAAGCCCTATGTTCAGATTTCTGTCCCCATCCACTGAGAATGAGGAGCTGGCATTCAAGGCACAGACAGGAACTATGGAGAGGAGGGAGCTTCTGGCTCCCAGTTCTAGGGTGACCAAGGTAGAATGGAAGACTCCAGGTAGCAGGACTATTTTGGAGGAACAGCTGATTTTAAAAAGCAAATAGGGAGGAGACAGAGCAGGGTGATGAGAAAGTCTTCTCCAGTGTTAAGACCTCCCCACAATTCACTCATAAAAACCCCACCACCTGTCCCTCTTAAGCTTCCATGCCACAGACACCATTTTTCTTCACGATCAGCACAGACCTACTGGCTAAGAACTCATGTCCAGTCCCTCCTCACACCCTGAGACACTGTTCCCTCTCTGCCCATGAGACTACTGGTCACAGCCCACCCACCTACAACACTGAACCCTAAGAGTACGGTGTTGGCTCTGAGGCTGGGAGGGATGGTAACAGGCTACACGCAGCTGGTCTTTGTGACTTTCAGTGGGATTGATTCTTCTGTTGTCTCGTTTACCGCCTCCAAAAGGACATTGGCATCTCTCAGTCTCTGGAGTTCTGTAAGAAGTCATTAAAAGCAATTCTGAGGGTTTCATATCTGTCTCTCAGGGTTTCAGTGTGAATCAAAGGGGCAGACAGGGGGACATAATTTCAGATGATGTTGTTTAAAAAACTGGGAGATAGAAAGTCTGGTTTAAACACAGAAAATTCTTCTATCCCAACTACTTTGGCCCACACTTTTAATGCCCTACCTTGAGCAAGTAATCAAGCACACTCTATGTGTGCAACTGAAATGTTCACACCCACAAACCACACATCAGACATTTTTTTCCCTCGGAAAGACCTGGCCTCTAATAGGAGTTTCAACTGGGGTTTGCAATGTTGGTGGGAAGCCATTTCAAATATGATTTTCATGGCTATGCTCCAAAACCTGCCCACTAG
>VYZV01006076.1:0-10113 GCA_013401275.1 Pandion haliaetus | reverse complement strand
ATCTTCCCCCTGAGGAAAGAAGCGGCAGCGACGATGTGTGGCGAGGTGACCCAAAAACCCCCATCCCCTGTTCCCCTGCCCCGCCGGGGGGAGGAGGTAGAAAGCACCGGTAATGGAGCTGAGCCGGGAAGGCGGGAGGGGTGGGGGGAAGTGTTCTGATGTTTGGTTTCCCTTCCTAATACCCTTGTGTGTTTGATTTGATTTGTAGTAAATTAAATTGATGTTGTTTGTTCCCCAAGTTGAGCCTGTCTTTTGCCCATGACCATAAGTGGGCAGTGATCCCTCCCAGTCCTTGTCTCAACCCACAAGCCTGCCCTTGTATTTTCTCCTCATCCCAACGTGGCCAGGCGCGGGGGTGGGGGGTGAGTGAGCGGCTTCGTGGTGCTTTGTTACCGACTGAGCTGAAACCACGACAAAGAGTAATCTAGAAAAAGACAGCTGAGGGTCAGCAGGAGTTTCTGAACAAAGACATGTGTCTTTAGCTACCTCTTGGTCAAAGCTCAGGCAGAGTGCAGGTCATCAGGAGGCCAACAGAAGCCTATGTCAGCCAAGAATTCAGAAGCACAGGGAGGGCATCTGCTGCTGAGAGCAGATGCCTTAGCTATCCCTGTAGAAAAGTTAGCAAAGCACGTTCTTTTCCTTTAAAATGTGTCCAAAGGAGGTAAGGTCACATGCTTTACAATATAACGCTCTGGTAGTTAGATCTCTTGCTCAGTGAATGGAAGACCAGACTTGTTCAGAGAGTTCAGACCACACAAGTTGTTTTCCTTTCAATATCTGCTGGAGCCAGGCTGAGAAAAGAGAGTTGGCAGGAACTTATCTCCCGTTATATTTACATGTGCCTTTATACAGGGTTGGCTGAATGTGAGGCTGTGCAAGCGTGTGGGAGGAGAGATGTCTCTGGAGAACTGTTCTCAAGAGCATTCCCAACTCAACATGAGCAATACCACCGAGGAGAGAGATAGGGATTGATGCACCAGACCCAGGACCCAGCTGTAATGTCATCACTGAACATAATCAGCCTCAGCCTCGCCCCATATAGAAACAAGCATACCTTGCCATCCAGGAGCATTTTCCAATTGTGGGGCACTCCAACAGACCATGAAACCATGCCACCAAGCAAGAAATTACGCCACATACTCAAGATCTGTGAAAGCAAAGAAGTCTTCAACCTGGTCTAGTAGAAGGTGTCCCTGCCCATTGCAGTGGGTGTTGGAACTAGATGATCTTTAAGGTCTCATCCAATCCAAACCATTCTATGGTTCTATGATTCTTGTTTGAATTGTCATCCGGCTGTTACAGAGAAAAAATCTGAGGCACAGCCATGGCCACACCATATAATCTGCCTTATGAGCTAGGAAGTGATCCACAGTGTAGACATATGTATATATGTATTTCCGAAGGGCTACTAAACTAGGTGCATAAAATCCCAGCATGAGTCAGTTGTTAAAATTACATTGACAGGATTACAATCAGAGTGTAAATTCACAGTATTTTTTTTACTAACAGGTGACTTCAAAGACGATAATCAGGTAACAATTGATTTCATTTGGTACACAAAGAGATGATTTATAAAAACAAGAGACTTGTTTTCCCAAACAAAATTTCACACTGTACCATTGGTGGAAGAAGAGGAGTAAAATGTAGTTCAAGCTGTGGGCTTCAGAGCTGCTGTTGAGACTACAGTACTATGCATTCAGACAATGTCACTTAATGATCAGTATGCACAAATTGGTATTTGGGGACAACCCAGTAAACATGAAACAGCATGAACATGTTTTGTAAGTGGGTCTTTCAGTACATAAGCCAAATAGAATCTAACTTTACAAAAGTGGAAATGTTACAGTTGTTTAGAGGTAAATTATCTTCCAAGATGAGTTATTTTTTCACAGACGACAGCTAATTCACTGAGATTTGACCTCCTGCCCCTTTACTGACATGCACTGAATGCAAGTCTAGCCCAAGGGTAATGAATGGCGTTTGAATGAGAGATGTTTTACACCAGATTGTGACAAGGGTAATAGCATGTCACTGAGACTACAACAAATGTCAGCAAAAGGCTGAAATCATTATGACTTTGGAGTAATCATTATTTGCTAGTGGAAACACTGCAACAGATTAATTCACCACATATCTAGTACAGCTCGATGTAATGTGAGTACAAGCATTGTGTCATTGCTCACTAGTCTTACTACATAAAACCCCAACTGATATAGCAAGTTGCATTTCAACTAGTAGCATATAACTTGCTTTGAAAAACCATTTTAAAATTCATTTTGCATCAAGTCCTTCAAACCAGATACGAATAAAGAGAGCATGACACTGATTATGTATAGAATTCTTATACAAAATCCTGGCATATAAAATGAACACTGAGTCAGACCCAGGAATCCAGATGATTTGAGTAGACAGAGAAATTGTTTTACATGTTTTTTAAAAAAAGAAGGAAGGAATACAGGAAAGAAAATAATTTTAATTAAATGTGATTGTTACTTTAATAAAATCAAATTAGATCACACTTCTGGTGGTTCTGCTATCCTCTCCTCAAATCATTGTGACTTGATAATGTAAGAAACAGGAATAAATACATTTAATGTCTTTTAAGATATATATATTTTTTAAAAAAAAACTAATTATTGTGTTCAGCAAGAGAGGGAGAAAAAGAATTCAAGACAGTAAATAGAATAGGCTACCAAACTGTAGGAAAAACTAAAGAATGCATCACAAAATGGATGCTTCCTAGAGCTGCAGTCCCCAAGGATTTCTTATAATGCAATAGTCTCCTCTCCACAGTCTTCATACATCTAGTTAAAGCAACTGTATGCATATATTGTTATGATTTTTTATTTTCTACTAAAAATGTAAAAATAACTAGCATTCTAATAAAACTTGTAAGAACTAGCCCTACCCAAGCTGCTTCTGACAGACATTTTCACTGAAGCTGATATATCTTTGACAGATCCTCATGTCGTTCTTCTGTCCTGGCACCCACATCTCAGTCCTAACTGGATTGGATCTTACCCAGGCATTTTCCCTTGCTGCACAATATGGAATAATAAAGATAAGCCTCAGAACACAGAAAACCTCTATCTATATGCTAATCCTGCTTACCCTTAAAGGCCTTAAAACCCTGGAGTAGATAATTTGGGAAATTTTGTAGGATCAAAGGCTAACAGCCTGCATTTTTTTTCAAAAGAAAAAACATACCTCTTGGTGGTCAATGACATCAAAATCAGAGACATTAGGTGCTACACTTTCAGTCTGTGCAGCAGCAGAGGCTATTCCATACTAGCACAACCAGTAATTATAGACAATAAAAGCTAAAACTACAGCAAACCCCACCGCTAGCAAGATACACAAAGGTATGGTGAGCTATCAAAGGTCCTTTACTGAACTGGAGACAGTCTGTAGCCAAGATTTCTTGGTCTAAAGATCGTTATCACCATCAGTAAGTCACCAGGTGAATGAGAAATGTATCTACAGTGTTGCCATTAAACGGAGGGAGAGCACTACACATGACAAGCACAAGCCATGGCTACTTGGCATGTAATTTTTCAGCCACATCAAACCTTTCATAAACCTGGAACTCACTTTTTTTAAAAGGAAATTCCAAGGCATAATTAGCCCTGGGTTTTTTTAGTTAGATTGCACAGTCATTTTAAATAATTGTAAGAATTACAGACAGAGTTAATCCTGAGATGTGAAAACATCAGAAAAAGAAATTGTGTTCTAAATATTAAAATAGAAAAATAGTGGGCTAACCCAAGTTTTATGTCCAGCAGACAGGTTCTATGTTTAAATTAGCTGGCTCATCATGAGATGGCCCTGTGTATAATGAGCATAAAGGTAAGAATTGCAACGGTGCTGAAGTATCTGAATCAATATGGCATTAGAATATTGGACAACTCAAAAATCTTGTGTAGGAAATGCCTTCATCTTAGTTCAATCACTGCTCACCTGGTACTGAGAAAGCATCTTATTTTCTGTTCCTTTCTGCATTTTACAATGTTTGTACGAAGTGGAATTTAAAGCCACCATTTTGATTTACCAGTGTTTTTTCGGAGAACCTTTTCTGGGCTCAAAGATGCTGATGGTTATTGTAAGCACCTAAAGTAATACAGAAATTTGTAAGTGGGAAATCAACATTAAAACAAGAAAAAGAGGGTCTAGAATAACGGCATTAGAATTAAAACAAATAACCTGCCTTTGTTTGCTTGTTTCAGAGCCGTTGCCCAAAATCACAGCTTAATATCAGAATGTATTTTCCAGCTAAACATCAAAATCCCATTTCTTATAAATCAGAGATTTCATCTTCTAACTGCAAACTTCAGCCAGTGCCTCTAGAATAGATGTGGATAAGAAGGCTCAAGATGCGTCTTAAATATCCAAGATAAGAAAGAGGACCTCTTCACTCAGTCATGCATCTGAATAGTTTCTGTAGGATATGGATCTAAACACCTTTGATACTGTTATGAAGCTTGTTTAGACTGCTTATGATACAAAACCAGAGAAACATAATTTCTAATGAATTGCATAAATTAATCAGTTTATAGTCAGCATACCTGGAACAAAATCTGAAGAAATCAGACTTAAGCATCTGTTTTAAAATAGTAAAGCAATCACAAAATAAAATACAGACAATGGCCAGAGCTCCACAGACCTTTCTTGGTGTTCATGAATCTATGCTGACTTACACAAAGCCAAGATTCATCTTTTTTAAAAATGTAATATGTGGCATGGAAGTGCTTTAATTTTCTTTCAAATAGACATCTTCAGCTCTGTTAACTCTATTGAATTCCACTCTGTATCATCCAGGTCATATCTCATTTCCTAGTTCCAAACATCCATCAAAGACTGTAAAAGGTTCTGGCCTATTTTACACATTTTTAATAATGTTACAAAGACTAACATGACACAAAATTCAGTTTGTGAAAGTCTAAACAGAAAATATTTTAATGTCAACGTCAGGCATGGTCACATAAATGTGCTCATTGCAAAACCATTAAATCACATTAGCAATGATTTTTAAAGAAATAAATGGCATTATATCCCAGCCACAAGGAAATTTGAAAAAAACTGGGACAAAAGGAACAAGCTGTGCTCCACTTTAGTAGGAGCCTATTCAGAGCAGCTGTGCAAGATCCCTTGTTGCTGTGCCTTTTCCTCGTTGTTTTAGCTTTTACTTTTGTAATTTTACTATTTTGTTATGCCAATGGATAATACGATGCGGGTGAGAGCATTTGCTCACTCTTAAAAGTAGATTAGTATGATTTCACAGTGCATTGCAATCATAAAAAAATATCAGAAGTTTCTTTGAACTAAAGCAAAGGAAACTTTGAAAAAATGAAAATGGCAAAGGACAACTAAGTTTATTGCCTAGAAACAAAATTTACACAAAGACCTAGAGTATATTAATCAAATAAATAGCTTCAGTGCAATAAAAACTTTATTAAAAGATTGATGACAATATGCAAGCAATGTATTCAGAATTTCTCAGCTTTCTCTGATATCGAGTGGTTCTTAATTACTCTCAGCAAGAACTTAACAAAACAAATCCTGTGGCTAATAGTATAAATTTATGCTACAGCATAATTATAAAACCCTGCAGCACAACATGCAAGTTAAAGAGAAATTATTATTATCACATAAAAGTTAATATAAATTTCATATATGCATATACATTTTAAAACTTGCAAATTTTGTGTAAATAATGGTGAATTGGTTAAACATGTAATGTTTGGATAGTAGTCAATGACCATAAATCTTACTCCCTGACATGTCTGTTTATCTCAAAGCTTTAATACACCTTGTTTGACAGGGATAGGAAACTTTGTTAAGAAATTTCCATTTCCTTTGTTACACAGTAGCATCCAAACAACTTTGCACTGAACTTAAGTGTTCTTTCATCATCTCAGAAGTGTTATTGATGTGCCAATGTTCTTTTTTATCCTGGAGAACATGTTGGAAACATCTACACATGCCTGAACATCTTCTTAAGTAAATCTTGATCTTGGGTTTTGAGTTGTAAGGTTAGTACATATCATATTGTAATTTAAGTATCTGAGTTACCTTAGGAAAGGCTCAAACTGTGTTGCAACATCTACAATAATCTGAGAAATGAAAGCAGATGTTCAGGACAAGAAGCTGGTTTACTTTGTCACAGCTTACCAAGATGGTAGAGAATGCAAGGTGCTTTATGATGGGATTCTGTATCAGACAAAGCTGTGAGCTTGATGTGCCTGCACTTTTTTCTTAAAGTGAAAATACTAAGAACATCAAAGGGGCTTTGACTTACTAGTACTATTAGGAAAAAAATGGAACAGCAAACTTCTAAATAGAGAATTATTCATTGTTTAAGGCAAAGATTTTTTTAAAGTCCTCTCATTTCCCTGGTTTGTTTTTTTTTGCAAATGTATATTTTCCTTCAGCCTTGCTCTGGTAACTTCTACTGGCTCCCAGGATTGCACAAACTCTACACAGTCCTCCCAAGTAACAGGAAAAATACTTTTGTTTCCTGATCCCCTGAGGTCTGGGCCTCTTCAACATTCTCCTAGTCTCTGCTTATACTGCAAACTCCAACTCACCCTACCTCTTCTTCACCTGCTCCTGACACTTCTCCCCGGTAGAGTTCACTTAGCTGACCTCTGGGAAGGCAGAATCCCTCCCTCCAACAAGTACTTTCTATTGAATCAAAATACGAACAGCCGAAGAATGAAAATACGTAAGAGAGTCACAACTTTTTAACAAAGTGTATTGCAAAGCAAAGAGTAAATAAAGAGAACATCCACCACAAACCCTTCTACCACTTTGCTTCAGTCTCCAGAATAGCTTCTTGGAAACAGGGTCGAAGGTGGCAGCCAAATGCTAAGACGGAGGGCTAGGTCCAGCCCTCTGTGGGAGGAAGGAATCTTAAATATGTATTGTAGGAGTATGACATTACCACAAAGTTACAGTGGCAGAGAGCAGTGTCCCTTCCTCCTGTTGAAGTTGGGCTGCTGCAAAGTGTGTGCCTGGATGAGAGGGAGAGCAAGAGACAGATCTTGTCTTAGTAGCCTAGTGATAAGGTGTCCACATGGGAGGGGGAAGTACTGAATTCGAGCCTCGGTTTTTAGGGCTCCTTTAGGATTTCCCCACTTATCTTGGGTAAGGTGTATCATCCTCTTGAGCTGCCTCTCTCCACTGAGCATAGACGGAGCATATGTCAATATACTTTTAAATTTGGGGCCTAAAATTAAGCAGAATGAATCTGGACCTAAGTACCTATACTAGTTAGACTCATCCAAAAACAGGAGACAGATACAGAGGATATAATTTTTTTAACTTATGTTCATAAGTTTTATCATAGATTTATCTGTAGGTACCAAAAATTTGAGAAATATCTTGCTCCTTCTATTTCTTTTTCCTTTTGAAGTCATGAAAATTTCACTATCAACATAACATCTACACTTCAGATTTCAATTATTCTCTGGCTGACACTGTGCCAGTAGAAGAAAAATGGAGAAAGGGTAACATTTAGAGCATATCTCAAGGGCCTGGTATGTGTTTGCTTAGTGCATATGGTCACCAAGGTGAGCAGCTTCAGAGCTGGCACAACCCACAGCAGAGCACTCCAGCACAGTGCACAGCGGGGTCCGAAACTGTGGGAAACTCAGGAGGAGCTGAGAGACCAGCCAGGAGCCTGCAGCTTGGGCCACAGCAGGTGGCGGGATCTGGCAGGGCCAGGAGCAACGGCAGCCAAGCCCCCCACATATAAAAGAAGCCCTTGGGGAGCACCAGCGACCAGGAGTGCCACAAGCAGGGCAGGCGAACAGGGCATGGTGCATCAGTAAGGCTGTGGCACAGCAGTTTGCATGGCAGTTTGTGCACACAGGCACACAGGAAAGGTGCTGAAGCACACCAGATCAACCAGGGAGCAATGGTATCTACCCGGCAGAAGGCCACGGCCTCTCTAAGCTCTACACCCACCACGACTGATGCAGCTTTCCAGGCAGAGCTCCGGTGAGAACACGCTGCCATCCTGGTGTCGGGCTGCAGGCTGTGCCCTGTTCTTACACCAGTACCGCGAGGCAGCAGTGAGCACACCGGTGTGGGGTGTGCCCAGGGAGAGGAACTCCTCCGCTGAGTGAGAGAGCTCCAGGAGGAGGTGAGCAGGTTGAGGAGTATCAGGAGTGCGAGAGTGAGAGACAACTGGAATCACACCCTACCTTCCCTGGGACAGGTCTGTCAGGCAGACAGGACGCATGACACAGAGGATGCCCTATTCTCTCTCTGCCTGGCATAAAGTAGTGACTTAAGAGGTAGGGGTCAATGGCAACAAGGTCCTGCCTGGTGCAGCAGGCGTGACTCCTCTATGACTACCCTACGTTCCCAGGTGCCCTTGTATGGTAGGTACGAGGCTCTGCAAGTGCAACTGAATAACGACAAGGACGATGGTTCATCTAGCTTGGAGGTGTCGCCAAGGTTAGGCCAGCCTACACCTTGCGTCAAAACTGCTTCCATAAAGAAAAATAAAGACAGGTCATCGTCATAGGAGACTCCCTTTTGAAGGGAACAGAATATGCAGACCAGACCCACTTCTTAGGGAAGTCTGCTGCCTCCCTGGAACCCGAGTTAAAGACGTGAAGAGAAAAATTCCTACCCTGTACAGGCCTCAGATTATTATCCATTATTAATTTTTCAAATAGGCAGTGATGGAGTTGTAACAAGAAGTCCAAGGACAATCAAGAGAGACTTCAGGGCCTTGGGACAACTGGTTAAGGGATCAGGAGCACAAGTAGTGTTCTCCTCTGTCCTTCCAGTTGCAGGGAATGATGAAGGAAGAAACCAGAACTAGCAGGCCAATACCTGGCTCTGAGCCTGGTGTCATCTACAGAATTTGGGGGCTTCTGAGCATGGGTCAGTTTACACAACACCAGTCCTGCTGGCAACAGACAGGGTACAGCTGTTTCAAAGGGGGAAAAGGATCTTTGCACAGCAGTTAGCAGGGCTCATTGAAAGAGCTTTAAACTAAATTTGAAGGGGTAAAGGGATAAAACCAGGCTCACTAGAGATAAGCCTACAGGCAGCACACCAATGTTTGAGGGATGGTGTGCTAGCACGGTCCTTTGGTCTGCATCTCAGTGGAGGTAGGGGATGGAGATTCCCTGTGGCAGCAAAGATATGAGGGTTATGGATGTGTTAGAAACCATGGAAGTGCCTGAGAATGGTCACGTAGGAATTAGAGCTTCTCCTCCCAAAAAGGTGGCGGGTTCAATAGCCCAAATGAAGTGCATCTACACCAATACACACAGCACGGTCAACAAACAAAAGGAGCTGGAAGCCATTTTGCAGCAGGAAAACTATGATATAGTTTCCATCACGGAAAAATGCTGGGATGACTTGCACAACTGGAGTGCTGCAATGGATGCCTATAAACACTTCAGAAAGGATAGACAAGGAAGGAGAGGTGGTGGGGTAGCCCTGTATGTTAGGGAGTGTTTTGACTGTCTAGAGTTTAATGATAGTGACAATAGGGTTGAGTGTTTATGGGTAAGAATCAAGAGGAAGGCCAACAAGGCAGATATCATGGTGGGAGTCTGTTAGAGACCAACCAACCAGGATGAAGAGGAAGACAAAATATTTGATAAGCAGCTGGGAGAATTCTCACAATTGCTAGCCCTTGTTCTTATGGGGAATTTCAACTTACCAGATGGCTACTGGAAATACAATACAGCTGAGAGAAAACAGTCTAGGAGGTTCCTGGAGTGTGTGGAAGACAACTTCCTGACACAGCTGGTGAGTGAGCCAACCAGGGAAGGTGCCCCACTGGACCTGTTGGTTGTGAACAGAGAAGGACTTGTGGGTGATGTGATGGTTGGAGGCCATCTTGGGCANTGGTTGGAGGCCATCTTGGGCACAGCAATCACAAAATTATAAGTTTTCAATTCTCAGAGGAGGTGGATCAGCAGAACTGCTACCTTGGACTTCCAGAGGTCAGACTTTGGCCTGTTTAGGGGCCTGGTAAACTTGGGAGGCAGTCCTGAAGGGCAAAGGAGTCCAGGGAGGATGGACATTCTTCAAGAAGGAAATCCTGAAGGTGCAGAAGCAGGCCATCCCCATGTGCCGAAAGACAAC
>VYZV01006074.1:34679-44858 GCA_013401275.1 Pandion haliaetus | reverse complement strand
TATTTGGCTAATCGGATTAATAGGTTCTTGTTCATGCCCTTGACAGCCAGGCTTCCAGTCACAAGTGTGATTCCTGTATTTTGCACAATGACCTTACACCCAGCTTATCTTCATGTTGGGTTTTTATTAACATCAATATTTAAATGTATGCGTCTTGGAAGAATCCATGTAATATGGTTTGCTGTTTCTTTTTAACTTCTTAAGAAATTTTGCACTTCAATGCCCTGTCTCTCCTTTGTCACGATATCATTCAGGCTCTTGTTTTAATTGTCTCTTCATTGTTTACATTACGTTGTTCAATTCCTCAAGAGTCTGCTAAATTTAAATCATCTTTATACTATTATAGGATGGTAAGAAAGGAGAGAGAATGTGTATCTAACGTGCGTGTTTAAGCAAAATGCAATCTACATAAAATCACATTGCCTGATCTACATTCAGGCCCAAAGAAACGGCTTTTTCCTTACGCAGAGATGTGTGGGTGCTCAGTGCTTATGCTTTCTCCTTGGCTCTTTTTTACTTAGTAACATAAGCAAAACTAGGGCTTGAATCTACATTAACACTTCCAACAGGATAAGGATCATTCTTTGGCCTATTGCAATGGAATCTCTCCTATTGATACTGATACTCTCTCTTTAAAACATAATACTAAAAGTAGTGGCTAGTCTGGGAGGCCTTCTGGGCAATGTAACTCCCAAGCTATGACTGGCAATTGTTTGAGCATGTGGCAGGTACAATTTCACGTCATAAATGACCAAGTTTAATGCCCAAGAATGTTGCTGCCATTGTTTAGTATTACAAAGGTAGCCCAGTATTATACTGTTTTGGACATGCTGGTTATTAAGAATTCCCAAGGGAGAGAACTGAATTGCCCATTTTTACAGATGCATAGAAACACGAAGGAGTAAAATGACTTGCAGAGGTCACGTACAAAGTCCGTGGGAAATTGGGACTAAGAGCCAGTCTCATAACACCCAGTTCAAAGTCCTAACCACAGGATCGTTATTTTCCCCCACATCAGTGAAGCCCTGTTTCATCACTCTGAACAGCTGATAAATTGCTTGTTTGAGCTGCTTAAACACCAGAACTTTGAAGGAAAGGAAATGTTTGTAGCTTTCAGGTGTTTTCATGGACACCTTAAATCATCCACCAACTTTATAGGCATCGTATGAAATGGTCTTTCTTTCCTGACTTGTAATTAAGTGCTTAAGAAATGTGTGGAAGCCATCAGTTGATCCAAAAACTTAAAAATACATTTCAGCAGTAGTTCAGAGACTAAGAGATAGTAAACTAGTACTTTTTAAACTTGATTACATTTATAAAGCTTTTTTTTCTCTTCAGGAAACTGAAGAATGTCTATAAATGCCTGGTTGGTGAAATACTCAAGTTACTTGAAGAGACGTCTCTATCTGAAGGTATCTTTGCAAGTGTTCTTTTTTGAGATCTGTTATGACTCACATCAAATTGCCACGCAGTTACCTTACGTTTACCTTTAGGTCCTACAGTTCAATGTGCCGGTGTCTGAGATAAGGACAGATATCCAGTAATTGATTATGTGAAGTAATTGTTCCAAGTATACCTCCACTGAAGCCCTACAGTATTTGCTTTTGGGTATGTCTATACTGTAGTCTGATGGTGTTAGGTCAGCTCATGCAGGTGAGTATGACTGAACCAGCTGTCTGAAGTGTCAAGAGCAGTCAGGTTGTGAAGATTTAGAAGTCAGTACAGCCTTGTGTATTTTCTGTGGCTGTCTCCTACTTGAAGTCTGTACTGGACAATCTTCTCTGGTGTTGTTGGTACCCAACCTAACAGGATGAAAGCTTGCTGTGGCTCATTTTCACATATTGCAGTCATGCTTCCCAGTTGTACTACAGATGTATCCTTTTTGAGGTTTGGAAAAATGCTGCAGCTTCACATCCAGTCCATCTCTAACCTTAGAAATTTAGATCACAGAACTCTTGGATTTAGTGTCAGTCCTCCTTGGCTCTTTCTCATTTACTGAACTCTGCACATCACATCTGTTATTTTTTATATAATAATAGTCCTTTTTACCCTTTGCTGCATATAAATGTGAAGGAAAAAAACCCAAACCTTTTTCTTCCTTACATAAACAGTATATATAAAAAAAAAAATCTCCTGATTACTTATTTATTTACACATTTACTGATAAAACCCCAAAATCATATATGAGGTCATGGATGTTATAAATACATAGGATTTCATCAGAAATAACACTATTCAATGAACCTGAGTATGGAATCTAAAAAAATAAGTTGTTGAAGTTGACCTATTTTTTCTTCTCGCTGTTTTAAGTGAATTACATGCTTCCTATGATAATATTGTGTTGTTATAGTGTGCTTGGCAGGAATTTAGTTACTGAAGATGATTAATTTATAATTTTCCTAGCAAGTGAACCTGTAAAAGGAAGTTTTTAAGCAATACTTTTACAGGTAATTATCTTATTTTTCCTTAAAAAAATGTTAAATTTGGTCAATTATGGCAGGCATAGGAATCAAGGGCTAAAATCCCAGTTTGTCTTCCACAGGTTATTCAGTGTGAATAATCTACAAAATGGAAAAAAAAAAAAAAATCATTTACATTCTGGCTGAGGTTCAAGGTCAGCTGGAACTAGCATTTTATATTTGTAAATACTGTGGAATTACAATAGGGTTTTTTTAGCTCCTTGTTAAAACTTCAGTGAGGCTGGAGGATAAATCTGCCCATCCCCTTCCTTAGTTCACAGGACAAGTAAGTTTTCCATACCTTTGTTCTAACATCTCTGATTTTTTTCTTGTAGAATTTGTGACTGCACTCACTTTCTACATTGCAAAAATACTTTCTTCTGTTCTGCCTCTTTCTTACCTGGACAGTTCTTCTTTGTCTCATTCATTGTATTTTCCACTTCTTCATTACCTGTGATTCTTTGCATAAAACCTGCTTTTCTTAACTTTCCCTGGCAGAATCGGTGATTTTCCTCAGGGAGGGGGAGGGGGGAGAGAGGAGTATGATATCACTCATTCTTTCTGTTCTGTGTATCCCTCATCTCATTCTTCCATTTTTAGTCACATTTCCATTTTCTTGTGACAGGTTGTTGCCACTTCACGTTTTCCTGTGGCAGTCCAATGAATCCTAAAGTACTTGCTCATTTTGTCACTCTGAAGCCTGGCTTCTGAGTTTCTTTTTCCACTTGAAAAATATCTGTTATTTTTTGGTTCATAACTCAGAAATCTGCTTTCCTCCAGGACTGTCATAGTCCAGGTATATGTTTCTGCCTTTGGGTATCATTGCGTAAGTGCTTCCTTTCCCCTGGCAAGTCCCGTTCATCCACCTCTCTTTTATCTTTTTGGACAATATTGCCAACCGCAGAGCCCTCTAAAATAGTAATAAAAATAATAGTAAGTACTCAAAGCTGCCAAAAACTAGCATACCATTCAATACTAGCGACAGCCTGTTTCAGATATTCAGATGATGAGAATTTTCATCATGCTGTCAATAAACTGCTAATTGCATGTTGGATGTGGTGTGTACATAACATACACAGTTTTTAGTTATATAACAAAGGTCCAAACTTCTAAACAGTTAAGCTTTTTACCTGTGTAAGCAGGGCTTTTTTTCTAAATTAGGTTTAGATTGGAAGGATAGAAAGATCCTTAGGTAGGTGCATGAATCAAATTAATTCAGTCAAAAAGTTTGATCTCCGAGGAACTCTTTAAAATTTTTGAATGACTGAAGAAGCAGATTTACAGTGGAATTTAGATATTTAATGTTATAGGTACCGTGAATTTTTAATACTTACAGGATGAGGTCCAACCAACACTTCCAGCTTTTTCTGTAAGAGTGGTAAGAACAATGATGGGATAACCTGAGCAAAACAGGAATAAGTAAGGATTAGTAAAGAGCATGAGTCCACATGTGTAGCACCTTACTTCGTATCTGTTGGGTGGAAACATCTATGTGCAGTAAACCAGCTTTTTAACAAGAGCTAGACTGTGTCTATAGATTTGGCATGTAATTTACTCAGCCTTCTAATTGTTGCATCTTTTGAAAAGTATTAATGGGAGGTTTACTTAATGTGTTTTACACAAACTTTTTAATTAAAAAAGCAAACCCCTAGTAGTGGCACAGATTTTTCATGTAGTTATGAGCAGAAATACAAAAGCACAAGTGAGATACTTTTCCAAGAAGCTGTGAAATGTAGCTTAACTAGTTTTTCTGAAATAGCCTTCCCATCACGTTATTCCTGTATATTAAGTCCTGTTGACACTAAATCTGAAGTTAAAAAAATTTTTACATGTTCATACTCTCGGTCTTTTTTTGCATAATCTTGCTCTGGGAGCAGATCTCTCCTACGCTTAACAAATGCAAGATAGGTATCTTCTGTCATCTTCCACATCTCTTGTAGTTAACCTCCTGCATAACGATGTCCATGAGTAACATTTTCTCCCATTTCCAATGAGGTAACTTTCTGATGCTGTATGAGTTTGTCTTTTCTAGAGTGCATTAATATGTTACAGCTGGGTATGAAGCTACTGGTCTGAACACAGCAGAAATGTCAGCACCAGCATCTGTTGTGAGCACAAGGTCTCCTGTATTCTCTGCTCTCTACATTGGTTTCCAGTAGACAGTAATCACATTCCTTCTCTTCAAGTACTGCAAAAATTTCTAAAAGATCACATAGAGCTTGTGGATGAGCATGAGGTTTACAGAAAATATGGCTGAAGGACGCTTCCAGAGGTTGTCTAGTACATTGCATTTCCCTGGGGTGCTGGTATCAGACGTAGCGAAACCAATTCTGTTCTGTGGGGCATAAGAAACTTTCTGCTTGAGTGAGATAGTTGGTCTGGGCAGGAGGCTGGGCTCTCCAGGTGAAAGAAACTTGCATAAGACTGAAAACACAAACTTCAACCTCATTGCTTTTTTAAGGCAAGATATGCTGCTTTGATCTTGCCCAGTCTTACATGCGGGAGATACTTAGTCTTACGTTATCTTTGTCCTCCCTTTTTCTTCCTGCCCTGCCTCCCTCCTTTCAGAGCACTATGCCTCTTCTCAGGATGAGAAAAAAATAAGATGACAGGTATAACTCGGGATATTCAAGTGCTGTATTAACAAACAGTACAATAAAGTGAATCTACATGCCAAAAATACCAGGAAGGCTGTTCTCAGAGAACATGAGATGCTGAGAGTACATGGAGGAAGTATCACCTAATGCTGGTCTTACGCTCTTCCCTAGGCATCAGCTGCTGCAGCTGTCAGCGAGAGGGCTGCACAAGCTGGGCTTCAGTGAGGCAATACTGCTGGTCCTGTGTCTGCTCGAATGCAAGATAGTAAGTATCGAAATAATTTGTTCTTTTTCAAATGAAAGAGAAATTCAACAGATGTACAGTCCAGTTCTGTTAAAAAAAAAAAAAAAAGAGCTTTGTGTGAGCTTTTGAACTTCTGCCATTAGTAGTAAAACTTAAAACTAAGAGCTTGAGCCAGCCTTTAAGTAGAAATACCTGATCTATTCATAAAACTGTTCACCACAGACATGGTGTAATTTGTGGGGATATTTACTGGAAATTATAACGACATACCCTTTTTGGCAAGTAATGTAGTTAGTTTGATTGTTTCAAATCTGGATAGGTCCTCTAACTTCATATAATGTCACATTGTCTATTCATCATGTTCTTGTGAGGATAGACAGCAAGTAAAGGGCTGTCTTCTAGGGCAGCTAGCAGCAGTAAGTCCACTGCAGCACTTTGTTCAACTCATTTTTCTTTTTTGGCCCTTTTTTACAGTCTTTGCCCTGTGTCCCCTCATTTTTAATGTTTTTAAAGGCAAGCAACCAACTGAAATACAAATTCCTGTCGGTATAATTGACTCCAAAAGTAACTGCATTTGTTTGTTTCCTCTTCCGTTTCCTCCTTCAATTTACAAGTGTGCAAGTGGCTCACACAATCAGTGACTATTGCTGTGCAATATAAGCTTTGTTTTATTTGAAATAGTGTTTGCATTTGGCTCTTACACTTTGGAATTATGATAACTTGGATGGCTGTTCTAGAGAGGAAAATGGTAAAGTGGATAAAAGAAATTGGATGAATTTTCATTTATCTGTAGAATCAGAAAATACTGATCCTTTTGCAAAATAGTAGTTTTAAAGAGTACATTTGTGAGAACCTTTTTCTGAACAAAATTTAATACCAGCGTTTATGTAGTTTACTCCATCTTTTGTCATGGAACAGTTGCATTCTGTTACCCCTTTTCCTTACAGCTTCCAGTAAAAGCTGTGTAAATCATTTCTTGTTGCATGTAAGTAAGCAAGGACAGTGGTAGACAGGAAGAGATGCTTACTCAGAAATACGGTATTTCTCATTAGTAAATTATTTTACATCTTTTCCACATCGCATGAATTGAGCTAGTCTGCAAACTGTTGCATAGGAGAATCCTTAGCAGGTACAAGATCGTTTAGAGAATGTGTTTTGCATTCCAGAGTCAAATACAAACTCTAGCACTAATCAAACAGTGCTTTTCCCGTAACAGTACAAGCAAAGTAGTAGTTATTTTAATGCAACTTTTTCTTCAGATTTTGATGAACCACTTCTTCGGAGTGAAATTCCCAGCTAGCGGAGCGGAAGTAGCTAAAACATCATTTCCCAGATGCAACTCTGAAATGCGATTTTAAAGAATCCACGGAAGACGAGTGCTCCGACCGCTACTCGTGAAGTAAGTGTACAGAACCGAGCGACTGGAAAGCCTGTCACACCGTCTCTGCGAACAGCAGCCGAGGGCGGCGCGGTGCTCCCGGGCGGCTCCTGCTTTCTGCGCCCGGACCAGAGGGTGGCAGTGGCCCTCCATCCTCCCGCCCGGCCCTGCCGAGGGGCACCCGCCTGCACGGGAGGCAGCTCCGAGGTACGCAGTCAGCCTTCTCGGTCGTGTTTTTGTCAAAATACTGGCACCGGTTCTTTAAGTGGCTTATGAATATTCTTCCGTGCAATAGACACGATGCTGTTTTCCCAGGGGAGGGTAAACAAAACCCAGCCGCCTGCTCTCTGCCTTTCCCTTACCTGGCGAGAGACCGGAGGGACTCCTACCACCCGTGCGTGCGGGAGGGACGATTTCTGAACTGCTGTAATACATATCACCAGCAGCGCATTACATGCTTTCTAATACAAAGATGTTCCCTGAGCAATCCAGATGAGACATTTCAGTGCACGTTCATGGCGTGGGCTGGTCCGTGTGGTGTTAAGGGCAATACACAAGCAAAGCCCGGTTTGGAAACCTCTCTTCTGGAGGGGAGAGTCCTCTTCGATCTCGTGTTGGATCCTTTTTTTTTTTTTGCTCTTCCCCCCTGTGGGGAAGTGTCTATAGGTGCATTTGCAACTTTCATGCATGGCCTACTCAAAAAGATTTTACACTGTTTAAATATGATTGTTGCCCAAACTATTTTGCTATCACGTAGTTGAGTATGGGTCCCCTCGATCTACTGTGTTCAGCTAGTTGGTTAACAGGGCTGTTGGCAACAACTGTGTTTGTGGACAGAGTAAATGGGCCAGGGAAAGTGGTGAAAATTTCACAGATTTTTCTAATTTATTCTGGAGAGACAATGGCAATGCTATAGACTAAAGAAATCCCACATCTTCAAGGAAACCTCAAGAATTAATGTTAAGGCTTTGGGCACTCAGCTTTGACCTTGCTGTTTATCTTTGAACGACAAAATCTTAAGAACAAAACCAAAGAGTGAATCTCCGAGTAGAGCACCTAGCTTAAGTCTCTAGTTCTCGTCATAGGAATGCATTGTTGAGACGATGAATTAGTTAATCCTGAAAGAGGAAAAATTTTTTCCCTTCTTAATTTACATTTTTAAAAGCATGTTTGTTTGTTTTCCTGCTCAGCTCCCCACGCCTTGTAAGTTGTGAATTTCTCTTTTGGCTATGCATGATAAGGAAATTGGTTTCATTCTACAAGTGTGTTATTCTACATCCTGTAGCTTAAAAATAATCGAAGTGCAAATGCCTTAGTTTCTAAAGGGGTTGATCTTAAAATAATTACAATGATCTGACTGTTGCAGCTCTTCAGTTTGTAAAAATAAACTGCGGGTTTGAAGTGACACTTACTGAAATGCACAATAGGGTGAAAAATTAGTTTTGAGGGAGAATTGGGGTGGTGATTACGTTAGATTGTTACTGCTTTAGAAGCATGAAGATCTCAAAACTGTGATTAAAACCCCGAATCTGCTAGTGTTCAGAGTTATGCAAAATATACACAAAAAGGGGTATTTTAGGGACTGAGGCGTGCCAATTTGCAGCGATGAAGTATTTTACTACTGGGCTGTCAGGGTTAAACGTTCATGGCACGAAGCTGGAACAAACTAGGTGTTGAGACAGTAGCTAGGTTTGGCCACAGGAGGCACAGCCAGCGTGTGCTGCATAGAGAGATTTCCTTAATCTTGCTGCGCTGGGGGGCATGGTGAGAAGCAGTAGATCAGCTCNCCTCCCCATCCCAGCTTTTGCTAACCCTTCTTGTCTTCTGATTGCATTGATCCTCTGAGAGGGTGCGCTTCTGCTTGGGCAGGGCAGCTTCTGTATTAAGAGATCAGAGCTGGCTTTCTCCCAGCCTACGTGAAAGGATTTGGTGTCAAGGGCAAGGAAAGGCAGCTGCTGCTGCCCCAGAGCACCACCCGCCCACCTGTTTGCTGGTGAAAGTGTTACTGGCCCCAGGTGAGGCTCCTGCCTTTCACTGGGCATCCCCAGAGCACAGAAACCTGAAACATGCTCCCTCAGGCCCAAAGTGTAGTGCCTGCCAGAAAGCTGTACTTACCTGAGGCATCAGTCAAGTTTCCTTCGTTCTTCTTGCAAGTGATTCTCTTCAATACATATGTAGGACTCAAAACTTAACTTCCCATTTCAGGCAAGTTTATAAGTGAGCTTAAATTAGAATGTCATCTGATAAGGCACAGTTCCTGCATCCACTGTCTTATGACAACTAAACAGATGTCATGAACAGTGAATAGTTACAGTGGATTCATAGGGCACAGTAAGTGTCCCTTGAACAAGTAAGGAAAGGATATTGCCTAGCTTCTGAGGGCAAAAGAGAAAGAAGAAATAAACTGTTACTGGCTTTCAGGAATTTAGACTCCTAAAAAAAATTCAAATTTAATTTAATTCTTATGGAGAAAGAGTCCCTTTAGGAGCAGCCAAAGTTTAATCAGTAACACAACAGCAATTTAGTGCAATTCTCAGTATCTTAGTCATACAGAGAAGCTGCTGCAACTGATTAGAAACCCCATTTCATTGAAATACAGCATGGAAGCATGAAAATTCCAGTGTGGAAAGGCAACAGTCACTTCATCATTCTTAGATCCCATGTTAACGCATCACCAACTCTCACATTCAAAGCCTTTTTAGAGAAATTTAATAGTTGGGGGACCAATAACCACCCACAACCCTTAGTTCTGAGTGATTATTCTAAATACAAATTAAGAGATCTGGGCCATTACTACTGGAAACTGAATTATCCATAGGGGTGTGAGAAAAAAAAAAAAAGCACTACTCCATGGGAATGTCTCAGGATTAACTGCTTTTGTATGTTTCTAAACACTTTGTCAATAGCATTCCCTCTGTAATAAATTCCTTTTCTAGTTCCTTTCACACTGTTTACAGGCAGATCACTTAAAAGTTTGGAATATACACTCAAATAAGATTTTCCAAGTTACAAGAATTATTATTCACTTCAGGTAATTTTATTCTTCATATTCTCTACATACTTGAATTTTTACTTGGTAAAGTCATAACAGAATGTATATAAGTATTTAAAAAAAACAAAAACACAACACAAATCAGAGCCAGCAAACAGTTGGTCCCCAAAGAATACAGCAAGCAATCAGTTCAATAAACACACTCGATTTATTTTGTATAAAAAGGGTTAAGTTTACAACTAAACTTTTATAAAAAGTTTAGCATGATTAAGTACATCATTACACTTTTTGCAGAAATGTGTATTTCTGCCACTATACAAGAAAACTCTAATTAAAGAGTTCACAAGGTTTCACTCATATATATATATATATTTATATATAAATATATACACAGCATTCAGTCCTAGGTCAAAAAGGTAACTTCTGACCACAGACTCTCCTAAAAAACTGAACACTGGATCCTTCTGGTACTCACGCTCCACCTTTGGAAAAAAAGGCAAAGTCTGCTT
>VYZV01006074.1:1311-28540 GCA_013401275.1 Pandion haliaetus | reverse complement strand
GGTGGGGAATGTAGCTGAAACCAGGCATGAGCCGGCTCCTGCTACAACTTTGCCATCGAACTTGTTTTTTGGTTCATCGGGCTGCAGTTTCCATAGAAGCAACTTATCCCCGCGATCATCTTGTTGGGTGCACTTTGCAAGCTCATTTCCCGTCTGAGTTTGCTCTGCTGCTCTCAGATGCTGCAGCTGACACATTTCCTCCCCGTGCACTTTGCACCCACCTCATCCTTGCCCAGATGCTCGGGGCTGATTGTGCCTAAAAGGGGGTTTCGACGCACCCCGCAGCTGCCCTTGGGGGAAGGGATTTTTTTTTGAAAACTTTTATTTCTACTTTCCCCTGCTTCAGCGCTCAGCTCTGTGCCGCGCAAACACAGCAGGCCCTCCTTGTTCCCCCTGTCCCCAAGATGCGCAGTCCCGGCTCGCAGGGACGCAGCTGCGGCCGCAGGCCCTCCGCCACGCGAACGCTGCCGGTGGCTCACCAGGCCTCGGCCCTGGTCCCGGTGGAGCGGAGCTGCCCGTGGGACAGCGGTGGTGTGCACCACCGGCTTCGGCAGCGGGGCCTTGGCGCGACCCAGCCGCGTGGGCAGCCCCGGAGCGGCAGCAGGGTGACATCTCCCCGCTCACGGGGGCTGTTCGTGAGCAACCGTGCTGCTGGGAGCACGAGTCCGGCTTCCTGGCACCCCTGTGGTGGCCCTGGCAGGGCTCGTCGCGTCCCGCCGGCAGCACCTCTCGGGGCGGTTGGGCTGGCATCGCTGCTCCCCTCACTTCAGGGGACCTCGCTTGGCGGCGAGGATGCGCAGCGTGTTGCTGCCACCCACCCCGCTCTGGACCTCTCTGTGTTCTTCAAGGAACGTACGGATGCACCTTCTCTGAGCCCCATTCCCAAACACCATTCTTCTCTGGGCCATGTTTGCAAATGCCACAGATCTGCCAACTCTTAAGAAGATCTCTTTTCCTCTCCCCCCACTATGCTTTTGAATAATGTTGCTTTTGTACAGTATCATTCCCTTCATCCCTACTTTTCAGCATTCCTCAAGTGCTGCTGCGTTCCCAATTCCCAAGCTGCATGTTGTTGGAGGCTTGGGAAGTATTGTGACAGAACATATATATTTTCTCATTTTTCCTAGGCATCTGCTTTTCGGCCAGAAGTGTCGGACTATAGAATGAATGGACAGGCCTCTGTTCTGATTCAGTTTTGACATGCATACCATTTTATGATCACACTCCCAAACTACTGTTCTGCAGGAATGCCTTTTACTCAAACTGTATTTTTTAGCACCACTCTGCAAAGAGGGGTGTTGCTACGTGAATTGTACAGTTTTGCTGGGACATTTATATCAAGTCCACTTCAGTTCTAGTGTTTTCTTCTGTTTTGTAGGATTTCTCATTTCTGTAAGTAGGGCCCGTGCCCTGAAGGCATTTCTACATAAACTGCCACCTGGAAAGGGCTGTTTCTTACCTGACGCTACTTGAATACTGCCATGAAATCTTTCTGGAAGCAGCATCTGTCTGGCATAGTAAGTGTTACTAGTGTGAGGTGTATTGAATCCATGTATTAACTCTTAGGTTTTTGCTCAAAAGCAAATACATTTCTTTTTTTAAATCTTTAACTATTTTATTAATGCAATGTCAATGTTTTAATTAAGTTACGTAGCATGTCTTCTAGAAGTGCTTGTAGTGAACCAGTTAGGTGGCTCGCTAACTCAACGTGGTTGTGCTAAAATCTGGGATCAAACAAGTTCACTTCTTAGCGCCTGGCATACATAGCAGATGGTTTTCATCTACTGTAGCTTTTCTAGGGATACCTGTAGTATAGGTCTAAAATGTTGCAAGTTTTGCACTCCCCAACAATTCTCTGGAAAATGCATTCAGAATAGAAAAGGGAGAGGAGCCAGCCAGGAGTTTACTGACAGTACCTCGCATGTGGTAAGGAATAAACCAAGGAATAAAAAATTGGCTTATTCTTTCTTTTGTTAATTATCTGGCTGGCTCGTCCAGCTCCCCTCGACCTCCCACTTTAGCCTAACTTTGATTTTTAGTTACAGGCCTGCGGGAATAAGATCACAAAATGCTTGGCTTAATTCCACTGGAAAAAGGAGGGATTGGGAATTGCATTGGTGGGAGAAGATGTTGAAAATCTGTTCCAGGTATGGTTTTAAACACACACACACACACATCCACTTTCAAATTGCAAATTCATGACAATTTCAAGTATAGATGTGTTTGTATAGCATGCTCTGTGTCTTTGTTCTTGCTTAGTAATAATGTTTCATGAACGTAGAGGAGAAATGGAGTCTGTACATCTAATGGTTTGTGAATCTATAATCTGGCCTTCCTGTTCTCTTCAGGCAGAATACCTCAGTTACGTGATGGAAAGCCTTGCAGTATTAAGCAGGCAGTGCTAATTTAGTGCTTTTCCAAAGCTGTCGGTACTGGTTATGTTAGGACAGGACCCACAGCATTCTCAGTCCTCTTTAACTAACACACAGAGCAAAATTTTCTATGATCGGGAGAGCCTAATTCCACTCGGGGTTTGGATGCTGGAAGTGCAGTTTAGCAAAATGTGCGTGCCACATTCCAAATGCAAGTGCACCCTCACGAGTCCTGCTGAATCATTTGAGTTCCAGTGAAGTTTCCTAGGCTGTTAAAACTTTGCTTATTTATAGGCCCAGAATGAGCGTTATCTAGGTTAAGCTGACTTTCTTAGTGACTGTCGCCTGCATAAACCCACCTGGGAATCACAAAATAGGTATGTGTCTAAATCTCTTGAGAGGCCTGGTCCACGAGGTGTGCTCAGATCATGCTTAAATGCACACTGACAGCATGGAGCTTAGCACAAAGCGCAGCAGCTGCCAGAAAGTTCAGGGGGAGAGAAAAGGAAAATAACTGCTGCTTTTTTATAAGCAATTTTTCTCCTGAGAGCACTTGCCCTGGAAGTGAGAGACTCAGACTCAATGTTCTCCTCATCAGAGGTGATATAAACTCCCTCCTGCTTGCAAAGCACCCCTAAGGACCAGAGTAGAGATAAGGCTAAGGTGGAGGACACCCACCCATCCTGTTCAAGCTTGCCACGGTAAAGAAACAGATGCAAATTTCAAAGGGCCAGAGGGATTATAAACAAGAGGGAGCCTGACACCATAGCTCGGGGTAAAGGCATCTCCTGGATGGCAAGAAGCCTGAACGCTGGGCCTGGCCTGGCAGACTCACCCATTCTTGAGGGTGAGGTTCATCTCACCTTATCTTACCTATTTAGAGTTTTGGTGTCTCATCTCTCTATAGTCAGTGGGAAGAGAGAACAAGAGACACCTGCAGAGAGTGATTCATTCTGTGCCTGTTTGACACCTCTCTCCGGATGGAATGAATCTCCTCGCAGGGGGCTGTTGCTCCCCAGCAGTTCTCGGCAGAAGCTAGACAACCAATTTTGACCAGAAGCCTGACTTACAGCTGCCAAGTGAGGTGAATTCCACTGTAGATGACTAATTTTTCTCATTCATCATACCCGATTTTAGCCTTTAAAAATGGGGTGTGTAATCAAAGTTAGTCATTTGAGTTCTGTCTCTGTACAATGGTCATTCCTTCCATTGGGAGGCTGGAGATACATAGCTGGGGTGAAATGTCCTGGGATGATGTGTAGCTTTCACTGAGTCTGTAGAGCCAAAAGGTCATGTGTGCCCCTAGTTTCCGCTCGGGAATCCTGGCACTGGGTGTCTGAAAGTTAAGTGTGGAACTATTAAATGTCATTGTGCAAACTTCTTTTGTGGATGGTCTAAGTGACTAGAGGCACTACTGTTTTTAAGACAGGAGCCAGTTGCATAAAAATATGCATAAAAAATGTCTGAAGGTATAAAGAGGCTACAACTGGGATTTTCGGAGAGCAGAAAGGCTCCTTATTTAAATCAAAGAAAGTTAAGTACTATGTGTGTATTGCATTTTTTGCACTTGCATACCCAGAAAAATCTGTCTCTAACTTCTGAAACTGGAGGTTGGATGCCTTTAAAAATGTTACCTTTAATCCTAGCTCTGAAGAGGTGAGCATTTAATTTTCACTTCAAAAAGCTAATAGTTTTTCGTTTTTGATAATGTGGATTAATGCTGAGGTGTACTACAGGATAAATCCCAAATATGTACCTCATTGTTTCATCAGAGATCAGCAAAAGGTCACCCAGCCTTCTTATCAGATTACAGGAGTGCAAGTGTTTTTCTGTGCTAGTCTAAGTTTGGTGCACATATATTCTTTGCAAATGGATGATTGCAGGAAAAGACAAGCTATGTGTTTTTATAATCTAATATTTGTCAAAGGTCATCAAAGGGTTATGTCCAGTCATTTTGCAAAATTTAGATTGTAGAGGCAGCGGTGGACAATAAGTGTCCAGTTTGGCAAAATTAACGTCGTATGTTCTCATGGTGGGTATTTAGCTACGAATACAGTTGCAGATGATTCCACAACATTGTTCATGTCAATCGCTCCATAAGGCTGAATGCCTTCAACTATTGGAAAACACATGCTTGAGAAACCCTTCTACTTCTTTTATCAAAATACTGAAACTATATGTGCACCCAAGATGTTTGAATTTGGCAATGTAAAAGTAATTGGGAGTGGACTCAGAATTAAATGACTTAAGGCCTCAAGCTTTTTTTTCCAGCAGAGGCAAGAGGTCTGAAAACATTAAAAGGATGTGCAAACTTCTTAGAATATTTTGGGCCAGAACGAAATAGCTGGTTTATACCTAGCTGAGAATCTCAGCTGTTCTCTGTTGAACAGTCAGAATTTGGACTTTTTGCAGTTTTTTTAATTTCCTGCCTTCTCACTCTGCTTTATTTTCACTTCAGTAGCAATAGTTTTGTGCTCCTTAGTCTCTTGCACAGCTCTAAATGTCTCTTGGCTCTGGAGATGGGCTTCACCTCACTTGACATAAGGCATGTGTCTAGTTGATGTCTACATCTAAGCCTGTCTTTCAAGACAGTTTACAGACAATTGAGAAAATCATTGACTCTGTGGTGACTTATTTCTTCCTAATACAGGAGTCTGAAAGACTTTAACTCTACCCTGATACCCCCTTGATTTCTGAGTCCGGCTGTCCTTAGCCCAGCCAGCATATGGTTTAACTAGACACCCTGGTCTTGATGTGGATGGTCTATGCCAGGGTTGGTTCTCAGACTTTATTGACAATTCTCCAAATTTTTTGTGTGTGTGACTTGACACATTTTAATTAAAACACTTGACAGCAGTGAAAAAATGAGCAGTGACTAATATACTTTCACCAAGAAGTTGTTCTGTCTGTGGTCTTGTGGAGTACTGGGGATTTACAGGCCACAGTGTATAACCTCTAGGTTAGATGCTTGCAGTTGTAAGCTTTGTGCATTTCTGCGTCATAGTTCAGCCTGGTTTTAGCTGTGGTAGTCTTTGGTTGCGGCGCTGCTTATTCGTTGGTGGCATAGATGCGTCTTACATAGTGAGGGAAGTTGCTTTCTGTGGGAGCCTTGCCTCAGTTATTGTAGAAGCTATGCAAAGGGTTGTGAAAGAGGCAAGATGCTCCCATAAAACAGCTGAATTCTGCTGTGGAGGACTTAAATCAATCCATGCCTCTGCCAGAAAATTTTTTGTGAGATGATGGACAAGTTGTTTAAAGCAGACTTTTGTCAGGAGACCTTACCACATGGGAAGTCAATGGGAGTTGTTCTTAAATATCTAAAGTGTAACGAAAATGCCAAGCACTCTGAAGTAAACAGGTCCCATCTATCACAAGCTTGGCAGCCAGAACTAGAGTTATTAGCCAGTACATTTTCGGGTCAGCTGCTTCACAAATGACCATTGGTTTAAAGTTAATAGCTTATATATTTTTTTTCCCCTTGAAAAGGCAGTATCCCTTTTGAGGGTAGGACAGAGTATATTCTAGTAAGTGTGGGAAATGATTCTGGGGTGTCAGAAGTTCATTGTAATGAGGGACATTCCAGTCTCCTTTCCAGTAAGCTTTCCAGGTCCCATAGATTTCTTCTAGCTCCTGCTCTCCAGCTGGGAACTTGCAAGGTGACCGTCAGGAACCAGGTGACACTGATGGAGTGGGGGAGAAGAAGGATGATGGTGGGTTGGTTAGCTTGAGCATGATGGGGCTGGAGGACCGTGGAAAGTACCAGTCACAGCTGGATGAGGACTTGGAGCTGGAACAAGGAAGTCTAAGGATTAAAGGGGAACAAGGGAGAGGGAGAATTCAAGTTTCAGATCTCTATTCCTTGCTTTAGGTTTCTTTCATTTGAAATGACAAGCTACAATAAGCAACCCTATCCAGAAAGTGAATGCTTCTGAAGAGGTTTCCTGTATTTCTGTCTCCTGTCCATAAGGACAACTTATGAGTAAACTGTGGTAATTTTAGCCCTAGCTAGATAAATTTCCTAGCTTATGCAAGATACAGGTTCAAGATTGATCCAATACGGTCCTTATAACCCTCACATAAGAGGCACTCCAGAAGTGGTCATTTGGGACATTCACCTGGTGCAACGGAAATTCTGAGTTGCAGTCAGAACTGAGAACAACAGGATATGAAGCCTTGATTTTCAACAGGCCTTTTAAACATCAGACCACTTCTTTGAGAATTTCTTGAGAAAATATGCTGGAGAATATTCTTAATTTTTTTCTGGAGCATGATAGTAAGACTGCTGAAACCCTGAAAGGTTTCACAAGATGGGAAAAATCATTCTTCTTGTATCCATTTAATATAATTTGGGCTACAGGATCTTTGGGCTACAGGATCTTTCCGTAGGATCCAGCATCACTTTAAAGACATATCTGATGTTCAAATTCTGATGAGTATTTGGGGGTATTTGACTACGTTTGCAGAAGTTTAGTACAGAGTGGCCATGTTCTGCTACTATGGTTTTGTCCTTTTTTTTATGTGAGCTTCTGCTTTGTTTTCAATAGTGTTTGTATAGATTCTATCAAGGAAAAACAAATGTCATGGGAAAGTTTTAGGTAATTTCTTTGCTGTTGGGGTGTTTTTTGCTGTAATGCAGATGTTCCTTTTTTAAACCTGGTAAAGGCATTGCCATCTGGGGAGATGGTACCCTCTGCTCTGTACTGAGAGCAGCAACACACCTGTAGAATTGTTTTAGGGAGAAATCTGCAGTGTGGCAATTGCTCTCTTTTCTGCTATTTTGGTAGTGTTTTGTGGAGTTAAGCGCATGTGTATAAGCTGCAAATGTACATTCCTGTACAGAATAAGCAGGCTGTCTGTGTGGATCAGCTGTTATGGGGGTGGCTGTGGGTAAGACATGAAACAGGCTGTGGAAACTCCTTTGATGGAGACTGAGTAGTCTTGATGCTTTACGCACATGGGGCCTGATGCAAATCCAGTGAAACCCAGGAAGACTCTCCCTGTCAGTTCACGGCTTTGGATCCAGCTTCAGGTATGTTTGTGAATGTATAGAAAGGTTGTAGCTGGTATTTGGCTAGTATAGCAGTTGCCCGTGAGAGCAGAGAGGGAATTTGTTTCACTGCTCTGGGTTGGCAAGTGAATTTTGTCTAAAGCTTTTCACTTGCACGTAGCCAGCCTGCTCAGGTTCTAAATAGATTCTGCCCTCAGACTGTAAAGAACAAGATCATCACTTTATGTTATGTACTTGAGAGCTAAATTATTTTAAAAGTCTGAAATTAGCAGATAAGGAGGAATTTATTTGCCAAATACAGTCAGAAGCAGCTTGGGAAACCTGTCAGAGCCCAGCTTTAACTGCTTAACTGGCTGTTCGACTTAATAGCTCTCAAGCATGCTTTCAGTATGAGGGAGACCAAAACAAAATTCGAGGATGCATGAGATTTTCTTCCAGAGAACAAAAAATGCCATGGATTCACAAACCAGGTAGTTAAAGATGAAAACCTGCACCTACAGCCACTAACCTCACATTACATCTTCTGTGCTCCAGGCGAAAAAGAACCTTGCTCTTTTCGGACTCTCTTTATCCATTCTTTCCAGCTCTGTTAACTTAGCGCATTGCTGAACATGACCTTTGCTCTGCTAGCAATGCCGGCCTTTACCATGCATTAGTCCTTTTCCCACCTAGATATCTTCATGCTTTCCTGCATCCTATCCTCCATGTGTGGAACAAAGGTCTGGAAAATTCTCTCCAGCCGTCCCCCTTCAAATCACTCCTTAAGATGCACTTCGACCCTGATGCGTATGGGGCATTGCTGATAATAAGCTAGGCAGAGTGGAAGTTAAATTGTTTTCTAGGCAGCCTATGTGAAAACATGCTCACATTATCTCTACTGTGGTTTTACTATCAACCCCTTTCCTGCTGGAGAGGACAAGGCCATAACGCCGTTTTAGTAATCACCAGCTGTCACTGGAAGCTGACGTAGATAAGAGCAGCTTTCGGCTCCGCTGGTTGTTACCTTCCCTCTCCTTCAGTCATAACTCTACCAGTTTGCTTTTAGCCACCATGCTTCTTACATTCTTCATGACTCTTGCACATCTGTGAATTTAGCTCGCTTGCCTCGCTGAGGGGACTGATGCAGATTCCACCCTTTCAGAATATGTTAACACATCTTCACTTCAAGCATCAAAGGTCTGTTTTGAGGGGGGGTGGCTTTCTTGCATGTGGAGCCACAGATCTTAACCCTTCATAGCGGCAGAAAGGCTTCCTTCCTAGTTGCTATTACTTGCCTAACTGCGTATGAAAGGGGCAGGCATCCTCGCTAATCAGAGCTTCAGACAGGCAATTCTTCAAATTGTTTTAGGGTTTTTAATTAAAACTGTAGGCTCCAGCATCATGTGGCACAGAGCCAGTATCAGTCATCTGACAATAGCCTTCACCATCTACCAACAATAAGGGAATTCCTCAGCGTATGCTCTGGAGGCTTCTGAAATGCTGTGAACGGGCGAGATTGCTGTTTGCAAAGCACCCTGCAACATTCAGCCTTGCAGGTCTGCTGATTTTTAAATTATATAAACAAAACCCTCTAAGCCCCACATAGCACAAAGATACTGACTTCTGTTTATACTGTCCGGATCACGGATACTGAGCATGAATGCATGAACAATCCTTTTGTATAGTGTTTGACACTTTCTGCGGCTGTCTGCACTGTTTTTTAATATACAGAATCCCTGATTCTCCACTGCCTTGCACCCTGTCTATTCATTCTCACCCCTGTGAAGTGAGGGTAAAACACTATCAAAACAAAATGGTACCATTTTGCATGTTTTTCACTCAGTTTGTACAGGTGTAAATAACTACAGAAAGAACGGGGCAGAGCAGAACCTGACCCACAGTCTGTCTCTCAATGCGTCGGGGGTCTTGAAGTGGGGGGATGACAGAACAAACACAAGCTGTTACCTTGCCATTTTTGCTAATGTTTTAAAATCAGGCAGCTTGCGAGGATGACAGATGCAAAAGTCAGGCAGTACTTAGTTCCCGTAGTCCTCACGTGATGTCTTCTCCTAGAGTAATACAACGTGACATGGATGGGTGCTTATGATAGCTGGTATTCTCTTTGCTCATCTGACTTTTTTTACTTCCAGAAATCCTGTCCAGTTACTCCTTCAGCTGACACTGTTGCCCACTCTGAATGCTAGTTTCAGGCTGCTTATGTGCTTGTAATGGAGAAATTTATCCCCTTAGTGGTTCATGCACGTAGGAGGTAAAGCTTCAAGAAAAGGGCCTTGTCTCTGCAATACTTGCTGTAGTCATGGGTTAGCACTGCCCTGTGCCCTAGTTCTGATAACATTCAAGATGTTGCATAGTGCTGTTTTTAAGCGTTGTGTCTAGGAGGGAGGATAAGAAAGTCAGCAGATACTGTGGCCACAAAATAGAAAGTGATACAGGTATAATGCACTTCACCATTAGTGCAAGAATAGTAAAGTTGGATTGCACGAAAAAAACCCACCCTCCCTTAAAAAAAAAAAAAAGTTCAGAGCTCTATATAGATAAATACTGGCAAGATCTGAACTGAATGAATGTTACATAGGCTGTTGTAGTAGGTAGGAATAATGGGCAGAAGTTAAAGTCTCTTTTGAAATCAGAACAGTAAATATTTTTGCTTATCTTCAGTTGAAATCTCAACCTTACCATTGCATTAATATATCCACTCATTTTTGGACACTGTGTGAATTTTCATGACTCATTTGAATGCTCTGTAACTATTTGTATGCAGATGTGACTCAAACATTCTCATAGTCACACACTTTACCCTCCCATTGGAGTTCATGCACAAAGAGGAGTGGTGGTGTTCCTTCTCCTTACAAATCTTACCTTTACTAAACACAGTCTTCTGCCTTTTTCACATTTATTATGACATTTGAAGAAATACTTGCGGCTATAATTTCAGAGTTGCTTTAAAACAGAAGGACTTAGAAATAAAAAAGCACTTCGTATCAAAAATCATTTTTGTTAAAATGCCACGTTCTCACATCTAAATTTGAGAGGTTTGAAAAGGACTACACATTTTCTTCTAACTTTCAGAAAAAAATGTTCTGGCCTGAGAACAAGCATGAGAAATTTCAGCTGAAAGGTAATGTATCCATCAATGCATGCAGAGACTTTTAGAATGAAATTGCCATCTCAACCATAGCTAGAACAAACACAGCTGATGAATAAATGTATATTGGCTAGAATAAATACAAAGTGTAATGCCAGATGTGGACAGTGCAGAATGCAGGAAGGCAGTAAACTGAGTAAACACCAAATGAGGGATTAACCTTAATTGAGAGGAATCAATTCCAATGAGAAACAGAATCGGGGATCTCTTTTGCCCGAAAGCAGTTGAGGTACCTTTCTAGCTAGAAGAGAAGCTGCCTGATCTGTCCCTGCTTTCCCATTTGAGGCTTGTCAGCAACAACCTGCTGCATAGAACATACAGTTCGAAGGTTGCCTTTACTTCTGAATATCTCTGGCGGGGTTGTAGGCTTTGCAGCCCAGCAAATTTCGTTTGCAGCTTTTGTCTGATTTTCCAGAATGCACGTTTCTATTCTCCATAAACATCCATAAGACGTTCTGCCCCAACATCCCGTGCAATGCAATCACACAGGGTGTCTCTTTGTCAGTGATAGGAAGTATGTTTTTATATTTCAGTCTCTCACAAAGTCCAAATGACTATAATGGTGTCTTCTGGAGTTACTTGTTCAGAAGTAATGTTTTTGGAGTTCAGATGAGACACTTCACACAGATGTGTCGACTCCCTGTGTTTGTGTGCTTCTCAAAGTGTTTAGGCTTTCCAGATTCTTTTAAAAAGATATTTCCAGTCCTTTTCCTACTAAAGTAACCCTTGAAAATATAAAACAATTATAAAGGCTAGTTGTGCATTGGACATTCACACGCCTCCAACCCACCAAAACTATGGTGACTCTTCTGATGCCTCTCAAAGGTCTGCTGTGTCCCGTGAAACTTTAACTTAGAGTGACGCGCCTTAAAATCATCTTAAATATTTTTGTGCAGCTTTATTGTAAGTAAGCATGGTATTCTCCTCACAGATTAAGACACCGATGCTCAGAGGCTTGGTTTAGTTGCCTGCGTGTAGGAGTCCAGCGCTATTTGAAGTGCTCAAGTCTTCCATCTGGACTCCAGCTGCTGCTCTGTATTGGTAAAGAAGTCCCATATGTGGTGTGCCATCCTTGCCAGCCCTGCATGGATTTCCTGGACACCCAATTGCACCTCAAATGACACCAGTTGTAGTCAGTGGACATCTAATCAGTACACTCAGAGGAGTCTCCAGGGAGTGTCTAACCAGCTGCCCAATTGTACATGTATACTTTTGAGTCAGTTGAATGGCTTCGTAGCCTTTGACCACTAACTCACAAATTGACACCTACAGATAGACGCTAAAATTTTTTCTCTTATTCCAGGAGCTAACTTCTACCCTACATGTCATTTGTTTGCTATACCATGCCTTTCTGGAATGGCCTGCACACCCAGGACAGGGAGGAAGTGCTGAACTGAACCGCAGATCTGTTACGTTGGTCTACAAACAGGCCAATGCATACCCAACTGTGCACCCGCTGCTGTGCCGTGTGACACCAAGTGCTGGTTCTCAGATGTTTTGCTTATTTGGAACTTTTTGTCTGTTCATATGCTTCTGGTGTTGCTGCCATTAGTAAGCAGCCCTGGCACAGGTACCTGGGTTCTGCTATGGTTGCAGTTAACGTGGCTAAATCAGCTAAATGCAAGTAAACTCAAGCATCTTCTCATTGACACACCCCTGACTGTTAGCTGGGTGATCAGTTGGAGACTGGCTAAGGTTTCTAAGGTGACATGAAATTAAGCAAGTTGCAAAAGATGTAAACAAACTATAAAGAAGAGAAAGTAGGGGTGTGGTAACTGATACAGCTTGATGCATAACCTGCCAACATGAAGATCACTGCAGGATCAGCTCTTATGAAGGAAGCACTCCCTCTTCTCTTAATGATGGCATCATTAGTAGTGCAGGTATATAGATCTTTTAAATTAATAGCACAACAGATTGTTCCTGCTACACTTAACAAGCAGTTCAATATAACAGCCACAAGCTAAAATATTCGCAAGTTCGTGAACTTCAAAGCAAACTTTGCTTCTTTCTAAAGAGACTTACAAACAACTAAGCATATTTTCTCCCACTTCATCTTTAAAGAAATTACAAAAGCATATATACAGCAGGCCTGAAATTCCTGCCAGTCCTTCATCTTGATTTTCTTGGCATATTGGGAAGGAACCTGGATGCTGAAATTTACTGTTAATGAGTACCTTATTTTATGGATGTGTTCTTGTTCTGTGCACTAATGCTGATGTGAACTGTTTGTGCTCTTATGGAGGGCCAAAAAAGCCACTTAGAAGATAAATGTGAACTAACCAGTGAAATATTTTACTACTTTGTTGGGGTTTTTTTTAGTTTGGGAAGTATGGGTGTTCATTAATTGAGCTAAATTTCTTTATTGATTTATGTGTCAGTTGATTATTATTCTAATTCTACAAATTACTGCAGTCTTCATTTCAAGGGCTAGACAACCATGGGAAAAATCAGTCTCCTGTGGCTTGTGATGAATCAAATGTAGAGGCAGCAAGTATTAGGGAGCTGTTGGTCAACGCAAACAAAAGCTGCAGGTAGTAGTTTGATTGGAAGCAATGGTGTGGATGAAGTGTATCTAAACACAAACGTCAAGTGGAAAGCAAGAATGTAAAGAAGTGGCAAGGACAGCAACTCCAGGATGGAACAGATGAGGGGAAGCTGAAAACACTAGCCTAGAAATGAAAGAAAACCAAACCCCACCAGCATTAGGCGGGAGGGATTAAAAGAAATAAGATAAAAAATAGAAATGCTGTACTCTTAGTGCTATTTCCAAGAATCGCTAAGTGACTGTTGTTGAAAGCTGGACTAAAAGCAAAGGAGGTGAAATGTTGGAGGACTTTTTGAGGGGAGAGTAAAAGATTGTGTCTTCTGACAAAGGCAAAGATTTCTACCAGTTTCATCAGAGCAGAACTGAATGCTCTGTGAGCTATGGAGAAAGAAAATCAATGCTTTTATCTTGTTGTGGTCCTAAATTTATACGTGATTCATATGATGTTTTACATTCTGTAAATTGAGTGTTTATATTTAGGAAAATTTTCAGGACTGAAGACTCTGCAATGTCTTTCCTCGTTCCTTCCCTGGTAACAGCAGCATAGTGTCTTCCATACTTTGTGCTTTAGTGCCTCAAACCCCAGCTGCTTCTAGCTGGGAAAATGTTCTAGCTTCTATGTCTGTTAGCTCATGTCCTCTTCTGAGGGGCTAGCAAAGCTGTTCTTCATGTTGGAGATTTTTTTCCAACTCATTAGTAAAACTGGAATTAACCGATTAACTTGCTGCACCAAATCCTTGAGTAGATGTGAAGTAGGTGCTCTTTCACCCAGGGTGGGATGCAGTGAGCAAGGCTGTAAAGGATTCTGCCTTCCTTTACAAACTCCTGTGAGTCTGATTCCAACCAAAATTGTATGTTCATTCGTTTTCATTCGTTACAACTTTAATAAGTGTAATAGAGGAGCAAAGTGTCTCTAACTCCTAGAAGGGGAAGGGTATTTTTTTCCTGTCTCGTGTAGCGTCACTAAATCAAACCACCCATACCACGAGTTCAGAAGTTGCAGTGAAAGCACTGTTACTTACAGGAATGCAAGAAGGAGCTGGAATACAGGTTACCACCTGCAAGCACAGGTCTCTCTGGCTGAGGAGACAGATTTACCTCTTCAGTTCCTCCTCACGCTCTCACAATTAGAGCAGAGCTACGTTTGAGCAGGGCTGGGCAGCTCTGACCAAGGAATAAATACCGTGCTGACAAGGTGTCAGCATCCCATTTCAAACCAGCAGCCTTCCCCCTCCATCAGCATTACCTTTGGCATACATCTCCAAGGCTTTATAGCTAGGTGGCAGACAGGGAGATATGACATTGCAATCTCAGAATATTAGGTGTAGTGATTTTGTAAATACTTTGTGTGAGCTGTTCGTGGAAGTGAATGTTTGTATACTGGGTTAAAAGACTTTCAAGCACGATTGCATTGTTCTTCATAGTAGCCTATAGGAAGAAGCAAGCAGGGGAGATGCCTAATACCTAGATAATAGATAAGCAATCCCTTTGCAAATATTAGGGAAGCAATTGCAACACAATGCCATACATCCATGCCCCAGGCTGCGTTTGAACAGCTATTCTGCCCGAGTTGGGAATAAAGAGGTCTAAAGTAGACTGAATAGTTAAAAAACTCTTTCCAAGAAAAGATGAGATCAGTTGTCAGCAGGTGTCGCAGACACAGAGAATGCGCAATTTCTTTAGCATCTGTCCTCAGAGACTCGGAGCAAGTGCATCTTCCTCATCAGCACCGAGGATTTGTCTCCCCTCCCCCCTGCCCTACTCCGCTCTCCAAGGGGCAAGTCAACATCTCATCTCTTTGCTATGCAGGAGAGCTTGGTTTTAACCAACTCAGAAACTCTGCTGCCTAGAGAGGAGTGCCGCCGTGCCACTGCGGAGATGGCATGTGTGATTTCTTGAGGATGCTGATCACATTTCCTCTTCATAACTGCCTGGTGCCAAAGGGCATGCAGAAAACCTTGGTAGAAACCATCCATTTAGTGTGTGAGGCTGCCACAGCGGCCTGCCACAGCAGGACTTGGTAACCAGGACTTGAAGCTTGCCTGGGCTTTGCTCTCAGTTCCACATTTTTGCTGCAGCAGGCCTAGTATCACTTCAGAAGATGGGGTCCTGTCTGAATTCAGAGGGACCAGAGAGGCCCGTTGGTAGCGTCGTACTTCTCTTTGCTCTGTATGTCCTTGCTTGAACAGTTAACATTGTGTTAGGTGTTAGGAACTTTAGTTAACTTGAAAGCTAAGCATGGACAAATGGAGTGGGCTGACTCTGACTCAGCAGCTGTTTTTCATGGATAGGTAAAACAAAGTCATTACGGGAAGGGTATTCTTTTGCATAATCTAGTATACAAGTTCCATATGTTCTTTCTTTGCAATGTTTCTTTGCAGATGTTGTTTCTTCTTGCATTTCTTTCTATTTCTATACAAAGAGAAAGATTTTTTTTCCCAAATTGCCCTAAGTATTTGAAGGATGTTGTACCTGCTTATCAAGTGCTTCTTTATTCTTCGTGGGACTGTTGTCATGCATCCCAGGACAGGTTTGGATGCACCCAGGATAATGTTTCTGACTAACTGTTCTGGTGAAGCTGTCACTGTGCCTTACATCTGTCTAGCCTTCCGGAATTAAAAGTATAGAAGGAATATCCTGAGACGTGGACCTTTGTATCCTTAAATATGAGAGGCTTAAAGATGTCAGGATTCAAGACATGTTTGTTTGGCTAGTCCTTCTAATAATGGATACTTCTGAGATAATTCACCCATGAGAAGCACATGTGTCCTACCAGTAGTTTTGTTGCTTCTGTTCAAAATGAGTAACAAATGCATCTTGAGAATCATGATGGTGCACCTTACTGCACTAAGCACAGACAAGAATACTTTTTCCCAGGAACTAATCCAGCACAGATGCTGTATTGCAGCATCTAGTTGAGGTACAGTGACTACAGGTGGTCCCACATCTCCCAGGGGGTTGTCTCATACCCAGTTGGAGCTCCCCCGTAAGGCAACCCTTAATTGTTGCTCACTAATGAAGTGTGTCTTTTACTACTGGAGGCACTATGAAGTATTTGTGTCGGATGAGAATAAGAAGTCTCACAGTTTCTGCTCTAAAGCTGTTACTGATTCTCTGTGACTTGGTCTTATGCTCCATCTACCTTTAGACGGCTTTACTTTGAATAGCAGGTCCGTGTTTGATACCAGTTTTGGCAGAGCGGTCCTGCAGTCATTGTTTAAGTAGAATGAATGCTGGGCCCTAGGATCTGAGTGATGTCTGAGTGTCATTCACAGGATGTAAAAAAAGACTTGGGAATGGCACTAACTGGGTTAGACCAATGTCCAGCTGCTGTCCAAAAGCAGAAACAGGAGATATTATGTAGGGAGACTGTAGTAGCCTGGCCACTTTCTGTAGTCCCTTCCCCTTGACTTCCCTAGCACCCAGAGCGGTGGTATTAGGGATGTTAGCGTGTAGCCCTGCTTAGTGCTTTCAGTATCTGCTTATGGACTCTTGGTCCATCAAGTTACCTCATTTTTTTTTTATGATCCTACAGATAGTCTACCTCCACAGCCTTCTGCATTGGCAAGTTCCAGAAGTTCACTAGGTGCTGTGTAAAGAAGTACTGCTACCTCTTTTAAGTCGATCTCCTACTGGTTTCATCAAGTGACTCCTAGTTCTAGTATTGCAAAAGCTGTTGCACAGTTCTGCTTTCAGCTTTTCTGCCACCTTCGTGATTCTATAAACCTTACTTATATTCCCTCTCTCAGCTACCTTCTTTTCCAATTGGAGCCCTATCTTTTCTAGTTGCTCATTCCTTCTTAGAGCAACTGCTCTACCCCTTTCATTGTTTTAGTTGCCCTTCTATGTACATGCAGTAACTCTGTTACATCTGTCTCAAGATGCTGGGACCAGCACTGTGAAGACTACTCAAGATTTGAGAGGGATACCACAGACAGTTTGTCTAAGAAGTCTTTAGTCACTTGCCCCATAAACCCACTGTAACTCTGATCCTGAGCCGTTGTCCATTTGTAAGCCATACTGCTCCCCTCTGAGTTACAGAGTTGGATGGGTGTTATGCTAGGGTGCAGGAGGGGGATTGTGTATGCCATATCTTTCTGCTTTCCTATCTAAAATGCCAGAGTCTGCCAGGACACAGTGTTAACTCATACAAAAAAAAGTATTTGGATACACGCAGACCAGAAGTGGAATACATATTGACAAACCATCTCAAAAACCTACACTAACTGTAGGTAGCTAACTATTCTCTTCTCTTTAGTCAGTATATGGCTAACCTTGGACATACACATCTATAATGATACCTGTTTTTATAGATCATATTTGTTCAATACATAATTATTAGGAGAAAGGCGTAGTTTTCCAATAAAGCTACCTCGTGTTGTCATAGCAAGGCAGTATCTATATATTCATTGCAGATGGCGTATTACAGAAATAAACTTTCTTGTATTTGTTCTTCAACAAATATTGAACCATTGCTGTTAAAGGAAAGTTCAGATCCATACATCTGATGAACTGAAGGAAACTGTTAGAACATAGTTGCTATTAACATAGTCTCTCTTTAGCAGTTTTTTGTATTGATGGATTTGCCATTTCATGCTTAAACAATTTTTCCTCCTGGAATATTTCTAAAACCACTTTCTGATAGAAATCAGGAAAATTGAAGTTCATCTGGTACATCACTACTTTGGACAGCTCTATCTGGAGAAAAATAAATATAGCAGATATAAATTAAGAGAAAAGGGGACAAAACAATCTGAGCTGGAAAGAGAAGAGTGCAAGTTTATTTTATTTCCTTGGTTGTGTAGGAGTCTTGTTAACCAGTATGTAATGCATAGTCATGTAATATAACATGCTAGACATTAAAAGGCAAAAACCCAGTTCACAGATGTTGTAACGTTATGAGATAATTTTAGGGAGTGAATGGGGTGAAAAGGCTGGATTTGTTAGAGAGGAAAATACCTATGGAGGCCTTTTCTGTGAGCAATACCATGACTTCATTACCATGTCAATTCTGGGAAAAGGCTCTGATTTAACACAGCAGTTGGCTGGATCCATATGGAGCTGATGAACCTCTGAATGAATAGTGAATGGAAAAACTGCTGGAATCTGCCTTCAGCTTTGTTCCCAGGATGACCAATGTAAAAGGCCTAAGAGCAATACTGCACAGATGGTGTAAAGAGGTAAGAAATCTGCAGGGTTTAGTTTACTTTTTCTTATCCTACACTGTTTGGGGTTTTATTTTTTTTAACTATATTTCAGTTTCTCCAACTCTATTTGCTTAAATGTCTTTACTCACAAAAAAATGTAAAAAAAGAAAAGCTTTTGGGAAATGAAATTAATTCAAAAAACATATGTAGCAGTAAACATTTACATAAAAATACAATTTAAAATGTTGAATTTTGTATGGTATAGAAGTAATTGAAAGCATAATTATGAAATCCTGAAAAAAAAGCCAGTTAAAAGTTTAACAAAGAACTTTGGAATTACTTCTTCAATTCACCCTATGTTGTGGGAATATGCAGATGTTCACATTTACACAGTCATGTATGTCCACTAGGGTTACATGCTTTTATAGTCTGAAGCATCATCACAAGTGCCAATACAGTAAATCAAAAGACTCTCTGGCATTATCTAGTTTCCTTTCTGGCTTTAAAAGTTAGAACAGATGTCACAAGAGAGGACAAAATGGATTTTACCCACCGAGAGGAGCTTTTCTTGCCATCATTAATAGGAGGCTCCTTGAAATGCTAATGTACACAGTTTGTGTTGCCGGGTTTGCATAGAGATGGTGGGAAACAGCTCTGATCCCAACAAAACCTTTTGTTATTAATCAAGAAAATCTGCTCTTCTGAAACAGCAAAGCACTGAAATGGTGTGGCTACTTGCAATGCAGAGATCTCTATAGCAATCTCCAGTGAACAAAAATGTAATAAAAACTGTTGAGCAGTTCTATGAGATATGGCACATGTAGCAATTTATTTGCAGTGATTTTGCATACACCACCTACTTTCCTTTGTCATTTCAGCATGGGTATTTACAGTGGAAAGATTACACTGTTTCTGTATTTTTTCCTCAATCTCCACTCTTTAAAATCTTGTTTCATTTCATAACGACTCTAAAAAGCAAGCAAGCAAGCTTGGGGCAGAAAGAACTTTGAAAAGCAAACTTTTCTTCTTGAAAGAATGTATCATGGAGCATGAGTTTCTGTTTGATTTGATGTTAATACCATGTAAGATATTTTTGCTTTGTTAGAATATAGGATTATGAGATCTTGTGAGCCTTTTGTGAGTACAAACATAGTCTGCAATATTAGGACTAGTATGCTCCTCCTGTTGTAAATAGGAATTAAATAATTTTTAGTAGTCTTTAAGAGAAGAGATTCAGACCCTGATGTTGCTTTGTAACATAGGACCTCTTATTTTTAAGAAATGCCAATGCAATTAAATCACAAAGTACTAACTGCTGTCAGACATTCATTGCCTTGTATAGGATGCCTCAGCAGAAGCCTTCTTTCCCAAAAGTATTTGGAGTATGAATTAAAGCCAAAAATTCAAGAAAAGCCTGAATTAAAATGTAAATTCTTTGCCTGGTATTACTCATCACTGAAATCTCTGGCCCAGTCTCTGATCAGTTACATTAAATTCCCTATCAATTTATTGTACACCATTTCCACAACACATTAACGTGTCCTTTCACAGATTCATTGTGCTGAGACTTCAATATATGGGCACAAGAGAATGAATTAGGGATGAAGCATTAGCTCAGAGTTTAAGCCTCTCTTAATTTCCTTGCCTCTGTGGATCTAAAGCAGATACTTAACATTTTGCATTGCCATAGATTATTGCACTTTAATTTCTATTGTGGTTTTTTTTTAAACGATGGTAATAAGCAGATAGTAAAAATAAATAAAAATAACTTGTTATAATTCATGCAAGATGTTTGAGATGACCATCGTATAGTTACGGGATAATACAGTATACGTAGTAAATTTTAAAAGGGGAGTGTTTGTTTGTTCATAGCTTTGTCTCATACAAATTTGGTAAAGCCAACAGGAAAGAAAGGACTAGGATAAGAGGGGATGGGGAGCTCATGTGAAAAAATGCGTGAAACATCACTGATTCCATCACTGAGGAGCTGTTTCAGTAGTAGGAAATACTGTAACAGGCAAGCAGGGAAAAAACAAAGTTCTAAGAACAACTTTGAAGTCAGAAGTGCCTTTGGCATGCTAAGAGGTCTATGGATGAAGTGACCAAGGCTATCTCTAGATACATCCTACAAAAGGATTATCTGTTCTGTAAGTTTCGATGTGTAGATTTTTTCCCAGTCTCCATTTTCCTTTCAACTTTACAGGTAAACGTCTGATTTCATGAAATCTGTGTTTCAAAGGGGTCCGAAGTACCTGTACCGCTGTACCAAAGGGTCTCCACCACCTCTGCTGCTGAACACAAGGCCTTGCTGTTCCTGTGAGTGTGGCCAGATTAACTCGTATGAGGCTGCACTGAAAATCCCAGTTTGCAAGGAGGGGGTACTGTTCATCCAAAATAACAAGCAACAACAACAACAAATCCTACTGAGCATGCTTGGTGGGACCTGCTAAGGCTTTTGTCAGGAACTAATGACTTTGACCTCACTGTCCGATCCCTCAGCGTAGAGGTAAGGATGAAGACTGTTCTTAGGAAAAATCTTGATTAGGAGGGCTGAAGTATCCTGTGTCAACACAATACCCTACAAACCCCTTGTCTTAATAGCACTCACAAAGTAAAGCCATTGAGCAGAAACATATTTAAGGCATATTGTCCTATGTAAGACTTTACCTGTAAAGTTTCAGTGATTTAACAAAAGGACTTTTTCAGAAGTGCTATACTTAAAATTGCTTCAAAACTAGCAGAAGCACAAATGTATAGATTTCAACCAGGCTGGAAATCTACAGTTTAGCTTGTATTCCTAAATGATGAGCTAAGCTGATGTATGGCAGTCTGAAATATATCCATGAAAGGGTTTTCAGATAAACTGTTTTTTAAACCAGGGTAAATCTTTGTACGGACACTCGACCTGAAGATTTTCATCAAGGATTAAATGTTAACTGACTACTTCCCTGTACAGTCCTCACCAAATTTTGTTCTCACTTCCTCTGGTCCTGAGTAACTTCACTGCATTTGAAGTGTTTATTCTAAATTTGTCTCAGCATAACAGACCAAAATTTAGCTGTAAGAGTCTCTTGGAGGAGCATTGTCTTCTGTCGGTGCGTTTATAGATTTTTGCCTGAGAATCTGGAATAGGTGAGCAGTCCAGTTCAGGTGTGAACCCTTTCCCTACACTGCCTTATAGGGAAATCTTCTTGTCTTGTTTTTTATATACCTGAAAAATGGGTGTAAATTGATATAAAATCAGATCTCTTCACTTCTTCCTTTGGTAATGTTTTACGGCCAGCTTAAATAGGCAATGTACAAGAGTCAAGTCCCATTTCCCACATGGGAATTGCTGTTCCCGGCAGTAAGTGTTTATAAGATCAAATTCTTTTTTGTGGAGTAAAAATAATACTTTTAAAAGTCAGGTTGTATATGTAAATTATTTAGGGATAGATCTTCAGTGAGGTTTCTAAAATGAAGCAAGTATTTATACTGTAAGGGCCTTCAGGCTTTAGAGAACTGAAGATGGGCAAGTGGCAAAAAAGGTCCATCTTTTTGTATATTTAAATCGGTCTCCAAATTACTTTGAGTCTTGTATCATTTCTGCTTTCTCTGTGTCTTTTTCTTTAAATTTCCATAGTCAGGTAGCACCCTGCAAGCTGCGTTGAATCCGACACCTAAGATAGCCTTATAAACCCTGCGGACATTAAACTACTGGAAAACAGATTGGGTTGGTAAAAATAAGTGTGCATGTTCTCACAGAACCTGAGAAAATCACACCTTCACTTTGTTAAAAAAATCTGTTTGTGCCACTCCAGTAATCACTTCATAACTGGTGGGAGAGCAGAACATATGTCTCAGAAGTGGTGGAATATAAAAGCGTCTACCTCTAATCCTATTTTCTTTAAGAGAAAAAAAAAAAGAAACAAAAAAGCTCAACCTTTTCAGTATGTCATCTGTAAAATCAGTGCCAAGGGTTTGCTGCTTAAAAAATCACAAATGAAATGTAAATTGCTCATGAAAGCAAAATGAAACAGAGGTGGTTTTTTTAATGAGGTGTGTAATGTAGTAGGATCGTGCACTAAAATGCTTGCTTGAAGCAGGAACACAGGATATGAAGAGGAGCCCAATCCTGGCCTCCTTACTCAGACAAACTCTTCACATATAGACAACTTTTACAAAATGCCTTAGCATGACTGCAATGATGTGCTGAATAACCCCTAGCCTGAAAAGGGGGAACCCTCTGAAACTTGGGGACTAAGGCTCATCCTTGGTGCCTGCAGTTTACAGGGCATGCCCACCTATTGCAAAGGTTCTTCTCTGTTCAGTTCTAGTGAGGTACCCTCGTTAGAGCCATTACCCCTGCATCTGCCTTCTTTTGGAAGAAATGTAGTTTAAAAACATTACCATGGAAGGATAAATACAAACTATATTTTAGTAGAGCTGGTTTTACTCTACTACTTGAATGTAGAAGGCCGCAGCAGCTGTCATATCAAAACTGCTACTCCAGAAGCATTTCAGTACCTTACCTACCAATTGGTAGCTATGCCATCCTGCTCCCTGCTTAGAAGGGCAAAGTAGCATCAGGAATTTGTGACCTGGGAAGGATGATTTATTTTGTTTATGTGGATATGAATTTCTATTATTCCTTTGTAATTTTTCTATGAAATTTTTAAATTCAATTCCTTATTACCAGTTTGTTTGTTGCCACAAATTTGTTCTGCGTTCTGCCCCTTTCTTCTTTTTTAGGAAGAAACTTTGTGTGCTCCAGATAGCTGGTGGTTTGAATAGGAATTTGACTGCGTCAGGGCAGCAAGAGTAGGGTTATAAATGCTAAGGCATTTTGTGGTGATTTCTGTGAAACTACTTGGTTAATCCTTTTGCAGTTTTATTAGCAAGCAGAGTCCTGAAGAAGTAAAGCAGTGTCAACAAGGGTGTTGTGAATGGCTTTTGTAGCCCTGCTACAGCTAATGAATCCTACGTGCCTGCTGTTCCTGAAGCATTTCTTGGTTACTTGTTTATGAGGGCTGAAATCACCTCTTTTCAAATTTACCTTTCGGACTCTGCACCAGTGTGGTAAATATTAGGTAACAGGATATTTACAGAAGGGTCATTTCCATAGAAATGGATGGGACCTGAACATTGATCTGCTAGAGAGGGGAGGGAAAAAGAAAGAGGCTTATTTTCTTTCAGGGGGTTGGGTGGTTAAATGGTCAGTAGTGTGAATGCTCTAATGTGTGACACGGCTGCTGCTTGAAATAAATGCTGAGAAGTCTCAGTCTAATGCTACAAGCATAAAGAGGATATGATGGCAATATAAAATGTAATCAACAGGACAAATGTATCCCCCTTTAACACTGTTGAAATCAGCATGGTGACAGGTTGTTGAAATCAGCATGGTGACACGTTGTGCCTGGGAGACTTTGGTCCGGCAGTGTCCAAATTAAATGTGAAAATACAGGCTAACTGCTGACATTAGACACAGGGGTCTCAGGAAGGTTGCTTTTGTCAGGATTCAGTTGCTTGTTCATGTTCCTTACAAACGTCCATCTCTTCCTTTCTCCCATCTTGCTAGTCAGCGGGGTCAGATGATCAGAGATGCCGCCAAGCCTGTGCTAAGCCCCAGGGCTGTTCGGTGATCAGCAGGTTCTCCAAATTGCCTCCTTTTGTTCCCAGCCATGACCTCATCTTTCTGCTGGTTTCACCCAGGTTAACGCTGGGCTGTACATCTCCTCCGAAAGGTGGCACCTCCAGCAGTATCTTGTCCTTGGCACTGTGTGGCTTCACGTAAGACTCAGATGGATAAATGCCACTGAAAGAGTGACTTGCACCGTAAACCACACCACCTGCTTTTCATCTTCTTTCCAGCTCCAGACCTTGCTTCTCTGTTACAGGCCGACAAACAGTCCAAGGATTCAAGGAGTACTTACCGTTAAAATCATGCTCTGCTAAATAAATCTCTTTCAATTGATACAGGGCATATAGCTCTTTGATAACTTCTGTTGCACAGTGAGTGTTAATGGATGTATATTATGTGGAAATGAAAGCATGCACATTACTGTGTGTATTCATAATTTCTAGGGAGTTATTCAGGTAAATAAAATTTTGCTAAGCAGTACTCAGCTATGCTTAACCTTTATTAATAAAAGTAATACTTGGTGTGGTACAATTTCTTAGAATCAAGCAGCAAAAAGAGTAGGTAGAATAGATGTTGTCACAAGGATTATAGCATTTACATTCTGGTGATGATTATATATTCTAGATGCCAAATCAGATTGTATTATAAGATTCTAAATTAAGAAAATATTGTACCTAGTTCTATGCACCATTATTTTAAAGCAGATCTGGATGAAGAGTACTGGCTTTTTTTGCTTTAGAGCAGCTATTATACAGCCTTGCGCTCTGATCTTTTCTGCTTCTTTCACTTCACTTTGCCTTTGTTCTTACTCAGAACACAAGAAATAAGTCACCAATTTCTGCACACCTTGCGTATGAAGAGGACCGATTCCATATTTATCAGAGCGCCATACAGCCCTTCTTCCACCTCTCTCTCCTTTTCAGGTAAATTCTGCTTAGTGTTTCATTTCTGTTTAACCTTGATGGTTTACAGTACCCTGGAAATCCTCATTTAATGCTAGTGAATAACTTAAAAAAAAAAAAAAAGTAAAGCAGAACTGTTTGTCTTGCTGTGCCTTTAAATCTGACCTTTATTGTTTAAGTTGCATTTGGGAAAAAAAAGTGTCAAGTTGTTGAAAGACAAGTGCACTCCATTATGCTGAAGGCACTGAGAAAATCCCATTGAGGCAGTAAGGGCAGCCAGTGTTTACAATGCTACATTTTAAATGCATATTGGAAAAACAATGATAACAAAATTAATTTCCTGCATTTAACATCACTATAGTTAAGAAAGCACAATTACACCAAATGCCAGGATTTCTTTTCAGCAGCAACCTAGCTGGCCAGTGGTTGCGATGAATCATGTTGTGGCTTGAGAATGGAAATTCGCTCCGGCTGTGCACTGGTACTGCTGGGTCCCTCCAGGCACACAGGTCCAAGCGCGGATGTGGGTGGAAGAGGGGCTTTGGAGGAGCACGGCTACCTACTCTTGTCTCACCTCTCCTGCGTTTCCTCTGACTCATGCTGTTGTTTTGAGGTGGATTTCCTCTCTGCTCCCCACCTAGTATATATTCGGAAATTCAAACGTATATATGCTCGTTTTTCTTTGCTTCAGGCTTCTTGGCGAAGGGAGAGATTGTTTCAAGCCCAGTACCGCAGTTGCATACTGGGCTTGCAGTCAAAGCAAGTCAGGCTTGCAACAGTGGCGGTGGTACTGGAAAAAGAGGTTATTTTGCTAGGGTAAAGGGAAAAATAGAAACAAGAGGATCTCAAATAATGAAAGAAAGCTTAGTGTGCATGAAAACCTGGCACTTTTCTAAAAGACATACTGAGTCAACTGGAAATCAAGTTACTATAGTCTAGAGCTATTTGAATGACATTTGTGAATGGTTTTTTTTCCATTAATTGTTGAATAAATGACTCAGACACATATTTGCCCCTCTTTGACGAGCTTTATGTATGGTTGAATACTGTTCCCCAAATAAATTATTCATAAATTTTGAGCAATCAGTGAATAATTTATTCAAAATATTTTTTTCATTATTCAGTCCTCCATCCTATGGACTGTGGGTGAAACTCTGACTGTGCTAAAGTTAGTGAAAACATTCTGAATGATTCGACTGATGCTAGGACTTCAACCAGTTAAAAGTCTTTTGAAAATTAAGTGTTGCTTTTACTTATGGAACTTTGGTTTAAATATTTGTGGTAAACTTGCCTGTGAATTTGTCAATGTGTAGAAAAAAATGAGCAGGAATTACTTCAGCTTTTATTAAGCTTATTTATTTAAGTTATAATTTGAATCTGGATATGTGGATGCACAGTTAAGTTGCTTTTTTTAGATTTCCAGAACATATTTTCTGTCATCTGAAGTCCCAGTTCATGATGAGTAAAATCCTACAGCAATTGTTGAAGAGGGCTCAGGTCCTGGCTAGTTTCCAGTTTTGCATATTATTAGAGCTATTCAGGAGTACACCAGTTTTTGCATTTTTTTTTAAATTGCGGCAATCTTTGAAAGTGTTCAAATTTTGGGGTGCGTTTAACTCTTCTCTTCATTGACCAGATAAAAACAGTTCGGATGTTTCCAAAATTCTGGCAAAAAGTGTCATTTTTTTAATTGAGAATTTATTTGCATTTTACAACCAGTTCTGGTAATTATAATATGCCAGCCTTAATTCTCCCTGGAAATATGACGTGAGTCTTCACTTCCTGTCTTAAATTTGTATTGTGTAACTCCATGCAATTAAGGCATGGCTGGCGTTATGCCATTGTTCGTGGGTGAAATGACTCCTATGTAAATACTTCACTTTGTACCGTTAATTGGCAAATGGTATAGAGTGCTTTGGGATCCATCTGGAGAAAAGTTACTACATAAGCTTATGGTCATTATTACTGTGTTATCTTATTCCTTTAAGGTACACAACTGTTTTATTATTTGCTGAGCTCCAGGAGAGTACTTGGTCCTGTACAGATATACAAGGAGAAAATGCTACTGCCCCATGGAGCCTACGATAGACTTGGCTGAGTGAGACAATAAGTATTGAGCTGTGTGAAATACACGGGTTGAATATTCACATTTCTTATTAACGAAGATCTAAAAATCTCTCTATAGCATTAGGATTAAGATGCTTTGTGGGAGAAATGCACTGCAAGTGAATGAAAAATGAGGAGAAAAGTAGCTTGGTGAATAACAAAAGACAGAGCAAAGCCTAAAAGAGGAGGGCAGAGGGATGAGAATGGGAGGAGGATTCATGTGGGACATTTTAGAGATAGCTTGGAAGGAGGGAGGAGAGGTTGAGAAACTTGTGGGTTTTGACAGATATGATAGAGGGAGGGAAGGGAGTAGTAAAGGAAGATAAGTGGGTACAGAACAAAGCACAGCAGTGATTTCAGCACTGTGATTTGTATTGGGAA
>VYZV01006073.1:30591-50900 GCA_013401275.1 Pandion haliaetus | reverse complement strand
ATCACTATGTCAATTCGTAATTCTCATGAGCGATTCCTCATTTGAATAAGGGCTATTTGCAGCAAATTATTGCACTGGGCTCAGTGACTCCCTAGAAAGGGTCAGTGAGAACAGAAATGATAAATACAATGGACAAGTGCTCAGTACTCAGGCCCAGCGAATTTCACACCGTAGCTATATTAAGTGTTAACTTGCTGCAAAAGGAAATATCTGAATGCTAACATATTTACCCAAGTCTATATATCTTAAGTAGTTTTTGGTTTTTCCTTTTGTACAAAGTTACCCTTAGCAATGTATCAGTAAATCGAAGATGTATACATGTACAGCCACGTATTTCTAGTTCTTACAGATGTCACAGGACCCTCAAAAAACGATTATTATTAGGAGCATCGATGTACAGCTTTCCAAGAAAATTTAAGTAGGGAAGATGATGGAGATGGTAACAAATAGGTATGTGCAAGGTAGGGAAGATGATGGAGATGGTAACAACTAGACATGTGCAAGGTTGGCATTGCCCGTCTTTAGCATGTGGAGGGAATAGCACAGAGATACACAAAGAAACAAACGTGGGTAAACCGGGAAAAATTAAGGGGAAATAATGAGCTGAAGAGGGAAGGTTCAAGAGACACGGTAGCAGCAAAGAATAATTTGAAACTGATACAGATTCAAGGATACAAGATGGATGTCTTGAAGTTACCGAGCACCCGGAACAAGGGCACCCGGTAACTGTGCAACAAAAACACTGTTAGTGAAGACTCCCTTTATTTCCGAGATTGTCAAAATATACCTTTTAGCAGCCATTTCCTTGGGGGTTTTTTAGCATGTTATGTTGCAACACGTGCAGATATTTCTTCTGTGATTTCAGCACAACCCTTGGTAGCCCACCAATAAAAATATTTTCCCTTTACAGCAATAGCATTACTCAGTGACTGCACCAACAACTTCAGCCAAAACCAGTTCTCCATACACTGCCAAATCTGAAATGCCACTGTCAATCAAGGATGAAACCAACTAGCACTCATTTGTTTCTCCAAGAGCTCGGTGTTACAACATTAAAGGGCTTCCTAACAGATGTGCCAACTTCTGAGAAAAATAATTTTCCAGTCGTCAAAACAACTGCATGTTATAAACTTCTCTTTTTCCCCAGTCAGACTATATTATTTTTACAATTAATCATAGTCATTAATATTTCTCAAAAAAAAAAACCATTAAAGCTTTGAGCATGTGTTTATAATATAGCACATACAGATAAATACAAATAATATTTGCTTGTGTTTTTAATTTTTAGATTTCAGAGCATTTAGTAATAGAAAACATCATTAGTGTTAAGGACCTTTCTTCTTGCTTTGCAGCTTGAGGGATGGTTTCATCCTGTTTCGTTCTGGAAAACTGCATAAAACATTTTTTACTTTGGCTTTTTTGAGGGGAAGGAGAGAGTGTATAAATTTTTACTCCTACAGGAATAAAGGCACTTTTCTATCACGCTTCTAGCATAGCACAGTCATAGTAATATGATTCTTAGTTTCATGGAGATACAGTATTGTATTTCCTATATTGATGATTCAGTGTCCTGTCTAGAGATCATGATGGTATTTGCTGTTAACCTCTAGTTCGACTGTATGACTGTCTAAATTAAATCATATCACTAATAATCTTCCACCCCATCCTGGGATTTTATACCTGCTTGAGAAGCAATGTGCTTTGACTTTACTAAAAGCATCTGCACATCCAGGTATTAGTTAAGAGTATAAGAGTATCTCTATGTATTATATAGTCACTCTTTGCTATGTGTCCTTTTTAGCACTCAAATGAAAGCCTAAGTGGCAGATCAGTTATCCTGCAAACTCATCCAGACCAGTTTCTGACTTCAACAGTGGCCATTAGCAAACTATTCATTAATGGGCTAATAACTCAGGCACCATTCCTAAAAGTACCTCCTGGAGGCAGCCTTATATAACACCACTGAAGTGACAAAAAAAGCAAAAATTATTATGCTCTTGAAAAGAAGATGCTATTGAAACACATAGCCCACCAAAACAGTGACAAATCTCACAGTCCAAATGTCTGTGCATGCTAGACCTGAATACAGTTGTCATGTTAGGCTCACAGGTAGGATACCCGGGGACAGCAACTCAGCATAAGCTTTTGGGGTAATAGATGAGAGACAAAGTAATTAAATACTAAGACTGGTCAGAAGTGTTCCATTTCCTAAAACTGAGGTTCTGAAAAAATATCATGGAAAAATCTGTTTCTACAGAAAACTGAATGCTCATCTGAAAACCTGAAACTGCCAAAATAGTTTGCTTTCTTGAACAGGTAGCACAAATGATTTTTAGGATTCCCCAGAAAACTTAGGAGGGTTTGGATTAATATTCAGATCAGCCCTCTCAATAAAAGAGTTGATTTACTGGCAATCCGAATATGTATACAAACATGTATATAATGTATGTGTATCTTACAGCTTCTGGAACCAAAAGGTAGAACATTCAATCCTATAATCATATGAACCAGCACTGTTATTCCAGTTAGTGAAATAAATCATAGGCGTAAGCCCACTGTCTGACTACAGTTGCCATTAATAAAACCATTCCCAATGCAGATGCCAGAGTGAACAGAGTGCTCAGAGCTGTTAATAAATACACTGAATTAGAAAATGTCTCTATATGAACAATGCATCTGAGCGAGCCAGATTAGAGGATTATGTTTCCCACTGCAGCAGTTCATATTATGCTGACACAGAAATGTCAAGGATAACAGAAGTTACTGCTGAGGCATTTGAAAAACTGAAATTAAAAACTGTGACTTTAAAACAAAAAAAAATAATGGAAAGATTCACAAAACAAAATCAAGCAAGACACTGCAGAAGTAAATAAACCCTGAGTAGAAGTTATTCAACTGAATTGACAAAAGTCATTAAAGGTCAGGTCTCGTCACCATTCTGTGTGACACCAAAACAGGGGGTCCATTTTCTAACCTGCAGAAAGGGGCATTGAAGATAAATTTAACCACTTTAACTCTTAGTAATTCAGAGCTTTCTAGAAGTATACTTGCATCTAGGGAAAGTTGCAGGGTGTCTCTTTGAGAAAGCTAGCTAGTCATCTTGCTCTCAAAAGGTTGGAGGTGGGGTGGGGGGGGATGTCCTCATGTCATGGTTTAACCCCAGCTGGCAGCTCAGCCCCAGGCAGCCGCTTCCTCACTCCCCCCCCGTGTGGGTTGGGGGAGAGAATCAGAAGGGTAAGGGTGAGACAGCTCGTGGGTTGAGATAAAGTCAGTTTAACAGGTAAAGCAAAGGCTGCGCACGCGAGCAAAGCAAACCAAGGAATTCATTCCCCACTTCCCATGGGCAGGCAGGTGTTCAGCCATCTCCAGGAGAGCAGGGCTCCAGCACGCCTAACGCTTACTTGGGAAGACAGACGCCATCACTCTGAACGTCCCCCNGGTGTAGGGTGAGGAGCAGAAGAGGCCTTGGCTCTGGGTAAGCACTGCTCAGCAGTAACTAAACCATCCCTGAATTATCAACACTGTTTTCAGCACAAATCCAAAACACAGCCCCACAGTAGCTACTGTGAATAAAGTTAACTCTATCCCAGCCAAAACCAGCACACCTCAGAAAGATCTGCATGTAAAACAAGCCAAATTGCCTAAACACAGAAACATGTTCCTGTTTGTTTTCATTGTGGTTACCATAAAACCAGTATTTGTTCCATCTTGCAATTATTTTTAGTAATAACTGCACTGTAAATTGCGCCTTACATTACCGCATCAGCAGTAAAAAAGCCAAGACTGCAAGTTCTGGCATTTTACTGCTGCCAGCCACAAAAATTTAAAACATGCAGAAAGAGAAATACAAGTACAATGGGGGAAAAAAAAAAAACAAACAAACTGAAGACAAAGCTCTGCCATTACTTCTTATTAACTCTTCAGTTCTACGTCATATCCTTCTTGCTAGTGCCTCAGAGGATTATTCTTCTTTCCTATTGCCTCTCCTCTGTGTCTCCATCTCCTGGTCGACTAACTCCCAGCAATAATCTCCTTCCTTTATATTCCATTTCACCTTATGTCTCCTCTTGCTTGCTTTCTCACTCCACCGACTCCAACTGCATCAATTTTGTACTTGCATAAGCTACCCGACTGATAACTTCTACCCTCCCTTTTCCTTCCAAACTTAGCATTTATCAAATTTTTTCACTAGATTACACCTCCTGCCTAGATCTTTTCTAAGCCTACTACTGCAGACAGCGCTTTTGCTGCCGATATGCTTTACCTCAGCGGGCGCACAGGCTCTGCACCTCGACCCTGCCAGTGTCCGAGCCAACTGTGGGCACTTACGAGCTGCTCCTTTCCCCTCTGAAATATCCAAAAGCTTTCACTGGCTGAAACACCACCTCCCCTTCCTGCCGGCTGTGGAAGGGAAACACTGAGATATTGTGAAGTTTCCATTCCCAGCAAAGACAATGAGCTTTCCAACTTCAGGTCAAACTGAGACATCTGCTTCTCACGCTAGAGGACAGAAGGTAACTTAGTTGACAAACTAGACGATGACTTGAATTAAATATTGGGATTAGAAAACATAAGAAAAACTACAGTTAACAGAAGTTCACATTAAAAAAAAAAACCAACCAGTCTATCCCATGAGTTATGGAAACTTCTTTGGTTCAAAAAAGTGGGAATTACTCTCTTTTACAAAGTTAATTACAGAGTACAAACAAGATAACCGATGTCTTTGAACTACCACAGCCTACTCTGAATTTAGTAAGTATTTGCTTTCAGTTTTCTTAGAGCTGCTGTTTCAAGTTTCGTTTGCATTACTGAAAATAATTTTTTTCAAAAAAGCATAATGCTTTTATGATTATTAGGACCATAAGTAATATAAAAAAACCTTATGAACTCTATAACACATTATATAAACTATTACTGTGCAATTTAAACTAACATCTGAGAGACTTTATTTTCAGCATTTCTTTAGTTTTCTTCAGACTTCTGACACAGCTTCTCTGACTCATGTCTCCCCACTCTCCTATCTTGCTCTTTTTGCTGTGACTCACACAGTAACACTCTTTTACTTTAAATCACAAACAATGTTGCTATGCTAATTCCACATACATAACAATCACCACATTCTTTCCTTTCTTTTATAACTTTGCATAGTCACAAGGTAGTACCATAATATAAGAAAGATTCAAACATCCTTGTCCTACCCTTTGCCTTTTCTATCATCTCTTTGCAATTCAATATACTTCTAATAATCTCCCTACCTTTTTGTGGCCATGTGAGATGGTAGTATTGCCCAGTGAACTGTAACCAAACAACACATTTTCTTCTTTGGTTTTTGGTCTGTTACAAAGGTCTAATTTCTATTTTACCAGAAAAATCTTGTCTATGAATTAGCAACAGGGAGTTCTGCTCAGTCATATCTAACTCTGCAGGCAGGTTGTTCCTTCACACCCCATTTCTAGTAATGAGACAGTCCCAAGCTGCTACTATCACATAGACAATCCTTAGATAAACCTGCCCCGAGTTTAGAGAGTTTGCGTGTTTATCCTGAATAGGTGGAGCTGCCACCTTGCTCTCAACAAGGTATGCTTAGTGGTTAGAAGATAACTCTGTGCGTAGCAACATGACAATTTAGGAGAAAAAAAACCAAGAATTAGAGAATAAAATAAAGACCCCAGATCAAGGACACTTTTTTCTGCACTGGCAGTTGCTCAGCCCAGACGATGCCACAGCAGATCTTCCTGTAGCCCACCAAACTCTGTCTAGAAGAATGGCATTGTAGATGATGCCCCGTGCCTCTCTGTACAACACCCCAGAGCCCTCCCACCCTGAGACACAAACGCACGCTCCTTTTCTTGAGGAAAATCAATTCAAGTGTCTTTGTGAAGCAGAGTGAGATCCAGAAGGGAGACATGGCTTTGGCATTGCAATATCCAACTCCTTGGCTTCCTACTGTCTGATGGAAACTACTCGCCCGAGTTACATAGATCACTTCACAAAACTTGAAGAGAAACTGAAACCTAAGGATCAAGTCTCAAAAGTCAGTAGACTGAATAGAGGCCCATTCAAATTAGATCATTATAAAACACCACCCTCCCTTAACCACCTGAAGAACTCAGATCCTGTTGCTCACCTGGAGGAGTACACCACCATTTCTAGAACCGTCACCAGCAAACTTTGTCCTGGAGAAAGACCAGTAGCCCAAGGGAGACTTTTCTCACAGCACAGCTTTAACGGCAAAAAAAAAAAAGAAAAAAGACACGTATCTATGTCTGAATATTTCAGAACTGTCTACAGCATCTCCAGGTAACTGTGCGAGCCCTAAATCAGCGAGAGATCCGATCTTCTCCTTGGGCAAGATACCACACCTTGGGGGTGGGGGTTAACCACCAGGCAAAAGGAGGTGCCACCTATTGACCTAAGCCATTTGGGCTCCTCTGCGTATGAAATAAACTTAAGTACTTCTGCATCCAGCCCTCATTCAAAGATCAGCCCTTTGCCTTCCTCTCCCACTAGCACCATTTAAAAGAAAGAAAAGCTGTGTGCCTTTCAGTACCTGCACAGGACTGAGATTTGGGGAGTTGACATAGGCATTTCTGACTGATTTTTCATATTAAGGGGAACCTGGAGAGATATATAAAAATGACATCAGGGGCTCTTCCCTCCACGAGCATTCCTTAAGTGTCTCTTACTGACTCGAATGATTCTATTACAACCATGTTGGCTAGGTGTGATTTTATATTGTCCCACATTGTTTTATGTGTTTGGGTCTTTTTTAACTTACATATGTTAGGTGCATTTTATCACAGTTGTGCTGTCCCTCAGCAAGACACCCACTGCCTACAATGAAACAACATTGGGCTCTATCTCTGTGAGTTAGAAGGTCATATTAACCCAGGAATTGAATGGCTTTCTTTTATTCTGCTAAATAAATTGACTATTTTGTTCCATTCTAAACCCTTGGCTTAGAACTTCTCGCAGACATGGCAAATTACTGTGGGATTTTTGTGGCAGCCTGATTAGACCTCTCTTTCCTCCCTTGCAGCCTGGTGCATCAGTGCTGTATTTTAACTCTCGTACGTGAAGAGTCACAGCTGGGGATGCAAGCTGTATGGGCCAGATGCCTCTTGGCCTTACTCAGCAAAATTACTACCGACTTCAATGAGATTTTTGCTCAGTTAATGAATGTAAAATGCAACTCTGTATTTTACTATGGTTTCCGTTAGGGCCCTGAATACACAGGCACTTACACGTATACTTAATTTTATGCATATGGACCCTGATTTAGTAAGGTAATTAAGCACATGCTCAACTTAAAATACATGAGTGTTCTCAGTGAAGTCAGTGGAACTATTTGAGTGCATGCTATTAAGTGAATACCTGAGTGTTTCCAAGGTTGAAGCTGATTTTCTTTTCGCAGGTTACAGACACAGCAGAGGTAGGCTTTTAGGACCCTTTCTATGATTGTGCCACTTCAACCTCTAGACAAAGCGAGAAGGAAATCCATGACCTGACAGGTAAAGGCTGAAAAGAAACTCAGCAGCGTTATTGTAAAGTGAATTAAAACTGCCTGAAATATATCCAAACGATCATAGAAATAGTGGAACATACTCCTATAAAGAGAGTTATGCTCGCCTGTTCCTTGCTCATAAGTCAAATATCAAACTGTTTGACCTTAAAAACATTTGACAGGGACAGGAGAGAGCTATCTGTCCAAAACTCATATCTTGTCGTTTTCTTAGTGTGCTGCTAGAGATTTCTTGGGTTCAGACAACCAGCTTTGAAGGCTCCTGGCCAAAATTCTGTCCCTGCGAGCAGTACAGGGTAGAGGGATATTAAAGGGAGCAGAGGATCCAGCCTTTCCAAGCCACCCTTCTCAAGGCAGGCTTGTTTGAAAGTCCGGGAGGAGCAAGCTCAACAGCACTCCTACACAATTAACCAAGAGCCACAGCACTTCTCACCACATCCAGTGTCATAAGGACCTGGTGACCACGTCCTTCAACCTGCCAACCCTACCACTGTCTGCCATCTCACCTGCTCACATAAGGTCTCCCATCAGGGAGGCATTTGAAACGCCTCCAGACATTATATTGTGCAAGTGCATGGCAGTTCACAGGCACAAGTTGCCCCTACTGCAAGTTCATCTAGCCAGAGTAGGGTGCAACAGAACATTGTCCTTTATACCAAAACTTATTATTTTATATATACTTTTAAAACAATCTTTTTCTCTCTCTCTCCACACATACACTATTAATTTAAGATCCTGCTTGTAGTAGGCTGGGCTACAGACATCTTTGTACGAGTTTGTGTGAGCTAGGCAACCCATGAGTTACTCTGGATACCCACTGATAGAAACTGAGTGCAGGCAATTTTGCGCAGCTTAGTCCTTGGACTGCCCCTGGAGACAATCTTCTACCATCACTATCCTATTCAATCTTTCATGGATAGGGTATAAACACATCAGTACATTCCTCATCTGAAAAGATTCCAGCTAGAAAATCTTTCAATCAAAGAGACTTTTCCAGCATCATGTCATCTCAGAATCCTTTGTTTTCAAGAAGTTACAGTCTAAGGTTTTAGATACAGGGATTCTGGGACAAATTCTCCCTGAACTGGGGTTGCTTTAGGCTTCGAAAAACAACCCTGAAAGATAAATCCATCCATAGAAGGAATGAGCGTAGGAAGATCGTCAGCAACGTGCAAGCAGTATATTAACATTTACCATAGTCGTCACCTCTATGGCTGACATAAGGATGGGGCCCAGACAACAGGGACCTCCCTGGGATTTCTGGGAAAGCCTGCTAACCAGACTTTGTCCTCACAGCCCTGTAGGATCCCTGACATGGACATATGCCATTTAGAGCAACATTTAAGCTGTTTTAGCAGCGGAATACAAGTGGCACACAGTGACTGCTGGAACTGGGAAAGTATTGCGCAATACAAGAGTATTAGGGCAAGAACCTCTACTCGGCTCCACTTTTGATTTTCCTTTTGTTTCCGTTCTTTTGAAGCTGTATATAAATACTGCTCTGGAAACTGTGTCATTGCTGCCCGGTCATAATCTTACCATGTGGGCCATGGACACCTCCTCAGCCTCTCTGGAGAGGAGCAAAGATTTCCGCTTTTCTTTCTGTTCTCAAGTCTGACACGCTCTTCCAATTGACGCCACGTTCATGAGCTGTTACCAAGTACATCTGGCCAGATGCCATATCAGCGCAGTTTCACAGACTCCAGAACATTTACTTCTCATTGTCTGGCATGTGAGCACTCTGGTCAATGGAATTACACTGATTTTTAAAAGTATCAACCTCCAAGTGGAAGCCATTACAGAAAGCCTAGGAGGCATAAAAATGGATAAAAGTAATAGGAGTTAAGATCACTACATGTCACTTAGACGAGTATAATCTGTAATAAGCTACTTGGAAAAAAAAAAAAAAACATTTAACAAGGACAAAAATACAATTAAAAAAAGGTCAACCTATTAATGCAATTAATCATCAATTTAGAGAGAGCATCTCTTCCCAGGCAAGGGTGTTGGAGCAAAACTACTGGAATCATTCAGCAAACAATTAGACGATCCTATGGGGAATGATGCACTGCAAAGGCAATGAGCCACCTAGTTCTTACTTTCATGGTAAAATCCTCCTGCTGCTCTTACAGAAAGACTCTGGGGAATGCAATATCCAGCATGCACACCAAGACTTAAAATACACTCTGCAGAAAGGTAGTTGGCCTTTGGATACCATAGGTCCCTAATGTACAAAATATACCATCTGTATTTAGAAACCACACACTCTATTATGGGCATTATTTGAAGTTCTGTTTGACTTATTAGAGACTTAGGTACACGCTAAATGCCTTTCTTCACACTGCTACTTTTCTAAGCTGAAGAAAAGCAGCGATCACGATAAAAGAAAGGCTTCAGATGACCAAATAGACACAACAGCTCAGTTGACAGCTGCCCAGGACGCATCCATGTTCCCACCACAGGCACGCTCGTTCCCAGCGCCCACCACAGAAGGGGTCTGGGAGAGAGGAAAGCATTAACCTCCAACTTCGGACCCCTTGGTAGGAGTCTTACCTGATCTGCCTGGCAGTTTCGCTATCCTGAATTTGGGAAGCGCTAGAGCCTGGCTAGGTGGGAAGGAAGAAAGGGGTTAGGTGCCTCATGGCGATGCTCAGGGAGCGCACAGCCACGGAAGGACAGTTTAGCCTGATCGTATGTTCACTTATTGCTAGCTTGCTCCTTCCTTCCTCAGACAATGCAAATAACACCATTTTAAGGCACTTTCTGCTAAGTCTGAACGTAAATGATTTATTCCACTACTGCATTTGTTTTCCTGTGTGCAGCAGAAGTAACCCCATATGGCAAGTGATTTGTTGTAACAGATGGGAATTTGAAGAACATACCTTCAAAACTTGGGATCTGTTATAAACAGGCATCAGTACCTAAGGGACAAGAAGCACCACAAATGTTAGTGAAGGACATCTATTTTTACGTACGGCACAAATCAAAACCTACTGACAGGAAGGAATTTGGGATCTGTCTTTGCCTGTGTGGCAACTATAATTGGTTAATCATCACTAAAACTTTCATGGCTTCAGGATGCAACTACAGTACTTTGTCTGTTATTTAGACACTTAATTTTAGTGAGGAAAAATACGATACTGCATTACTTTTTAAATGACAGTATAACTACAACATAAGTACGCATAGATGTTCAAATTTTAAATAAACCCAGAAAGGCACTTTAAAGGTATACCGAAATCATATCTATAAAGACAATATGCGAGCAAATGAGAGAGTAAAAAGGTCATATGTAGTTGCTGCTTCATTTAATTTTACATAAAATAAGTATATACTTTCTACAAGTAGCATCTGTCATGAGGGACAAAAGGGAAAAAAAGTGAATGTTATTTCTGAACTTAGAAGACAAATATTTTTGATGAGCAAAACAAACAACTGTATTTCACCCATGTTGTGTGTAGCTCAGCAGGATTTGGTTCAGTCTAAACGGAAACAACATTTATTTAGTTTACTGCATGCCAACATCTTTTTGTTGCAATTGTAGCACCACTGAAGTCATCCAAGTTATGATAAAAGCAAGCTTGTTCCATGTCTCCAAGTCATTTCAGTATAACACGGGTCTGTATTTTATTTCTAACAGTACCAGTGCATCTCAGTACCTTTTGCAAGAAGCCCATCCTTGCTTAGAAATCAGCTGTACCAACACTGGTTTGCCATGCCTGGAGAGGAAGGCTGAAGACTGACTGTCTCTGAAGGAGAAAGAAGAATTCCCCAAGAGGGAAGAGCTCCACAGTTTCTGTTATAGATGGGAATAGGGAGCACTACTCACCTGTACTGATTGGGTTTTGTGTCCTTCAGACATTTCAGAGACATGTTCAGCTCTAATGGAGAGTGGAATTTGGATTTCAGTAATTTAATAGTCTGACTCACATTCATTTGTGTGTGCGTGACCCACTGCCTTCAGTCAGCACATGTGGGCATATGAAAATTTATGTAAAACAAGCTTGCAAGATTCAAACCTGACATTTGGTTATTTCACACCTGTCAATACAAAGTAGGCATTTTGTAGCACTAGAAATTGACTTAAAGTGAATAAAAATTACCTAGCTTTAAGCTTAAAAAATCATTTATTACTTAGACATTGCTTTAAAAATATCTCATGTTTGGCACATTATTAGCCGCTGGAAGAAGCAAGTTCCCTTACATAAACATTATTATATGCTATTTGTAGGGAGGTGGTTTTTGGTTTTGTTTTTTAATCTTTAGTTGACAGGAGACTGCCTGAAAAAATAAGTGGCTCACCACTGTAAGCCAACAGGGAGTCAAAGCTCTCATTCACGTTATTGTCAAACACAGTGGAAAAGCAAACCCCCTACAAAGTGACTTTTTGGTAGAGGGTTGTGCCAGACTGCACAGTCTGATTGCAGTACACCAGCTCACACAGTTATCTTCTCTGACCTGCCAAAGTCAGATTCGAAATGGCATGGAAGAATGGTTCAAGGAAATGAAAGTATAATTGTTCTGTCAATTATATTTCTGACTCTAGCAATCACACGCACATTGTGAGAAGCAACTTCTTTGTCCGTTTCGTTATTTTTCTGTTTTGTTTTCTTCCCAGGAAGGAATAATGATGTCTCATTTGCATAATTCACTTTAAGGAAGAAAACCACCTTTTTAATAGGAAACAGTAAATTCTGAATTAGTTCAACTTCACAAACACCTACCAGTGGTTACTACAGGATGAGGAAAAAGGAGGTCTAGAGGACTATTTGGCAGAGCACGCCATACGAGATGGTTAAGTGTTATTCTCCACAGAACTGTACATCTATGACAGTGACATAATGCTCTCAGGGATAACCTGACACTTAACTCTAACATTTCATAAAAATGATTCATGCATTTCAAATGAATAATGGGGTTTGATTTAAGGAAGAACAAAGCTCAAAAAAAAGAAAAATAGAGGGCTTTCTGAAGCATTGTTTTGAGCAATGTTTTCCTACACTGAAAATTAGGTTCAAGTAAAGCACTAACAAATTTTCCTTGAAACAGAATATCTTCCTTTTCAAACATTTCCCTTTTCCAAGGGAATCTGGTTTATTGCGTTTAAAAAAAAAAAAACAAAAACCAACAAAAAAACCCAAATTGGATCAATTTGAACTCTGCAAAACAGAAACAACTTTGAAACGTTTTTCAGCTATCTCTAACCACATGCAGATACTAGAAGACACAATCAAAACAGTTAATAGGAACTTTCCTTTAGAAGGAAACCAAGATTTTGGTTATGACTAAAGTGCCTTGGATTAACAGCAGTTAGGGAAAACCCCGAAGTGCAATAGAGTTTCCTTTCTTCCTTGACTTCTCACGCTAGAAACACTTCCCTTCCTATTAGAATGAAATAAGTTTTTAAGCAGCAAAAGCCCAAACTCTTGACGATGTATTGTCAAGAGGCGGAGTACAGACTAACACAAATATAGTAGAAGTTATAAAATGGGCTTGGATCCATTCGAGTAGACTGGGGAGTAAACCCTTTTCTCCCAGTCATTTCAAGCCTGCCATGGCACTGCGACAGTGGCAGAATCGACACTGGAAGCTCTGCAGAGCTTTGCCTGAATCTCATCACAAACACAAATGTGTTTGCTTGTATTATCTTCTTTTTACAGTCTAGGTGTAGGAGTCTGCTTATGTTTTCTCACATTAGTTCACATTAATTTTTGCTGTTGACTTCAGCAAATGTATTTCTGGTGTAATGCTTCGGGGGGGTTGCACTTCAATGCAGGGGGGACTGGGCAAGAGGGAGATTAAACTGCATAAACAGAAATAAAACCCCCTAATTTTGTTCAGATGGTTGCAGAAAATTATCCCGTGCTATTTGTGCATTCAGTTCCCTCTGGTACAGTCCCAGCACACCACGTATTGGTTTCCAACTTGAGAAACTCTGATTATAATAACGCTAACTGAACTCAAGGTTTGTTACAAGATCCTATGCCTTGCACTGGTCCCACTCTGATCTTCCGTAGCTCACTAAGATCACCTCCTTGGATCTCAGGAAAAGTGTCTGTTCTATTGCATGGTAATACCCGATATACTTGATCTGAATGGAGATTTCAAACTCTTTTCTCATACAAATGACTAAGAGCTAAATAAAAATACCAGATATTTTCTCCTACTTTCTTCTCGCTCTTCAAAGGCATTGTCTAAATATCCACTAGTTCAGATACTCTAAACCAATAATATGATTTAAGACTATATAGCCCAATGTAGATTCACTGCTGAGTTCATTAGCGAATTATTTTAACTGGCAAAGAACAAAATTTTAAACAAGTAATTCATAAAATTAGTAGCAGACATTAAATATATACAGTATCATAAGAACTTCAAGTTCTTAAACTTGGAAGTGCCACTTACTTCCCCCCAGTAGTCGCATATGCCAAGGGCCTCATTTGGATCAACTTCAGCTCTATAATGCATCCGCAACATTAGCTGTCTTGGCCAGACCGACGAACCACTCGGCTTTATTAAGTTTCTTAGCCATTTCCCAAAACTCACTACTGAAGTCTTTTGACAACTATTCGGATTGCTGTAAAAATAGGTCGTGCAGTTTGTTAATACATAATATTCCCTGCTCATTTTCAATTCAGTACCCTTGGGATTCGCAGGTGAGGAGCCAACGTTACAGGTCATGAAGCATTACCGTGGTGGAACGCTCCATGCAGCATGCGACCGTGCATGGAGATCACTGTACAGGGCTGGTGAAAATTTCATTAGACAACACTATAGGAAGTCTAACTGTAGTTCAGAGTAATTTTAACTGCCATGTAAAGTCTCTTCCCATTACTACGCAAGACTGCCAAGAATTTCTGCTTGGCCATCCCCAAAGAAATTATTCTTACGCTTTCTGGACCAGAGCCAAGCATCAAGAATTGAAACCCCCAATTTTCCTTATTCCCTACCTTTCCTTACTAAATAAGGATTAAAAACAGCAATCTTGTTTTTACTAGGTATTCCAGCCCAAATTCTTATTTCTTTCAAAATTCTGTTTGAATGCAGCAAGAGCTTATCATGAGGCATCAAAATGCCTCTTGACCACTAGCTTCCATATTTCTTCCTACCTTCTGCAGTTCTAATTTGTGTCAAATTTCATGAGCCTGATGTCAGATACAACTACACTGTTATGACCAGCAATGTTTTAGGGGTGAGAGGGAGCTTTTTTTTTTTTTTGCTAATTTGCATCTACCATGGAAAACAGATATAAACAGGAGAATCCTGATTGCCTATCTACACTTGTTAACAGAATATATCTCTGCTTCCTTTTCCTCAGAAACCACACTGAAAACATCCCTTTTTTGTGTCCTTCATACTCTTACTGATTAGACAGAATTTACTGAGGTTTTTCTTTTGTGATACCTAACATGTTTATGTCCTGAAAAAACAGCGAGGGGGGGGGCGCGGAATCCAAAGAGGTCGAGGAGAAACACTACTGAAAATGTTTTCCAGCTCACCAGGTCTCATTTAAATTATTTGCCTTCTCATTTGTTGAGACAACTTTGCCCAGTGCATGAAAAATCTCAGGGATCACTGACTTTAGCAGCAACTTTCCTAAACATTTCTTATTGCTGCTGTTATTTTAAATCTTAACAAGTAGCTGAACTCTAATGCCTTTCTCTCCACTAATATAAAACCCACAATTATCTGCCAGTGGGTTTAAGGATTTAAAATTCTTATAAAGGCTTTGCCGTCAACTTTCCACATCACATTTGGGAATTAACCCCCCCCCCCAATAAAATATAAATATAGCCTTTATCACCTTCTGCAATGAAGTCAAATGGTACAAATACTTCTCGTGCCATGCTTTTTGCACAAATAAGCAAACAGACTGGAGTTCACAGCTCTGTTTCCAGTTCCCCTTTGACACAGGTAGTGCCTGAGACTTACCAGCTGGAAGTCTACCAGAGCTTTGAATTATTCCTTCTCCTTCTTCTGGCTTGGCGAGTCAGCACTTGCTATTAAAGGTAAAGAATTACAGAATAGGTTGCGTTCTTCAAAGCCTGAAAAGGCAAGGGAGGGGGCACCTGTGGGGTTTTGGTAGGCTGGTTTTGGTTTTTCTTTTGTTGTTTGTTTGGGTGGGTTGGTTGTTTGGTTTGGGTTTTGTTTGGGGTTTTTGTGTTGTGCTTGGTGGGGTTTTGGTGGTTTGGGGGGTTTTTTTGCACACAATAGGAAAATGACTATTTGTCCTTTGAACTTATGTTTCTGACTTCCCTTGGGCTCCCTGGCCTTTTTGTTTATTTGTCTTTAAATAAAGAGTATGTGTAGCATCAGATAAGAAAGGAGAGAAGGGAATTGAAAAAAATTTAAACTTCTCCAAGAAAAATCCAATAAACAAGCATTTATAATGCAGACATTTCTGAGCCAGCTCGTTGAGCACCATTAAATTCACCTTTCTGCTGCAAACCCACCATACCAGAACATCCGAGACATGCCAGCAAACTGAACCACAAAGAAGCTTCTGTCAACATACCCAAGCCTCTGAAAACTAGTCCAGTGACTGTTACTTTTATTTTAAATCTTTGACAGACACAAAACTTATTTGGTGCAATATATGCAAATGTGCTGTCAAATACTGGTGCCTTTCAGATTTCAGAGCACGTACTTTCTTGTGCTGTTTTCCACATAATCTCGCCTCAAATAAAGGCATCAGTAATTTTGACTTGATTACACTATAATTATTCAAATATCTTTAATTTTATACTCTGGACTAATTTCCATATCCGTTGTTATCATTAAAAGAGATTGTTATAGATAATGTATCTCATGTATTTCCCCTAATTGAAAAATGCAGTGCTTGAACAATAACAGTTATGACAACAACAACATTCCTGTTTAAAGGCTATTTCGGCAATATAGCTGTAATTACTGCACACAAACTATGGCAAGCCACCGTAATTAATAGCAGAGCAGAAGGACAAGCTGCCGCCAGTTAACTTTGTCCTTTTTGCCTGGTTTCTGTTTCTTCACCAGGATCCGATAGACGATGTTGGAACTTAGCCAGGGGGCTCAAAAAGTAAGCTCGTTATTTATAAAACTCTATAATATCCAGGCTATATCCCAAGTAAATTTAGTATAGTTGCCTTGTACTGAAGACCCTCCAGAATGAGAACTTGTCCCCCGCAAAGCCGGACCTTCCAGCAACCGGTGACACCCAGCACAGCCACGAGTCGTGGTGCAGCATCATCTCCTCTATTAAAAGGTATGCTTTCCCAAAATAACCTTTCTTGTGCTGGATATGGAAAGTGAGGAGGGGTAGAACAATTCACCAGAAAAAGTGCAGCTAGGACTAATGAAGACAAGAGTTACTTCTTCCCGGATCTCCCCCAAAACTGGAAAGAGAACCAAGAGGCAAAGCATCAGACAAAAAGAGTACATGGAAAAGGTGAGAGAAGTGTGAGAAAGGTTAAAAAAAAAATGAGACTGAGACAAGAGAGGAATAGCAGAAAAGGAGGCAAGGAAACAGTAAGGGAAAATTAACTGTGAGAAAAGGAACCACATGCTGAGAAAAGGAAAACCAAAAGATAGTCAGAGACATAAAACAATGAAGATGCATGAATTTCATATTTGCCAAACACCAACACAGCTCCGAGGAAGAGGTTCAGGTGCCATGTACTGGAATAAAAGAGAGGATGGAAATACCAAATGGAATTATTAAAATGAGAAGAAAAAACAGTGTGAATAAAGAGCGGCATTAAGATTAAAAGCTCTTCAGGGGAAAGATTGCCTTTTTATTGCGTGCTTTTGCAGAAGTCAGTAGAACAGGATTTTTAGCATAACTCTTCTCTCCGAGTGCTACTTCAGTACAAATAATTAATAACAGTAACAGTCAAAATAATTCATAAGACTGATGAGTTTACAAATCATTTTATGCAGTTCTCAAGGGTAAGTGCTCCTTTCCCTCAACTTGCTACCCAAAAGTCACCAGCGAATCTAGCTGCTTCCCTTGACAGCTCATCTTATCTTTCTCCTTTCCTTGTTTCAGCTTGAATTATGGGCCAATTAATATAGTTTCTACCTTATAAGCAGAGCCAAAGAAACCCCCTACAGTTAGCTCTGTGCTGAAGCTGACTGCATGTTGTGTTGAATTTGTAATGAGCACCCTTCTTCTGGCACTCGGCACCACTTTTTCAAAGCCAAGTATTTTGGATAGGTAAATAACAAATGCTGGATTTGACAAATCTCTGGAACATTGGCATTTTACCATGGATATTGCAGTGTCTGATTACCACACTACAGTGTTAATATCTCTTTTTAAACGTAGGCTCTCAAGAAGATGAGTTTCCCTACAATCACATTTGATCATTAACTTATACTTACAAAGTATGGACCAGCTCCAGCAGAGGCTACTCACTCTTCCTTCATATCGATGTTGTTCTCTTCCATTACGTACACCAGGCTGATTTTTTAGCAAGAACAAAGCCGCAGAGAACGAAAGCCCAGAGAGTATTCTCTGGTCTGGCTGCAGACGCGAGCTCTGCTCTGGATGTGCTCCCATCCAGAAGCACGCGTCCATGGCTTTCAGCACATGCCAATGGCCCCACCTTCGTCAGGTGCACCAGCATCGGCAGTGGTCTGCCGAGGGCCACCCAGCAGCACTGTGTTTCTGGCAGCAAGCTGTCAGCCCAACGTGGGAATGATCCTATACATCTGCTATCTGCTGCATTTGTCCATGTTCGAGCTATCCAACAGCATTGTATGCTAGGAGAAAAGGGAGAATTGGGTAACCTTACTCTTGAAAGTCTTGTTATCCTTCTGTGAGCTCCTTCGAGTTTCTTCATACCTTGATTTACAAGTGAAAATATTCTTCAGGTGCAATTTCTCAAAAAAAAAAAAAAAAACAAAAAAACACCACACACCATAGCATACGATTATTTTCTCTTACAGCCCCTTCAAAGCAAAATAAGTGGGCTAGCAAGGATTTGTCTTTTCTTTTTTTAACAGTCATGCCACTATCATGCACATGAATAACTATCTTCCTAAATGCCAGTTGTCAGATAGCACTGTTGTAATTCATCAGTGCAATCTGAATTTCTGTAGATGAAATAATTGTAGTTGAAATAGAATCAATACAGATTAAAAGGCAGGCAGGCTACTGGACCGATCTTCTCCAGGATCCCTCTCCATCCTTCCTCTGTTGTTACCTATTGACTAGGAAGTAAAATTCAAGCGAAAAAAATGAAAGGCAGTGAGGATTTGTATTTACAAAAGTAAGTTATTTTGTTTGCCTGTGCATTTTCTAACATTGTGGCCTCTCCATTCTTGAAAAACTGGTGGACATACTTTAAGAGAATCGGGGGAAAAAAACCAAATTCATGTCACCTTTCTACTGGTCTGCTACTAATATTTTAGCTTTCTACTAACTGTGAAGCCAGAACATATATACTGTAGACCTTTTTTTTTTTGGCAGAGTTAGGGAAGGGTCTGAAATTTCATTAACTCTGTTTATAAGCAGAAGCCAAAAGAGTAGATGGGACATCCATCTGTAGACAGAGAGTTTCCTTAATTCATAGAAGTGACTTGAAGAGATTTCGAGGAATACCATTGGGCTGAAGGTCAGTTGCCACCTCCGCTGTTCCGGGGCCACTGCCACCACAGGTGGTTTTTTGGAACCTAATGCATGTGTTTTTAAGTCACAGGTTCATTATTTCTAAATACAAACTCACTACTATCTCTAATGAATGCATTTTTGAGCTAGCAGCAGCTATATTGCAATAGTATGAATTTTTACTAGTGTGCATGCTGATCATGTCTCAGCACATTTGAATGAGCGAGGCTCCCCTGTAATTGCAGTTTTGTTATAAATCCAATAAATAATAATGCAACATGAAATTACATTTGCTCTTTATGCTGTCATATCACATCATAAATTCATATGGAATGATTTGTCTAGTCTCAAACTAAAGGACCCACTCAGCAAGCCGCTCTCCAGTTTCTCCCTTCTGTGTTTCTAAATAGTATTCTCTAATACTGTTGGGAGAGCTAAAAATGAGCTGGGGGGGGGGAAGTGTGTTGCCTAGGAGGCAAAATATCCTCACATGTTCGTAAAAATAAGTGAAAACAACAAATCTGCATCAACTTTCCTTAAATAACAGCAGTCACACAACGGCAGGCAGCAGTACTCAGAGACAGCTGGTCCTTATTTCAATAAGGAGGGGAAAGAGGAGAAAACAGAAATCATCAGCCTTGAGTCCTGATACGGTTCATTTTGTAAATTGCGTCTAAATAGCTCCTACAATGCGGGACGCTGTTTTAGACAAACCTATGATAGAAAAACATTTCCAACTTTTCCTACATCAAGAGAAATATGATTTGTAGCAGCTTCTGGCAGTACCAACATGAGCTAGTATCACTTATATCCAGCAAGTAATTTATAGCTAAGCCTGACTGACACTTCAAGGAGCACCTTTCAGCAACAGGGAGGAACTGATCGGTTTGAGGAATATTCTTCACACTGGATCGGCTTCCTCACTTTCAGAACTACCTTCTGATGCCAACCTCCAGTGTGTGATTGATCTGACACTAGGTCCCAACAGTCCTTGACAGCCTCCCGCGTCTACTGTACGCAGTAAGCAGCCTGTTGTCTGCTCTTCAGAGGTTCAGCAATTAACAATTCATTTTATCATGCAATATTAACAGCTGTAATAACAAAGCCAACCCGAGCAGCAGCAATATGGATAACAACAAAGGAAAAAAAAAAAAAAAAAAAAAAACAGACAAAAATAAGAAGACAATAAAAACAGTG
>VYZV01006073.1:12894-24920 GCA_013401275.1 Pandion haliaetus | reverse complement strand
AATTTCAGATTTTAAACCAAGTTCTGAAAGAGACAACAAACACTCTGTAGGGGTACAGGCTGCCTATTTCATACCCTGAGCTCAGCCAGAAGCCCTGTGTCAAAATGCAGTAACTGCAAGCCTCAAAAAAAAACATTTGGAGCTTCAGGATTTCTGCTAAAAGGTAAGAGAGAAGCAGCAGTTTACCAACACCAAGTGTAATGTTTCTGAGCGCTTTCTGTTTTGATATGACAGCCCAGTAAAGAGGACGAGCAAGCTCTCCAAACCACATTCAGCCATGCTTCTGCAAAGAAGATGACTGGCTTGCAGCAGGGTTTTTGGGGTTGGGTTTTTTTTTGTTTTTTTTAAAAAAGCAATTGCCTTATTTCCCACTGCTGCAAACATTTCTGCATCTCCAAGAGGTTTGTACATGCAGCTCTTACCAATGGGCAGCATATCTAGTAGATGGCAGATGCAAACAATTTTTGCATAGGTTTTAAAATCTGAAATTGTTCAAATCTAGGTGTTTATGAAATGAATTTTACAAGTTCACTGGCAGGTCTAGGAGAATTTATATAAACTTTTAGTATGACTGTGTTACAAAAAACCCTGGGTCCTAAAAAAATTAATCTAATCCTCAAACCCCACAGGTAACTTGAGCCCCCACAGGATCCTCAATGTGAATCCTAAATGGGCTGTATGGCTATACAGACTGACTCCAGGAGTAAAACCACTACTTTCACAGAGTTCATTTTGGTTTTTGCCAGATAAAAATTCAGCTGATTTCTAGTCCGTATTTTGATGCTGGTTTTAACCACAAACCCCATACATGGCTCAAAACCCTGAGTCCTGACACAGTGATACACTACCTCAATCTACCCAAAATGCCCAAACATCCTATTTTAAAAAAGGACAGCAGGGAAGAAGGGGGAGAGCAGTATTATACTTTTACATTTAAATTTATCTGGCTGTTACATTTTGTTTAGCAGTTCATTTCAGACACGACTTTTCAGCTGACAGAAGCGATAATCACACTTTGAATTCCATACAAACGTGCCTGTCGCCTGCTTGTTCATTTTAGGCCTTTTCTGTGCCTGAATGCTTTCTCAGCAAGTGTGAAAAGACATGAAGTAATTACTATATTCTAAGGTTTTACATTTAAATTTGGACCTTTGAGAAGCATGCATTAAAAGTTAACATAATCAATGAGGATGAGGAGCAAAAAAAAAAAAAAACCTGCTTAAGAGCTCCCAAAGACCACACCATAAAGACCAAATTTCCCTGTAAAACTATTTAGGCATCACAGCAATTGGTGCTACAGATAAAGCAGGGATGGTTGGCATGTTGGGAATTTCATGCAACATTTCTTCCTTGTATTTGTCATTCTTGTCCCTAACCCAGTGGTCAGGGACTCAAAGAAAGGCAGTTTCTGCTCAAGCATCCCACTATTCTCCTTCTAGACTATAAGGAAGTCACGCTTTCATCAAAGCCACAGGTATAAAACTCTGTATACTACTGGCCAAATAAATAATTGTACAGTACTATCTTACACCATTTTTCAGTGACAGTAGTACCTAAAAGCTATGTTTCCTTTGCTCTTGTTGAGAGGGGCTCTGAACAGGGAGTAGAGCATCCTGCCTGGCAATCCCAGGCTATTCTAGAAGATAGCACTGAAATAATCTCTTCCAGCCCCAGCCTGTAATTTTATTCACCTACAATTCAGGTGACACTGTTGCCCTGGATTCCTCCTCCTTGTTAGAGATTAAAATGGCTGAAGTCAGACCTGAAATAGTGTAGTATTTCAAAAATCTGTGTGGGAATTCAAAACACAGGGACAATTGGACACTGCAATAGCTCTTATGCCCTACTGACACTTTAAAATCCTCTCCTCCCTCTAGTCTCAGCAGTAAAACCAGCTTTAAAACATTTCTGTATTTTTAAAGCAGTTGACCGATTTCTGCTCAGTGTCTTTGCTCTCTCCTCCCCTCCTCCTTCAGTTGCACCAAGTTCACAGGCAGAGAAAGAGAAGTTAAAGCAAGAAGCATCCAGGAAAAACTAAAATCCTAGCTCACTCCACCTCATGCACACAAGGCAAACGTGAAAATCATCCTTAAAATTCAAGTTTCCATAATTTTTCAAGTGCCCCCTTGAGAAACTCCCTAGTAATCAAATTGTTGCTAGATCTGCTGGAGCTTATTAAGAAACACCTCTGTAAGCAGAAACAAGACCTCTCTGCCGACTGCTTTATCTCAGTGGAGAATTTGTTGGGTACAGGTCCTAATTGGCTTCTCCATAATTTAGTCCTGACACTGGCTGCACACGTGGAGAGGTCTCCGGAGGCTGAAAGACTCTCCTGCTGTTGCAAGCACATAGCAGCTTCCAGGGTTTACAAGACTGAGGGCACTCAGAAGGGATTTAGACATCCAGCCAAAATTGTACGGCAATGAATCAGCAGTCTGTAAGCGCAGGACCTCCAGAAAATAAATTGGATAGAAATATGAGTGATTATCATTTCAAGCATCTTTATCCTGACATCCCTCACATGTATATCAGACTACATGGGTACAGCTTAGACACCAATATGATCGAGGTAGACATCATAGCCAGACAGAATAAAATACAAAGTAGTTTTGGCTGTTCTGAGCTGACAAAGCATCGGTTTGGGCTTATTAAGTACTCAGCTAGGAGGCTGAAGAACTGGGCTCCCCGTTCCTCCTACTGACTTCATGCCCTAAAACAAAAGTATTAAGTATACAATGTATTTCATTAGAATAGACATCATTGTGGATAGGGGTATAAAAAGCCCTACTTGACTCTCAGCATGCAGCACTGCTGCTGGAAGACAAATTTAAAGCTAAGGATAATGGGGAAATACACAGAATTACAGCTCTACCACACATAAGTGCCTCCCTAACTGCCCAGGAGAGACTCGAGTACCAAACGCTGCCCAGCTATCTGGAAAAAAAGATACGCATTTTCTCTCACATTTGCTCTGGCTGCTTGCCAAGAGTTTGCACACAATTTCCACATGGATTTCCAGACTTTCCAGTCTTCCTATGTTTTTATATATACATATATATCTCATCTCAGTGCACTCACAGTAAGGCATTTGGAGCGTGATCAGCACAGACCTGAAGGGAAGCCAGCTTCCGGAGATCACAACACGTGCAAAGGAGACCCATGGTGTTTAAAGATGAAGTCCATCTACTTAAGATAAGGCTGCGTTTAGCTGTAATTCTCTATTGGACTTCAATATATACATAATATACACACATATGTACGATACATATATAAAATGTTTTTAAACACAGTAACGGTATTCTCAGCAGCAGAAGAAAAATTGCTCATCGGCTGAATTCTTCCAAAGAAAAAATTATACTTAAAGGCATCCGAAGACCATTGAAATAAAGACAAATCTCAAAGCAGTTCCGGAAGAAGATGTACCAAGTGCTCGCTCCCCGTGAGGGAGCGGCAAGTTTGGACCCCGTTTCATTGCTGGGGCATGTCCCCATTGCCACTCCCTTAGCAGACGGCCAACAACCAGAGCCACCGTTTGAACCCTTTCAGTCATGCTTTGGTCATGCTCTAACCTAGGGGAAGCGGAGCCATAAACATGCTATTACAATAAATCATCTACTGCTTCCGTGAGGGAATCTCTACACACAAATAGGCTGAAGAACGATGCAGACAGGAGGTTGTATCACTAGAGCAATGTAGCTGATGAAATGCCATTTTCCACGCACCAAATGGTAGCTATTTTTTTTGCCAACTCACAGACATTTGGATAAGACACCTTATTCTGTCTTGTGATATAAAGCCATTTCTAATCACTTACCCACTAAAGCGTGGTAAAACAATCAATGCAATTAAGATTAATTACTCTGTTAGTGTGAAAAACAGTGTCCCAGACCTTTATATTATAGCTTAAGAACACCAAAGATAAAAAGCTACTCAAGAATCCTCTCCAGAGGACAAAAACTTCCCTTTTCTCATCCAGCAAAATGAAACAAAACAAAACAAAAGAAATAAACCAATTGACTTTCTTCCAGAAATGGCTTCCCATACTGCCATTACTTAATCCTCAAGGTGACCTGATTTAGGCTGAAAGTACCAATAGATTACCAGAAGGAAGAAATAAAAATAGCACAGAAATGCTATGTGCTGTTCTCCTGAGATTCACGAATACAAAGGACAAGGACAAAATCTTGCTGTCAGTACAAGAAAAAAAAAAAAAAAAAAAAAAAAAAAAAAAAGAAAAAAAAAAAAAAAAAAAAAAAGATAAAAGAAGGAAAAGAATAGCAGAATCCAGCCCCCCCTCCGCTCTCCAAAGTATAAACTTCCATCCTCCCAAAAGCCAGGTCTTGTCAACAGATAGGCTTTGCTTTCTTTAACAGAAACTCTAGCAGGATTTTAAATTAACCTTAAGAAAGGGTCAACTTCTATAGGTTTGCTGAAGCATGGGAAGGAATTATGAGAATCATTTTGGAAAATTATTAGCATAGTCTGAATTTTTCATATTTAGATCAGGAAACAAACATACTAAAAAATGCCCAGAAGTAATCCCTCCCCCAGAAACCCTTTCTGTTGAAGCTTACCGTTTGTTCCTTTTAGAATATCCAGCACATAGTTTGCACATAGAACATTTTTAACGTACATCAGTGAGGTGGGGTTTTATTTTTCCCCAAGCACCTCTATCATCTTAAGGAACACAATGCCCAAAGCAGCCATCACTTGTTGAATGTCTCTACCAGAACCACTGATGTCAAGAACCAGTCACAACTGCGACTTCGGCAGTAGTTTAATACCCGGTTTGTTTTGATTTCCAGAAGACTACCCTTCCTCTAGTATCACATAGAGGGAGAAGACAGAATAGGAAGCCCAAAAGAGACGGCTGGAAACAGACCCTTTGTGCTCCTCAAATCTAAGATGTAGAGTCATCAAAGAAGCAATTTTTTTGCTGCTACACAGCCAAAATGGTAGGTCAGAACACAAAGGCAATATGGTAAGATCTGGTTTTCACTCTCATTTTTCACAAGCAGGAGCTCACCTCACCCTCCTGTGCACAACATGCTCCAGGAAAGGCATATGGTGCTCTTGATCTCCAGCAGTGAAAGAGAGTACATGTCATAAGCTATTGCTCCCACCGGTCACTTTAAATTACACAATAAGCATAGCAAAAATTTGATTCATGCACGTGTAGAGGAGTCTGAGTGTTAGGGGTAGCCCTATGTAAATCCCCCAGGGAAAGTCCGATAGAGAATTACAGGCAAACACAGCCCTACCTTAAGTAGCTGGGCTTTGTCCTTCATCCTTAAACACCATGAGCATCCTGACCATGTAAGTAGGACCTTGAGAAACTGGCTCTCCTGCAAAATAAGTCTGTGCTGGCCACACTCCAAACACCTGACTGAGCACCCTGCTATGCCCTACATCTAATGGTGTATCACTGTCGGTGACAGTGCTTCCAGTGCAGAAAAGGTACTGACAGATGGCAGGTTTCTGTATATGTACAGTGCTCTGCCCACTCGTCATCTGAACTTGATTTAAAAAAAATACTTGCCATAGCTACACCAACAAAATAGGATTTACAAAATGCAGGAAAATATATGTACTTATCTGCGTATGATTGCACTGAAAAGCACTTTGGTTTGTGTGTTAAATGCATTAAAGGATTACAGGTGTGCATTTAGGCATCTTGCAGAACTTGTGAGCCAGCATAATTGTTCAAGGAGAAGCCTGGAAGGAAACAGTAGGAAATTCGATCTTTGTTTTCTCTTTTGCAGTGTTTTTACAAAACAGAAAACAATCCTTTGAGAACATCCTGAAATCCAAAACCAGACCTAACTTCCCTAAGGATTATATCAGCATTTAGATATGTACACACTGTTCACTCTGCTCTTCATAAATATCTAGGAGGATAACAGCCCTTAGTGAGGGGTTTTAACCATGTTTAGACCAGGTTTTGCAAAATAAGAGTGCAAGTTCAGAGTAAAACCTATTCAGAGATCTAATTCTCCAGATAGCAGGTTTGATTCTCATCTTGTTTGCAGCAATAATTCCACAAATACCACTTTGCTCCACTGAGTTGTGAAACAAGTTCAGAGACTTCAGAACAGGTTTTCAAACAGATGAATATGAATCCTGCACACTGCCCTCAATGTTGGAACTGAGTGGAGTATTCCTCCACTAATTACAAGAAAGCTTGGTAAGTCAAACCAGATGAAAGTTACGCTACTGAGGAAATTATATTTGCATGAAGCTTTTCATTTGTTTGTCAAATTTCACAGCTATTCAGATCACAGATATTTTTAATACAGACAGATATGCACATCAAGAGTAAGAAGGACAAGCCTCAAAGATGTGCTCACAGCTGGCACACGCTGACACTTCCATCCTGCTGTGGTCTTCTACCCTACTTGCTTAAATCATCAACTTCAGAAGACAAACAAGAAGCACACAAAATGGAACCCTTCCAAATTGCCACTTCTTTAAAAACAACTGCTGTTGATGAAGCCTGATCCAAATGACCATTTAAAATTAAAATCTGAGTGTAACAGACCAACCTCTGCATACTACAGGTAAAATACATGTATATACCTTTTACTTCTTCTTTTAACATTATGTACTGCTTCGTTTTCAATAAAAAAACCACAGCATTTATCATCAGCACGCTCTCATCAGGACAATTAAGTCTATACTCAGGAGAGAGAAAAACATGGTCAAATGACAGACTTCGGCAAGGCAAGCTGTGGTGAACACCGCTGTTGTAGGTCAAGTTGGTAGAGGTCTAGTTACCCACCCGGCGGGCTGCGGTGCCGCCAGGGCAGAAAGGATGCACAATCCCTTTCCCAGGGCAGAGCTTTGGCTCACCTCTGATCAAAATGCAGGACTATGAGCTAGATCATGTCTGCTGCTTACCTGCCCAAGGGTAGTAAGGTCTCAAACTCCTACAGCTGTTCATTCAGTGAGCATGAGCTCTAAATCTTCACACTGTACCTTGAGGATTAGTCCAGCTTTACCACTATATTGTCTGAGACAGGTTAATTCACCTTGATATCTTTTTTTTTCCCCCCATCCCTTCTGTTCCTCTCAAGCATTTTGATTTTTGCCATTGGTGGAAGGATGGTGGACCCCTCAGTCTGTCTTAGCCTATAGGCCCTACTATAAACAAAAAAAAGTTAATTCTTTGTAATCGTTATCACAAAAGCAAAAATGCAGCCAGCAAAATGAGTGATTAACCCAATATGAATATATGAATAATTGTTTGTTTGGAGCTTTTAAGTGGGACTGCTTAGAAATTACAGTAGTCACAACTAAGAATCAGAAAGCATACGTATTTGCAGTCTAGTTGCCGAGATTGTTACTGAATAAGTCAGTAGCCATTAAATTCTCCTTACAGATCCTCTGTTTAAGTTACTTCCTGGCATCAGTGGATTTGCACCACAAGAGGCTTCCTGAAAGCAGGAACAGGCTTCTCAGCCAGCTTTTTTTTTTTTCCCCTACTGCTCCAGGAGTTACTAAAAATTTAGAGTTTAATGCCTTCTTAGTCATTGCTCTATTACCCAACATGAATTGTATCTACTTCTTTTATTTGCAGGTTTCTTTGTAGAAGGGAGGAAATTTGGTCAAAAAATAACCTACGTATAGAATTTCTGCTGTTTCGTATGCAGCTGAGTCCCCGAGCGTGATAAAGAAATAGCTAAGAGAAATTCCACCATGAATCTGTTATTTCATGGAGTTATATGTATCCAATTCCTTAGCAGTTACAAAAGTTTATATTTTACTTTAACTGGAAGGGCAACAAAATTCAGAACAGCATCCTTAAAATAGCACCATGGGTATTTGTTCTTTGAATCAGGAGGGGGGAATCTATAGTGAACTACTCATTTTATTCCACACAGTATCTACTGTGTTTCTTTTTCCTTAAACGCACAGAAACAAAAATAAATGGCCCCACTGGCCAGTAATTTTCCTCTTTTCTAAGGAACTGCAAGACTAGTATGTCACTTTCAGATAAAAGAGACTTGGGCTGCAGGCTTTTTCAACACACAGAAAATGGATTTCATTAAGAAGGCAGCCTGCCTCCTTCTATTTCTCTCTTCATTTTGTCCTTTCAAAACACTCAAACAAGCAATTAGCTCAATGGGCTACTACTGATTACAGTCTCTTTGGAAGGAGTGAAGCATGAGCTCTTCAGCTGGAGAAAACTCCCAATAAATACCAAAAAGGACAGGGGAAGACTGTTTCACCATCAACAGCCCTCTCCTGAGGTCTTTCTGTAGCTAATGTCTCTACCTCAGGAAGGCCGACAAATGCAAAATCCTGGTGGCAAGTCTCTCCTTCACAGGAAAGTATTTCTAATAACCACAATGAAACTAAACAGCAAAATGCCTTTTTGTCTCCACCACCATGCTTGCCTCGGTACTTTTTGTGCCAAATGTAACCAGCTAACAAAAAGGGTGTTCAAAGCTTATTTTTTAAACTTTTTTTTTTTTTTTAAAGACTCCATCATTGCAGTTGGAAAAATTACTCTTGCCAGATTGCTGTGCTGCTTCAGGGCTCTCCCCCCCTGTTTGACAGAGGCCTGAAGCTATAGACCAAGTGCTTGCTCTTTGCCGCTCGCTTCAAGACTCCAACAAGTTCTTGGTTTTACAGTGTGACCGCAGATGCGGGCAGTGATGTACTCCTGAATGCTGTTTGGAAAATAAGAGTCTCAACACTGAGATTTTATCCACTGTCTCCTAGTTCAAAGGATCCCCAGAACAGCATCAACTTATAGATCCAGCAATGAACAGCATTTTCATAGAACAGCAAGTATGAAACACATTACATCATGTCATGGAGAAGAACAATTTTCTTAGATGAAACTGGTATAGATCCCTGATCTACCTAGTTTAAAAAAAAAAAAAAAAAAAAAAAAAAAAAAAAAAGACCGAAAGACCTTCAGTCTGCACAAGAAAGAAGCAACGCCAAGTTCTTATCTACTTTGCCTGGAGAAAAAAGTAAGCTATAACTCCTGGATTTTGCATTTATGGTTCTGACGAATTTAGGGATTAAGTTATCCTGTGAAGAAAAAACTCAGTCATCTCAAAGCTTAAAACTGAGGAAGGTTCCACCTTCTCCAGGGTGAGCATATGCCAAAATACTTAAGTCTTAAAACCAGAACACCAGCTTTTGCTGTGGATTATTACAGTGAAAAATTCTGAAGGGAAGATGCCCACCACCAGTGCTTAAATCTCTTTTGCAAACTGCTATCCCTACACATGCCCGATACTGTCTCACCCGCCCCTAGGTCCTGTACAGACTGGTGGGAGAGTACGTGTGGAAAGGAGTTCACTCAGTCTTTGCACGCTACACAGAGTCCCTACCTAAGCAAATTAACACCACAAACCATTTGGCCAGTTTAGCCAATGGGAAGGCTACAGATGTTATAAAATGAGAAAGAACGAGCCTAGTGCATCTACCTGGCGACAGGTCACAGCAGATTCAATTTCAGAAATAGCAAGAGTATTTTAGACTTAGATTAAGAGGCTTTCATGGCCTCTATATTTGCAGCAGAGCACACGGGGTGAATTGATTAACAGTCTTCATCAAACAGTAGGTAGTACAGCAAACAAAAGAGTAGTTAACCTCAATTCTAAAGCTGATTGTTTTTCCTGGCCTTATTATAAACTAGTTACTCCTAAACTGGAAAAATCATGAGATCATTTGATGTCAAACTTGAACAAGAATGCCATATAGTACTCATAAACTTAGAAATTTAATAAAGTTTAATTAAAATCTGTCTGCCTGTTTTCTGCACCCATGCTTCTCCAGAGCATGCATTTGGATGTCCATTCGCGTGTGTAAGACGGGAAAATGAGCTTTGAAAATAATGGCTATGGGATTGCATCTACCACCATTCCGAATAAATTCCAAGTTTGCAGTAGCTGGAGTTTATTATCCTCCAGATTAACTGGACAGAAACCATGCAGTGTGAGTTACATCTTTATTGCGAAAAACATCTATACAGCATTGCCATTCTTGTTAACCCTTGATATTCTCTGACACAACAGACTGAACCGGCTGTATGTTCCATATCCTCTGCTCTTTACTAGCGATCCAAGAGAAGACTAAAGGCACTTCACTATGGATACACCAAGAAGCTCAGTTTTGTTGCTCATATTGCAACAAAATGAGAATTTTACTCTATAAGCAATAGTCACACAAGTATGACTGTTTACTTCTATCAGTTCAGTACTTCAGAATTCCCGACATCTATCACTTGAAGGTTTTGGTCTTCTGAAACACGTGAGTGCTTACAGCTGTTGAGCTTACATACTCTGTTTTAACTTGATAATTTTGTGTTCACAGCTCTTCAGGGCACAGTGTTTGTAAAAACAGGCAAACACATTATACATAAAGAACTGGGGAGTTCTGCAGCACACAGCCTAGTCTTTGGTAACATTCACTACCTTTGGTCTGCTACACAGAAAGCTCTTATCTCACTCCAGGGTCAAAGAAAAGCATCCTGAAGGTCATTAGCGCTACATTTCTGAAGTTCAAGTTTCCTATCATTGGCAAACACGGTAGCTAAACAGTAATCACAGTGCAGTGCAATAATCAGTAACATTCATAAGAACCCAACCAAACCTTTAATTCCTTCTCAAACAAAAGGAGGAAGGAGGCTGATTATTTTAGGATTCATAGCAAAAGATGCTGAACTATTTCTGAACATTCTCAAAAGGTGATTCAGACAGACTACATGCAAGAGAAGTTTTGTTAGCACTTGTGGTTTAACCCCAGGCAGCAACCAAGCACCCTGCAGCCTCTCACTCACTTCCCCCCACCCAGTGGGATGGGGGAGAGAATCGGAAGGAAAGAGGTAAAACTCGTGGGCGCAGATAAGAACAGTTTAATAGAACAGAAAAGAAGAAACTAATAATGACAATGGTAACAATAATAAAGTGACAATAATAATAATAAAAGGCTTGGAATATACAAGTGATGCACAATGCAATTGCTCACCACCTGATGACCAACACCCAGTTAGTCCCCGAGCAGCAATCCCCCCAGCCCCACTCCCCTGTTTATATACTGGGCATGACATCACAGCGTATGGAATACCCCTTTGGCCACTTTGGGTCAGCTGTCCTGGCTGTGTCCCCTCCCAACTCCTTGTGCCCCTCCAGCCTTCTTGCTGGCTGGGCATGAGAAGCTGAAAAATCTTTGACTTAGTCTAAACACTAGTTAGAAACAACTGAAAACAGCAGTGTGTTATCAACATTCTTCTCATACTAAATCCAAAATGTAACACTACACCAGCTACTAGGAAGAAAATTAACTCTGTCCCAGCCAAAACCGGGACAGCACTTCTAGAAATTACTCTGAATTTTACAGATTCAGATCCTAAAGCAAAGTCCTAGGGCAAAAGGTAAGGGACTTCTTTCCTCAATTGTAAATAAATCCATATTGTTCACTGGGTCCCTGCAGAGATGCTGTAACCAGCCACGTTTAGTTCTTATTTCTAGTTTTCACAGTCCTCCCTACAGCTTTTCTGACAAGCTTGTCACATTTTCAAGAAGCACTCCAAAGGTAAGCCTTATTTATTTTAAGTTATCCTAATTCCATCCAACGCAATGGAGCTGCATTGAGTGTCACAGATGAAAATTCTCCAGTTTTATCTGGTCTGCTTTCCTATTATACTTTATACTCTATTTATACTATAATCTTTAGCATGCCACATGTAAACACATATAAATACAGTTTCTTTGATCCTTTTCTACCAAAGCAGAAAATTAACTCTAAGAAACTTACTGCTCTAACATTTTCAAGCCTATAATACATACAAGTTTGTTCCTTTCGCCTGTAACAGCAAGAAACTTGGGAACTACACAACCAATTTACTACTGTTAGTGCCATACAGAATGGTGACACAAACTCCAACCTGAGTAAATAGTTCTGCAAGGCCATCCCCACCAAATACATCTCAAAATGGAACATGGGTACCCTGGACTAGGAGACAGAATAACGTATTTCTTCATCTCAGAATTCACTTTCCCCCCCCC
>VYZV01006071.1:146679-172225 GCA_013401275.1 Pandion haliaetus | reverse complement strand
CTGGGGAGGTGGGGTGCAAAAGACTATAGATAAAGTTCTCTTAAAGAAGAGAAGACCTGTATAAGAAGTGTAGTTATGATGTTAAAAGGGAAAAGTGGCTAGTCACATGTGCTTGCTTTAGTGGAAAAGTTCTGCTTCTCATACAAATACGAAGGCAGGTGGCCTTCTAATATATTTCAAGGTAATCTTTTTTTATGGTGATTGAATAGGCAGGAATTTAGAGGGAGGTTGCATCATTCTGGGCTCCTGGTGAGGCAGCAGACATTTTAGGAAGTCCCAGTACTTCAAGTGATACTTTGACAAAGTGGTGTCTTGTTACTGGTAGATCTTAGAAGGTCAAGTGATTTAAACCTAATCATTGAGTTAATATTGGGAAGGAGAAATACTCAAATTCCTCGTGCCCTCATGAAGAGATCTCTTCCGAAATGCTCCTCATTTCTTCTGTCTGGCAAACTGCAGTATGTGTTACTTTGCATAAGTAAAAAACAGCTGCTGTACAAAATGTAATGCAGCAAAACATAAACAGATAAAAGGTAAGCCCATTGGTGGTGTGTTGCAGTCTCTCTGAAACAAAGACCCAAATAGGAAGNACGTGGCTTAAAAAGACTATTCGTTACTGTAATGATGCTAATGAGAAATTAGGGTTGTTTTCAAGGTGGCAGTATACAGTACTGCCTGCATGAGGGCTTTCTGAGAGGAAGGATCTGTGTTTTCTTCCAGGAATGCATAATCAGAAATGCATTTGGACTTCATTTTACTAAATCTGTGAAAAGATGGGGGCTGTTCTGTAGCACTGTAGGAATCTGTTTTGATTTATGGGTGATAGTAGATGCTACAAAATACCACTTAAAGTAATCAGGAAGCTTTGTGCTCTGAAAACTTTTAGGGAATTTCTTGTGGACACCTTGAAGCGGTAGCAGGTATTAAAGAAGTTTATGTATGATAGTTTGCATTTCCCTGGCACCTTTTGTGGAAGGATGAGTGCTTCGTAAATCTGAAGAAAATGTTTAAGCTTTTTTGTGTGGTAAATAGGACTCTGTCTTTATGGCTGGAGAAAGTCCATAGAGCAAGTCGAGTAGCCAGAACTCTTCCCCTCTATGTGGGGCCACCAGGTGCTCACACGGTCACATCCTGAACATGCTCTGTACTTCCAGAGTGCCTGTGTCCAAATTGCTTCAAAGCTTGCATTTTTCTTTACGTTTTTGTTAGCTAATGGAGTGATGCTTGACCCTGGAAGGAGTTACTTTCTGGACATTCATTGTCTAACTGGTAGTCTGCTGCAGAGAGGTTATTTTTAGTGAAAATAAGCTCTGCTGGTTTTGATTGCAGTTCTTTGGCTGGCGTAGTAACCAGTGAATGCTGAATACTGAATCTGTCATACTGTGCTAGGCAGATTAAGGAAACACTTCAAAGTTCTGGCTAGTTCAGGCTCAACTGTGGTTGTTAAGATTTATTACTTTTGACTGTGAAGGGGGGGAAGAAAACAAACTCATTTCATTTGAAAGAAAAGCTGAATTTCCTTTTTCATATGTTCCTCATGCAGTTTAATTGCATGCCAGGGTTTCATTACATTGACAACAGTCATGACATGACAACTCAGGTAATGAAGCAGAGAAACTTTAATATGGCTATAGGGATAAGCTGTTCTTGAAGTACAGAGAAAACAGAATGCTTCCCAAGCCAAGGAGGAGCCCAGAGCTGGGTTAGGTAAGTGTCACTGAAGAAAGGTGTAGAAGAGCACAGATAAACGTTTTGTCTCTTCCTTAAGGAGGAGAAGACAATGCAAGAGAAGACTTGTGTAACATAGATGCAGGTGTGTAGTTAAAAGGGAAGAGTGGTTACTTACATATGCTTATTGCTAACAGCATTTTGTTCTAGCTTCAGTGATCAAGGGATTGAAGTCTGTTCTGTATGCAACCTATCTTTTTTTAAAAAAATAAGTGGTTAAATTTGTGCTATGTGCTTTTGTTGTTGGGTCTTTTTTGCTTAGTGATGTAAGCGAGAGTCTGGAGGTTTGCAGAGCAGCCATCTTTGCAGAATAAAACTCCTTGTGCAGAGTTTCTCATGGGTGAATCTTGGTGTGTGCATGTGGTTATCTGTCTTCATGCTGCTCAACCACAGCTGCTAATTCCAGCATTGTGTTAGCTCTGCATCAGGGAGCCTGTAGGGGAGATTAATTACTTTGAGGCCTAAGGCAAGCTGCAGGGAGTGTTCACATGCTTTCTCTATCCAGAAGGCTATGGAAGAGGAATGAAAAGGAAGCCTGAAAGAGGTTAAGAGTGTGTATAATGTTATATATGAGTTGGAGTTGAGTCTGCTGGAAGGATGACAGGAACCAGTGGGAGAGAAACAGATACAGGAACTAAAATGGCTGAAGCTTTGTGGCTTAAATAGAAGAAAATGAGAAGGTGTTTGCTCAGATTAAGGAAATGAATCAGATGTGCTTAGTCTGAGTGATTCACATAACTCATGCCAATCCTTTACAGGTTTTCTTAGGTCCTGGTGTAATATGATTACGTTTCCACCTGTGGGTATGGCAGACCTTCCTCAAATCAGGGAATCCATCTAGGCCGTTCTTATACCACTGCTCGCAAGAAGTGTCTCAGTGAATTTCAAGCAGAGTATAAATAGAGTGGAATACTAGCAAGCTATTGAAAGAGCAGTGCAATAGTATCTGCTTAAGTATATGCTTAGGAAGCTTGAAAGAACTGGGAGTAAGTTCATAACTAGTCTATACCTCAGTAGCTGCTGTGGAGTGTTTTGCAGTTCCCTCTGGTTGCATGCCACTGCTTCATCTGGTTGTCACCTTTCAGCAGGAGCCCTGTTTCTGCTGCAAATGGTATATGGAACTAGTTTGTGTCCTTGCCAATGCATGCTTCTGGAGGACCTTTCCCTGCTATTAATAAACACTGCCAAATTTGACAAGCTGGACCGAGCTGCCTGCTGAAGTGCCTACTAGGAGTGGACTGCAGGAAGAACCTCAGTTGCATTGATTCAGAGTAGCAGCTGAGGAATCCTTTTAGCATGGCAGTTAATCGCATTTAACACCTTTGACTAAACTAGAGCTAGTAGAGTTCTAGCAAGTATAACTTTCCTCCTTAAATTTACTTTTTTCTTTTTGCAAGCCTGACTACTTCAGGAATAAAGTCCAGCAGAGCTTGTTTCCCAGCTGGATGTATGTGTGAAGGACTGGGGAAAATAGCGATGGTACCGCTTCAATTTAAAAAGCAACAACAACACAAAACATTTCAAAGCACACGAAAAGTTCTTAGAAGCTTCATGCAGTAGTTGAAACGGACTTTGGGTGTAGGGCTGCAGGAGACTTTTGTAGGCAATGTCGCATTGGAGTTCCTTCTGTGAAATGTTGAGTAGTTACTCTGGCTGCGCTAGCAAAGGCACGTGAAAGGTGTTCGAATTGGCATTTTCCTTGAATTTGCTGCTCCTGAAATCTACTCAGCAAGTATCACTGGGTGAAGGTGGCCTGGAAGAACTGAGCCAAACAATTAGGAAAACTTGGGTTCTGCCCTCTTAATATTCCTTGATTTTAATGCCTGTCTATCCCTCTCTTTCCCTGCTTCATGCTGGGAATTAACAGTCTTTCTTTTTCTCTGTTCGCTCCATGCTGGGAGTGTTTTCTGGCACAGAAGAGTCCCAAGCATCTCAATTTTATGAACAAGATCCTAATGTGTGTACGTAATGATCCTTTTAATATATCAGTAGGTAGCAGAAATAGAATCATGGAGGGGGGGTGTTCAGTGTAGGTTAGAATGACAGTGCTGGGGTTTTAGAGTTTAGATAAACATTTCCCTGTTAATCAGATTGGTATATGGACTTTTTTCCAGAGTTTTGTCCACTCTTGCTGTCATCTTTAGATTGAGCAACTTGGGAATAATTTTTTGGCCACATAAGACATGAGTCAGCCTCTATAACTTCTTCCCAGCCAGTCATGTGTTCGTGCATTTTTCCCTTGACCTGACAGGGAGACGATCCTTTTCTCTTAATAGAAATAAGTATGGGTAGATGTGAGCTTCATGAAAAGCAAACAAGCCAAACAGTCGCTTTTGTTACTTCCCTTTTTTTCCTCAGTTTCCTGTATTTCCTTTCCTTCTTTGGGTGGAGCAATTTATCTTTATAATTATTAAGAATATAACTAATAAACCCCAGGAATTTTGACATTCATTTTGCTGTGGTTGTTAAAACATCAGTATAATGTAAATTTAAAATAGTCTATTAAACCTATTATATACTTAAACATGTCTAGTGACTGTGCTGCAAAGAGGTCCCTTGAAACATGGAGTTAAAAAGTCGTTGCAATTGGTTGCCCATGATATAACCCCAAATGACTCTATGAGCTGAGTAAAATTCAGAGAAAACGATCACCCACGTGATGGAAACCTTTATTCTTTAACAAACCACAGAAATCTGTTCTTGACTTCTCTTGCAGCTGAGCGTGCTCTAGATACCATGAATTTTGATGTGATCAAAGGAAAACCCATTCGCATCATGTGGTCTCAGAGGGACCCCTCCTTGAGGAAGTCAGGGGTTGGGAATGTCTTCATTAAGAACCTGGACAAATCCATTGATAACAAGGCACTTTATGACACATTCTCAGCGTTTGGGAATATTTTGTCCTGCAAGGTGAGATGTGGTTACTTTGTCCAATTCTGTTATAGCAGCGACATGGTCAGACACGTCCAACATAGGAAGCGAAAGGGCCGCCTTTCACCAAGTGAGGAGTGGAGTCTCTAAAAGGCAGAGTTGACCAAAAGGTCAGGGTTTGCTGAAGTTAGTCAGATTTGGTTATGAAGTGTGCAAATCTGAAACACAGATAAAATCTTCCCAGTGTTGACTCTTGGCAGTAACCTACTTTCTCGTGCTGGCCTTGTGTCTGAGCGTGACAGAGGAGAAAAAATGTTCAGAGAGCTGACATTTTGCTTTCCTTTCCCATATCTAGGTGGTGTGTGATGAGAATGGCTCTAAGGGCTACGCGTTTGTGCACTTTGAGACCCAGGATGCTGCAGATAGAGCCATCGAGAAGATGAACGGCATGCTACTAAACGACCGCAAAGTGTGAGTGTCACAGCCAGAAGCAGCAACGATCGCATGAACCGTGATGCATCTCGGTATTAACAGGGACACACAAGGCACTGGTTCTCCTGGCCCAAGCCTTGGCCTGCTACCTCTCCACTACAGGGCTGGTGAGTGACCCTGCCCAAGCCATGGCCTGCTACCCCTCCATTACAGGGCTGGTGGGTTTCCCTAACCAAGCCTTGATTTGCTACCTCTCTGCTAGTGGGCTGGGGTGGGTTTCTGTGGCCAATACTCTCTCCACTGCAGAGCTGGGTGGGCATCTTTGGCCGACCGTAGGACAGGTGATTTTTCTGGTTGGTCTGTGGGCTGTTTGTCCTTCTGTTCTGCTGTCACCCTTTCTTGTCCCCATTCCCAGCTTCAACTACACACTCATTTTTTTTGCCTCGCTGCCAGTCACATGTTGTTTTTCCACTTTTGAAAACAAGCTGCTCATTGGGATTTTCATTCTTTCTTACAGATTTGTTGGGAGATTCAAGTCTCGTAAAGAGCGGGAGGCTGAGTTGGGAGCCAAAGCAAAGGAATTCACCAATGTTTATATTAAAAACTTTGGGGATGACATGGATGATGAAAGACTAAAGGAGCTCTTCAGCAAATATGGTAAATACAGAAACACTTTTAATGAGGCTGTGAATTTTGTGACCCATGGTAGTTTAACAGTTTACCAGGGTCACTTTGAGGCTGAGGAATACAAAGAATTGAGGTGTGGGTAGTAGTTGTGTCAAATGTTGGACAGGAGGCAGAGGCTGACCAGCAAGTCAGAGAGAGAGGGCTGGGGCTACTATATGGAGTTTAATAGTCTTGAAATAGTTTTACAATATTTTACTAACCCTGTCCCTTGGTAACAGGTAAAACTCTGAGTGTTAAAGTGATGACAGACCCCACTGGAAAATCCAAAGGCTTTGGCTTTGTAAGCTTTGAAAAGCATGAAGATGCTAACAAGGTATAACCAATTTCTATGCTGCTTGGGTTTCTTCAGAGAAGAAAAACTTACTTGGTTTATCATAGGAGCCTGTTACTGAAATGAGAGAAAATTCTGCCTCAGGCATAACCTCTTCTAGATGTGTGAACTTGGAAACCTTTTGCACCTCACTAGCTTGACATTCAAGGGTAACTTGGCATTTCTCCAAATTACTAGATCCACACAGAATCAAGAATGTTAATTGCTGAAGAAATACTACAATGCAGGGCTTAAGGAGGAGGAAGGCATCTAAGAGTGAGAACATTGCTTAGAAATGGTCTTCTCTAGTATGGTTGTTAAAATTTGGCCTTAATTCCAAGAAGGGGTGGGGATAAATTCACAAGTTGCTGTTTGTCCAGCACTTAGTGTTGTTGTCAGCATGGTCTCTCCTGATAACTTCAGTTTGTCTTTAAGTTAGCCATTGTTACATGGAAGTGGTGCAAAGGTAATGTGGCAACCTTGGTTTATTGGCTAACAGGCAGGGATACAATGTGAGCTTTGAACAGTCCTGTTCTTAACAGGATCAGGTGCTGTCTTGCTTCAGCAGTTGACAGTTTCCTCTTGAACCCTCTGTCCAGGCAGTAGAAGAAATGAATGGGAAGGATATCAATGGGAAAATGGTGTTTGTAGGCCGAGCCCAGAAGAAGGTCGAGCGCCAGGCAGAGCTGAAACGGAAGTTTGAACAGCTAAAACAGGAGAGACTCAGCCGGTACCAGGTGAATAGTCTATTCTTTTTCTGAGTTTAAGCTCCATTTTCAGTCTGTTGGCAGACTTGAAAGGAATTGACAAAGTAATCCGTCATTGTCCTGTGACACATCCTGGGAGTTAAAATGTAAAGGTGACCCCTTGGTATTTGGGGGCAAAGGGGTCATCAGGGCATAGTCTTGGCAATGAAATGTTTAGGAGGACATGAGAAAAGTCATGCAGTCTCCTTTATTTTCAGATGGGGATACCTAGAAGGATGGTAAGAGACGGTATAACCCTATACTGTTGTCTCTAATTTATGGCAAAACTGGGTCATGTCAGATGACATCTGAATCTTTCCCACTCCTTGCGACATAGTGCTGACTGGAGACATGCGATGCCACAGGAAAGCAGAGGAAATCCAGACAAGCTCCCTTTCACCGCAGTGGGACTTGTCTCAATGCCTTTGCAACATTTATTGCCTTCAGCTTTGGGTGGTATGAAAGGAATGTTATGCTAAATTAAGACTTTTCAGACAAGTTACAGCTCTGGCAGATGGATGCTAACGGTCGAGGTGCTCAAGATTTTCTTTGTTACGAATGTCTTATTGTTCCTTCCCTTCTAGGGTGTTAACCTATACATTAAAAACCTAGATGACACTATAGATGATGAAAAGCTGAGGAAGGAGTTCTCACCTTTTGGGTCAATAACGAGTGCCAAGGTATTGTGGGGTTTGGGAGTATTTGGATTTTAAAGCCTGAACAAGGAACTGTTATTGACATGGGATTGAAGGGCAGTTCTTATATCCCTGGTCATTGTGGTCCTGAGAACATCTGGACTAGTAAATACACAGATTTCTTTGGGTCTCGGTGGGATTTTACTGAAAACAGGCTTCATTTCCTCATGAGAAGAGGAGGCAGGAAGTGGCAAACATGCTTGTTTGAGGTGACTGCCAATAAGCATGAAATGGCATTTCCCTATGTGCGTTTAGAGGCTGCACCAAATCTTTCCCATTCCTTACTGTGCAGTGTGGGCCTGGGGACACATGGTGCTTACAGAAAAGCAGAGTAAATCCAGACAGGTGACTTCTCATTCACCGAGTACCTGTCTCTACACCTCTGCAACAGTTATGTCCTACCTGCCTGAAATCTGACATTTAAAAAATATGGATTCTTAGGCTAAGTTCTTTTAATGGTACGCCACTAGCAATTGATCTTTACTGCAGGTGATGCTGGAAGATGGACGGAGCAAAGGGTTTGGCTTCGTCTGCTTTTCCTCTCCAGAGGAAGCTACAAAAGCTGTGACAGAGATGAATGGGCGAATTGTGGGCTCAAAGCCGTTGTATGTTGCACTTGCACAAAGGAAAGAGGAGCGAAAGGCCCATCTAACTAATCAGTACATGCAGCGCATTGCTGGGATGAGAGCCTTGCCTGCCAACACAATCATAAATCAGTTCCAGCCTGCTGCTGGGGGATATTTCATGCCTGCTGTGCCCCAGGTGAGCTGAGCTGGTGGTTTTTTTTCGGTTTGGTTTTTTTTTTTTAACCTGTCTTGGAGCTTTGGTTCAGCTGCAGTAATCTCCTTGAGCCTTTCTTATGACTATAAGCAAATAACTCCTAATGAGGGGTGCAGTCAGTGGAGTTAATTCTGTGACTTCCTGGTTGCCTGTTCTCTTAATGTGAATTGAGAGTCGAGTCCTGGCAACAACTGCCAAAACATGTTGTAAACAATGTTTGTTATTCACTTAGGTGTTGCCTCTGAGCTTCTCTGATCTTTCTGCAGGCTCAGAGCAGACCCACTTACTATGCACCCAATCAAATGACACAGATGAGACCCAACCCACGCTGGCAGCAAGGGGGAAGACCTCAAGGTGGGCATGCTAGAGACGATATTTTGGTTGTATGAGCCTCTTGGCTCTACTTTCCAACAAGAACAATGCATGCTTTCCTTTCCATGCACAACCCCAACCTGCTTCCTGCAGCTGACTGTCCTGACTTGCCAGTTGGTTCTGTTTTGAGGATTTCCCCTCATTTCTTCCATTAGGCTTCCAGGGAATGCCAAATGCCATGCGCCAGTCTGGACCACGGCCAGCACTGCGCCATCTGGCCCCTGCCGGCAATGCTCCGGCCTCTCGTGGCCTTCCTGCCGCTGCCCAGCGAGTTGGTAAGGTGTCTGCCTCCCAGGCTCTTTCCCTTGTCTGTGAGGGAGGAGGATGCTATTGAGACTTGACTTCTTACTTCCAAAGATGGTTGTCAGATACAGATAACCAAAGGCCACCTGGAGCAAGGGGCAGAGACAGCACCTGAATCTTTCCTGTTCCTTGCTGTGCAGTGCAGGTCTGGGGACAGTTGGTGCTACAGCACAGCAGTGGAAATCCAGATGGGTTTCCACTGGTTTGGAACTCATCTCTACACCTCTGCAACATCTACCACTCACAAAAAAAAAAAAGGCTGTGTAGGTTATGGATATTGTTTTCAGAGTAGAGCATCCCAATTCATTTTATTCCAGTGAATAGCTAGAAAATGCCCTAAATGCAAGATGTGGGATCATGGTTTAGTTTTAGGGAGAATAGCCCCTTTCTAAAGTAGCCACTTGCATTTTGGAGGCTGGTTTCTAAAGAAGTATTACTGTGCAGAGCATAGTTGGAATTCAGGCATTAATATCAGACATCCCAACTTGCTTGCATGTTGCTACAGGTGTTTGTAATTCTGTTCTCTTCTTTTGCAGGCGTTGGCACTGCAGCGCAGAATTTAGCTCCTCGTCCGCCTGTAGCTGCCCCTGCTCCTAGAGCAGTTCCTCCTTATAAATACGCCTCGAGTGTCCGCAGCCCACACGCAGCTGTACAGCCTTTGCAGGTAACACAAGGGTCTGGGCTGTGAATTCCCTGCAGTTACTGCAGTACAACAGGTTTTACATACAACTGAACTATTTTTACAGAAACTACAAGCTACTTTTATAACCCAGACAGGCATCATAATTTGGAATTTAAAAACCTGGCAGTTGTACGTTTGCTGGGGCAATGTGGTTGGTGTATCTGTCTTGTACTTGCAAGTCCCTTTTTACCCAGATTTGCTGTAAGGATATTTTTCTTGGTTCTTTGCCCATTTTGCAACCATTCATTCTCTCACCTCTTTGCTATATCTTCACTAGGATATCACTGAAAGCACAGTTTGCTTCCGCCACAAACCTCTGTGCTGTAAAAAAATCAGGCATGGATGTTGCTCTTTCTCAATTGCAATATTTGTCTCACAATGTTTGATCCGTTTTTGTAAGACATTTACAGTGCCTGTGTGTGACATTATGGCTTTTGCGTTCAGGACTTGGAAGGAGCATGTTTGTGAACTAAGGGCACCTTATCTGTCCTTTTCTGAAACTTAAGTTGCCTGTAGGCTTGACAAAGATTGTGTTTTAGAAGGAGGGAATATCTTATTATTGTCTCTAAATATGAAGCAATCGGCCTAGTATCTATTTCAGAACCCTCATGTCTGCCCTTCTATAGGCACCTCAGCCTGCAGTACATGTGCAGGGACAGGAACCGCTAACGGCCTCCATGCTGGCTGCTGCCCCTCCCCAGGAGCAGAAACAGATGCTGGGTAAGTGAAATTCCAGTGTTTACAGATTGCATTTTATTTTGGAAATCCCCTCATGTTTCAAAGATGACTTTTCAATTAAAAACTCGGCTGTCTGAACTCCTGTTTTCTTTTTTCCCAGGAGAACGTTTGTTCCCTCTGATTCAAGCTATGCACCCCAGCCTTGCGGGGAAGATCACAGGAATGCTGCTAGAGATTGACAACTCAGAGCTGCTGCACATGCTCGAGTCTCCTGAGTCCCTCCGGTCAAAGGTAAACTGGCTTGTTCCTTTAGATGGGGTGGATTGTGGGAGGCTTTGGTCAAGAGAGCAGGTCTCACTAGATAACTTGTCTCACCAAGGTGGAGGAGGCTGTTGCAGTGTTGCAGGCTCACCAAGCCAAGAAAGAAGCTGCCCAGAAGGTGGGCGTGGTTGCTGCTACCTCTTAAACCAGGAAGACTGGTGAGTGTCTTGGTCCTTAGCTTCAGTTAAAAGCTTCCAGAATCAAAGTAAATAAAGTATGGTTGGTGGGCCTCCAGACTGGCTGCATTCACTGTGTAGGTCCACATGCATTACTTGTCTGGTTTTAGTCCACTCTAACAAACAAAACAAACAAAACCCCCTAAGGTTGTTTCTTCCAACAGAATCCTTATTGTTGAAGCTTTAGAAATATTCTTCAGAAATCTTATTATAATTAAGCACCAGAAAGATGTTGCATAAGTCCCTGAAGTGTTCCTAGCAGTTAACATGTCAAGGGAGGAATAACGTATTGAGATGACTCTTGTGAAACTGCTAATCTGGGAAATAAAATGAGAGACACAAGATGCCCTAGTGACTTTTGAGGCTAAATAGGCTGTTAATGCCCATTCCTTATCCTGACAATCATCTGCCTACAGTATATATTAAAGTGCTTGGTGTCAGGAATGTCATTTCACTGCATAGGTCTGTGCAAGCAAATGCTGCCTCCTGTGTTTGGAGCTGGCTCTTGTTTAACTTCTGAGTAAGGTTTTTGATTCTTTGAATGTCTCTTCCTTCTGATGATCCATTTTTCTGTGGGTTGCCTGGAATGGATGTCTTCAGTACTTCTTGTGAAGCTGTTGTGGTCAGATGTCACAACTGAAAATGGTGAAGAATGAGGGTTCTTGGGTTTTCATACAGTGGCTCCAGTCATTGGCTTCTTTGCTAAAGAATTTGATTTTCCTGTCAGATGATGAGAAATGGATATTATTCACAACTGTTAACAGCTTTCCTGTACTTTGCAAATGATACTGGAGTCCTTATGGCTTGTAATGCTGGGAAGTTCACCAGCTTGGAGTGAGGTGTGCTGTCTGTAGGTAACTTAACTTGTCTGTCTTCCTCTTTTCTTCTAGGATGCAAAGAAGCCAAATAGCCCCTTCATAGACATCAGCTCGAGATGTTTGAAGATTCTTCACTGTCCTGCAGATCTCAATGCCATGCATCATATCACATAGTTATATTGCATTTTGTAAATTAATCTTTAAGATCTTATTTAAAAAGCCGACTGAAGCTCTAGATTTCCAAAACCAGAATTGGGCTTGCAAGCTTTTCCTTTGTGGTCAGAACAGAGCACCCCTTTGTGTCTTCTAAGGAGGACATAGAGGATTTTAGGTTGAAAGTATTTTGTGGTTTTGGTTTTAACTGAACAATCGAGTTTGGAAAGTCTGGAAAGCATTTATCAATAAAGGAATAAACTTTCACTGTGTTGGTCATACTTTCTCTCCATTTGATAAGTAAATGTGATATGGCTCAGTAAAATTAAACTGATGGGCAGTTGTCATATGATTGTTACATTAAAATTGTGATTTAATTGAGTTATGCTGCGTGTTAATTTTGGACAACCACTGTTTTGGAGCAGCTGTGTTAAATTATGCCACAAGCTGATTATGTTGGGTTTGGTTAGTGTCTGAATGGGTGATGACTGTAAGTGGGGATCTAATAGAAGGGTTGGGGAGGCATTTTTCAAGTGAAGTGTGAAAGGGCTTTGGCTCCCTGTTCGTCATCTGCTGGAGAGGAGAAGCTTTGCTGTTCTTTGTGTATCTTTCTATTTTTTTGCTATTTTATACTCTAAAGGTGGCTGCATTGGTGGGTTGATAAATGCTTTGTAAAGTATTTTGGGTGATGCTTTGGGCTAAAATGTGTTAAGTATATATGGCATGCAGTAATTCCGAAAGAAAGACGCTACAGCTGCTTCTGCCGCAGGAACATGCCTAGCTCAAACACCTTGTTTGCCCTGGGGACACAGGCGCCGGCTCCATAGTGGAACTGAGGCTTAATTTGTGTTCGGAAAAGAGTGGAAGCTGGTGGATGGAGCGTCCCGGGACAGCAGAAAGGGTTTCGGGTTGTAAATGCTACTTTTCCCGTCACTCCTCTTTTCCTTGGCACTCGGCTAAGCAAGAATCCCCCTTGAAAAGGCCGCGCAGGGAGCCCAGCGCCCTTGCAGCACCTTGTGCCCGTTTCCAGAGCAGCCCGACGACCCCGACCCGTCCGTCTGTCCGTCCGTCCCCCGGCTCCCGGCCCGGGCGGAGCGCGGCCCCGCGGAAGGGCGGGCGGAGCCGCCGCGCTGTTCCGGGGCGGGAGCTAAGATGGCCGCCACCAAGCGGGTGCTGTACGTAGGTGAGTGCCGGGGGCCGGGGGTTCCCCCGAGCGGGGCCGGGGTCCGCCGGCGGTGACGGCTGTCCGCCCCGCAGGCGGGCTGGCGGAGGAGGTGGACGAGAAGGTGCTGCACGCCGCCTTCATCCCCTTCGGGGACATCACCGACATCCAGATCCCGCTGGACTACGAGACGGGTGCGTGGGCCCGCGGGGACGGGACTCGGGGGTGGGCTGGGCCCGGCGGTCCCTGGCCGGGAGCTGCTGCCTCCCGTCGGAGCATCCCCTCGGTGGGGAGCGAGCCCTCCCGGGGGGACGGGACGGGTCACCGTGGGACCGGTGTGTCTTTGCTGCCCGTGACCACTTGCTTCCCTCTCTCCAGAAAAGCACCGAGGATTCGCCTTCATTGAATTTGAGCTGGCAGAGGTGAGAAAGGGGCAAATGCTTGAGCCTCATGGGCCCTCCTCTTCCTCCCCTGGTGTTTTGGGACTGGATCCTCTTCCCCTTGGAGGCGGCAGCGTTGCAGTTGACGGCAGTAGGCGGGGGTTACCTGCCCCAGCCTCGGATCGCTCTAGCAGCTGGAGCTGCTGTTCTGCTTTTCCAAGTTCCTGCTTTTCCCATTTTCTTTTGGGCTGAAGCAAGGCCACTGCCAGCCCACCCTGCTCCCCTGCTGTCCCTGGAGCTCAGCAAGCGGTGGGGGGGGGGCTTGGCTTTGTGGGCAGCACAGGCTGTCATATATTTACCTGCTTATAATCTCTCCTGGGCTTCATACAGGAGATCTCTCTCCTCCTCTCCCAAATATTGGTGTAAGCGATAAAGCAGCATATGTAAAATGGGTTTACTGGATTGGTTGTGGGTAGATGAACCCCAGGTGCTGGTTCGGGTACAGCTCTTGCAAAATCCATCAGTTTTTATGGCCCTGGGCTAGGTGAGGTTTAGGAAAACAGTCCTCTGGCAATCTTTTTTGCAACAAAATGCTGCGGCACATGTATGCTGAGCCTTGTTTTTAAAGGTAGAGAAAGAAAAAAACAATAATAATGATTTTTCTTTTGCTTTTTTGGCAGGATGCAGCGGCAGCTATTGACAACATGGTACGGACCCTGTTCCCACTTGCCTGCAGAGATGCGCGGCTCTGCCATCTTCCCAGTAGCACGGGGCAAGGCTCTGTGTGGCGTGGGCTATGTGGAGAAAGCAAGCTCTTGTTTTCCCCTGACCTCTGCAGGGATTTTGGGGGACGTGGTGATTTTTTACCTTTTGGTGGGCTTTGTTCTGCTCTTTTTTCCTCTGCAGAACGAGTCTGAGCTCTTCGGCAGGACAATTCGTGTGAACTTGGCCAAACCAATGCGAATTAAAGAAGGGTCATCTAGGCCTGGTGAGTTGGTGCCTGAGAGGGGAGAACATCCCCGTGGATGTTCAGAGCTTCGTGCATCCACCTTTCTGCTTTCCCAGACCCTAAGGCAGAGACCTCTGCTTTGCCTCCCCTTTCGGGATCTTGAGGATCTGAGCAGCATCCTAATAACCAAAAATATTCCCCAATTCCTTGGATGGAAATGCTCTTAGCTGCACTTCTAATTGCCTTCATGCCTTCTGACAGAGGGCACAGCACGCACACACACACGCCAGGCAAAATTACCCATGCATCTGGCCACATCTGTAAAAGCGGATGGGGCCGAGGCCATGCTGAGCAATCGCCCTGCATGGGGGTAGTTGCAGCGAACAGGCCGTGAGCTTTCCCTGCCCAGTGATGTGTGCCACCTCTGGGAGGAAGGAAAGATGACTTTGTCCCTTATTTCCCCACACGCCGTGTCCTTTGGAGTGGGCTGCTGTCAGCCGAGTGCTCCCACGTCTCGGGAGCGATCCTGCTGCCAGCACTGTGCTGTGCCCTGACCTGTGCTGCCACATGCGTGCTCACGCGTGGCCCTTTGGTTTGGTTCCTGTGCTCTGACCCTTCCTTTTGCTGTCGCAGTCTGGTCGGACGACGATTGGCTGAAGAAGTTTTCAGGGAAGACTTTGGAGGAGAACACAGAGGAAGGAGGAGCAGAGGCCCCCAAAGCAGAGGTGCAGGAGGTAGGAAGAACAACCGGAGGCATCTGTATCCTTGCTATCCCAAAGGCTGAGAGCACGGGGCCAGCTGTGGCTGGAGGCAGAGCAGAGGAATGTCATCTCAACTTGCTTTTTTCTTTTTGTGCCCAGGGCGAGCCTCCTGCCAAGAAATCCCGCATTAACCCTCAGGTTTACATGGACATCAAGATCGGAAACAAACCTGCGGGGCGGCTGCAGATTCTCCTGCGCTCAGATGTGGTGCCCATGACCGTAGGTGAGGAGAGGGTTAGCCTTCCCAGGGTGGTGGCTTCCAGCTGCAACGCAGCTCTCACCTTTCTCCCTCTTGCCCCCGAACAGAGAATTTCCGCTGCCTCTGCACCCACGAGAAAGGCTTCGGTTTCAAAGGGAGCAGCTTCCACCGCATCATCCCCCAGTTCATGTGCCAGGCTGGCGACTTCACCAACCACAACGGCACTGGAGGCAAATCCATCTATGGGAAGAAGTTTGATGATGAAAACTTCATTCTCAAACACACGGGGCCAGGTAGAGCCATCTCCCCAGGCAGGGGCTGGAGAGCAAAATGGCTCAACATTATCTAGGGGCCACACTTGGGCTGTTTTCACCAAGATCGTGTTGATAGTAGCAGCCCTGAATGATAATCTATGTTGGCCAAATGCTTCTGCGGTGTCAGACCGTTGCATATCACTGGCGTTGAGCAAGCAGAAGTGCATCGTTTGCTTTCCATCCACGCAGTGTTTATTTCCAGCATTACATAATGGAGAAAGAGTTTCAAAGCTGCTTTCCTGTTTGATTTTAAAGGAGGAGTGTCACAGTGTGACTATGAAAAGCAGCAAAAAGCAAGCACGTTTATCTTCCTACAAACAGCTTTTCTATTACTGCAACTGAAAGTAGATAAGCAATCTTTACCCCTTTCCATCTTTTCACGCATGCAAGTGTTTCTCTCTTTACATAATTGGTTTCCAATAGTATCTGTGGAGTTTAACATTCAGAGGCTTTTCTAAAACCGGCAGTGTTTTGCAGGGCATGGGAATGGGTTTGGGTCAAAGTCACGTGCTGGAGCTCATCACTCCATCCCCAGCCGTAACACTGCACTTTTTGATCACAGGGCTGTTATCGATGGCAAACTCTGGCCCAAATACCAACGGCTCTCAGTTCTTCATCACTTGTGATAAAACAGACTGGCTAGATGGGAAGCATGTGGTGTTCGGGGAGGTGACAGAGGGCATGGATGTGGTGCGGCAGATCGAGGTAGGTGCCCAGCAGCAGGGCGGTCAGGGCAGAGCTGACCTTCCTGCCCTTGGACTTCATGCCTTTAATTCCTACTGCTCTTTTTCTCAAAGGCTCAAGGCACCAAAGACGGGAAACCAAAGCAGAAGGTGATTATCTCGGACTGCGGGGAGTGCCCGTGAGCTCCCTTCTTGGAGGGGGCTGGATCGGGTGAGCCTGGCCAGGAGGGGCTAGGGAACTGGCTGGAGCGGGACAGCCCCGCAACCCCCCAGCAGTGCCCAAGCTCCCGCGGCTTCTGTCGAAATTCCTTTGCAAAACTTGGTGTGAACGTGCCTGCGGACAGCGCTGCGGGGGGTCTGACCCACCCGAGTATAAATCGCTTCTCAGCCTGTGCCGTCCTGTGCTGCCCCGAGCGGGGCAGGGCCGGTTCTGCTGCTGTACTCTGGAAAGACTTTATGTTTGGTAAAAATAAAACCTAGTTTTAAAAATACTGAGGACCTACCCTTGGCTGTTGAATTCTCACTATGTGAGGATGGATGGTCTTTGCTTTTGAGCAAAGATGTTGTGTTTTGGGGTTTTTTTTTTGTTGTTTTTTTTTTTTGTTTTTTTTTTTTTCATTTGCCCTCATCTTCTCAAATCCAGCGTCTAAATCTTGGCTCCAGGAGAAGCTTGCCAGGGCAAGAATAGGTGAGCCGAATCTCTCTTGCTTTTTCCACAGCAGGATCGTTTTTGGCGTGTCCCTGGCTCTGCAGTGTCCTTTCCCATCAGCAGAGGGAGGTAGGTGCCTGGCTGGCTGCCGTCCTGCTGGGAAGCCAGCCCGGTCCAACTCCATCTCCATCTGAGAAGGAGGGCATTTGCTGGGATGTGTAAGTGGGAGAACAGGGTCTGGACAAGAAGCACCAGGAAATGAAGAAGTCCTTGGGGTGACAGAAGAAGAAAAAAAAAAAAAAGAAAAGGGCTTTAATTTCCAAACTCTGGTTTGCAGAGTGGGATAGCCGTGTACGTTTATAGTTCCCATCAGTGGGTAGCTCTGGCCGTGCACCGCAAAGGTGACCGCATCTGTGGAAAGTGATTGATTTGGGGTTTCCTACGAAGTTATGGCACTGGGTACTTCTGGGAATGTGTGATTGTCGGAGGAAGGGATGTGTGGTTTTGAGCTTGCACAGGCATTGGCAGGAGGGATGGGGCTGCCAGGGCAGAGAGGAGGGTCAGGTGTGCAGGGCTGCAGTATAGGGGATATTTTTTTAAGAGCTTGTGCAATTGGGGATTTTTGGTTTTGCCAGCCCAGCTGCTCACAGATATCAGGGGTGTTGCTTTTCCATAGTAGACACCAGTTTGCCTTTATTCACTTGCTGGTTTTCCATGTACCGTTTGGGGGGTTGTGCATTGCCCTACAACTGGGCACTAAGACGTGATGACTCCTGACAAACACACAAACCAACCCAACATTTCTCTTCCTTGCTCCCTTCTTTTTGTCATTTAAATCTCAAATTTTTGAAGACGGTCCTTGCAGACACCTTCAGCAACACCTGAACCAGGGAGAGCCCTCGCTCGACAGGGGAGTCGATGGAAGCCCTGGGCTTTCTCTCTGCTGAAGGCACCATGTTGTGTGGAGCCATAATCGTATCCTGAGCTGGATTTCATGTGGAATTAGTCAGGAGATAAAATCTTTCCAAAGAAGCGAGACCTTTTCTCGGGAAGCTGGGCATTGGCAGGGAGCAGATCTTTCTTATTTTGGTGGGTTTATTGGGATTTTTTCCTTTGCATTTGGCTAAGCCAGGTTCGTTACTTGTTTAGTGACGCAAGGTTCCCCAGGCACCCAAGCTGAGAAACAGGCCAGGCCCTTTCCTTTTAAAATCATAGCAAATAAGTAACTTAATTGTGCAAATAGCCCAGGGAAGCTGCCTGGGGCCAATGCGGTTGCAGCCCCGTTGTGAGCCCAGGGGAAGCATCCGCCGGTGAGCGCAGCCGCTCTCCTGGTCAGGGAGACACAGCCTGACCTAAAACTCACATCACAACACTTTGGCAGGGCTCGTTTTCAAGCAAATAGGTACAATTTTAGCTGACCCCGAGTATTTTTTCATTGCAAAATCCTGTCCGCCAAACAGAGCACTGCTGTGCTGTGACATTTATTAAAAAACAAAGAGCAAGAGAAACTACGTGTTTACTTTCCAAACGAGGCGTTTATTTTATAACAGTGTCGTAGCTCAATATGGATATATATATTTTTTTTTCCAACTGGCTGAGTTTTGTGAACTTTGAGTAAACAGGAGCGGGTTAGTCAGCCAGCTACTTAACTGGCTGACGGTGTTTTCATTAAGGGAATTAAAAGCACTGGGTAGAGGTGCGTTAGTTAGACATACATGGCTAGAAACAGCTCAATCCCAGAGCAACTCAGATGCCGCCTCCCATGTCCTAATTACCCTTCAGCCCAAACTGCCTCCACCAGAGACTGCAGCAGCCTGTGAGCCAGCAGCGCGAGGGGAAAATACATCAGCCACAAACAAAACAGACACGTAACCAGCCACAAATCCTCTCTTTCCTATATATATATATATGTATATATGTATGTGTCTCATTAAGTGTGGTAAGAGAATAAAAGTTTTATATTATTTACATCCACTTTTAGGAAGGGGTGGGAGGGATTTATTTTTATTATTTATTATTATTAACGGACTTTGCTATAATGCAGCCCATGAAACTCCTCTTCCACACGTACAGCAGAAACCCAGTGTCACGTTGCTCTGGCGAGGACGGGATGGGACATTCAGGGATGGGGATGGGACCCGGCCGTCAGTGGCAGCCGCAGGATTTCACCACCATGTTGCGGTGCTTCTTGAGGATGACGTTGTTGTTGCTGTCGTAGTAGAGAACGGAGGTGGCACTGAGCTTTGTGGGGGCACAGCAAGCCTTGGGCACGGCCTCGGGCTTCATCAGGTGGACCTGGGGGATGGATGGAGCCTGTGAGCGCCGGCAAATGCGGCTCTGGGCAGAAGCAAAAGCATTAAACCAGCTCTTAACTGCAAAAAGCCTGGGTGAATGGGGAGATTATTTCCAGCTTTTTGCAAAAATATTTATTCTAAACTCCGGGCAGTCCTTGCTGCAGTTTATATTGGATCGGGGCTCGTGGCACTGTGCAGGCCAGGCAGCACCTTCATTAATTTGGGATTTCTGGGCCCTTTTCTCACTGTAAATAGGCAAATGGCTAAAAAAAAAAATCAGGGCAGTGCAGCTCTCACTCCTGTGGGGGTGGGGGGTGCTGGGCGCTATTGCAAATACAGATTCTCCTTCAGGGCTCAGCACTGCCCCAGGTTTAACATACTGCACTAAAATCTTAAGAACACAACACATCTCTCAACACGACTCTCCTTTGGCTCATTCATCCCCTGTTCAGGACACACGTTATCCCAGTAATTTGCAATACAGCGTAAACTGGGAGGCTCATAGGCTGCTGGACGCACGCAACCCTTGCTGGCTTTACCTAACATGTGCGATTAATTTATTGCAGGGGCAGCTGAGCTCTTCCAGTTCGGAAGTCCGGTGTTTTTGCTGTCAAACCCTGCTATTTGCAGCACAGGCCGGGGCTGGCACAGCTCCCCGGCCACGTTTGCCCCAGCGCTTCCCAGAAGGGCCAGATCCGGGCGCCAGGTGATTCACATCCTGCCCAAATGGCTCCGTTTCGGGAAGAGCACTGGGTTTAGGGGTGATGGGTGCGTGTAGGGGGGGAAGGGGACCCCTCCCTGCCGCTGCTAGGATTGTGCCCAGCCCTGGAAGGGGCCTCTGGCAGCTTTGTTAATGCAAAAATTAAACCCCACCAGGTGACACCTTCAAAGGCTCGGCCAAGGACTCGGCACTCCCTGTAATTAACCGCGAACACCAGAGCCGCTGTGACTCTGCCATTGGGAAATCAAACACTCACAGGGCAGGAAATTCCAGAAATTAAAGCACCGGCTGGGATGCAGGGTGGGTTTGGGAAAAATGGGGCATTAAAGCCTTCCTGCTTGGGATATGCTGAGCCCAATGTTTGGGTGCGGAGCCACAGCTGCGCTTCATGGGGCCTTGGGTGAAAACCTTGTGCACGGCTGGCGAGGAGGATGCGTGGGCGACCCGATGCCCTTCCCACCGGCTGGCAGGGGAGCACCCATCCAGCTGTGCACGCACCCACTGGCGCATTATCGGGAGCTGGAGCTAAACTGCACCTTCTGACCTAAACACCCTCAAACGCAGGCATGCCCAGCCCCAAATCCAGCTCTCCTTCGGGACCCGCCGGGGTCGGACTGCTCTACCCCCAGCCCCCAGCATCCCCCCCCGCGGCTGCCGTTGCGGGTTGCACTGACCAAGGACTGCAGGATGGCATGGTTGGTGGCGTTCATGCAGGAGTCCAGGGGGAAGGCACACTCCCCCTCACAGTAGTAGGCTGAGTACCCCTGCGGGGCGATCACCCAGTCCTGCAAAAAAAAAAAGGGTTTACACCAATTATGCCATGGACTTCACCCTTCTGCACCCCTTCATCCACTCCCCACCTGCAAAAACAACCCAGCCGGCTCCTCCCTGGGCAGCCATGCCAGCAGCAAGGGTTTATTTTGATTTTTTTTCCGGCCTGAGCCGTGAGTTGTTCAGGGTCACCGGTGGGGTTTGGGGTTGTGGCAGTTCATGTTTGCCTTCTCAGCTCCCGGGATGGGGCTGTGGCAGCTCCCAGCTGCCCGCACTGCTTACAGATTGCTTTATGGGCAGAAGAAGCCGGGCTGGAAGGGAGCCTGGAGCAGGGAATAACGATGGGGTTTTTTTTTTTTTTTACATTCACTTCTCCCGGTAGATAAGTACCAGCCAACCGAGGTCCTGAAAGCTGACGTAGAGCTCATGGCGCCGGCAGACCTGCCGCCCGTCCGTGGCACGGACATCGTCTGCGGAAGAAGGGGACAGGCAGCGTCAGCCCCGTGGTGCCGGCATCCCACTCCCCTCCACTGCAGCCATCCCTGCTCAAGGGTGGGATTGAACAGCCCGTATGATCGGGGTTAGTCCAAAAGAACAAAAGAAGAGGAGCCTCCATTGTTGCACAAAAGGAAAAGAAGTTTCAGACCGGCCTGAAATTTACTGCTCCAGCACTGGGACGTGAGGATTCAGTCTGGGAAAAGCTAAATCCCAGCTCCACTCACAGAGAAGTTGGCTTCAAGGGTTTCCCAAGCTAAATGGGTTTGGGAGAGCTGGGGCTTCCTGCTTCCCTCCGGCCTGAACAGCTTCCCAGGGCCGTGACACCCTCCCAGGGTGGCTTCAAAGCCAAAGGCAGCGATGCAAAAAGTCCAGTATTCCGGTAGCCTGAAAACCCCATGAAACAGCCTTGCCCCAGACCCACTGCACCTCCCAAACTGCAAACAACCCCAATCCTAACAACGCAGAGCTCTCTGTTCTGCTTCCCTTGGGGCTAAAATGGGGATTTCTCACAGGGCAAGGTACTAACAGAAGGTCCCTCGATCAGGGCAGCAGCAGAGCCCGGTGTTTTCCATAGGGACCGCTTCTCGCCCTGCAAAGCTCTTACCAAAAATTCCCGGCAGCTTGTTTGGATGCGGGAGGTCGTTTGTCTTCTTGGGCTGCCGCCTCCTCGGGGTCTTGGCCGCCCGTGTAACACGCGTGGGGCTGGGGCTCGCCCGGAAAAATGTCACCATGAAGGGCTGCTTGGAGCGGGGCCCCCGGCGCCCCAGCAGCCCTGCCGAGCCCGGGTCGACGCTGTGCCCTGCAGGGATGGGAACCACGCACCCGTTTGCTCTCAGAACAAAGTCATTTGGATATAGTAAGGAGAAAAAAAATACAGGAAATTTGCAGCGGAGAGCTGCGGTTTCAGCATCGTCAGTGGCTGACACCCCCCCACCCAGGGCTCCCGTTCTGCTGTTGCCCCCCCAGGCAGATGTATGATGGGCAGCTTACAGAGGCGGTACGGCCTCATCCTGCACAGCTGCCACCATGCAATGGTCATGCAGAGCAATTCAAGGATTAAAACCAGTGAGACCCAAGCGACTAAATTTCCCCTTCTCCACTGGGGAGGAAAGCTCGGTGCGCTGGTGGGGGCGAAGGGGATAGATGGGGCATTAACGACTGCCATTTGTGTGTCCCCCCCCCGCCCGTGGGAGTGGAGCTGCTCCTTTGGAGCAGATCAGATCCCATGGTGAGAAGAGGGTTAATCCTCCAGCACACACAAACACACGAGGATCCCTCCAGGTAAGGAGTTCATTAAGTGCTAATGGAGTTATTACAGTCCGCACCAGGAACCCCATTAGCATGAATGCTTTTAGGAGGCTTCTTGCCTGCAAACCCAGCCGACTTCTGGCGCCCATGGGTTCTCCATCACAGCTGGAAATTTGAAATTGCAGTGAGTAGACAAACCCCATCACTGCCTGCCATGGCACCACGAGGGGAGATGAGAGGACTCCAGTTCCTGGGGTTCTGGCCCCAAATGCTGCAGGTAGGTTAGGCAGGCTTACCATCATCTGTCTCTACGTAGAGTCGCAGCCCCAGGTTGTATTTCTGATCCACTAACCAGTGGTTGCTGGCGGCCGTGACATCAAACACCAGCCAGCCCTCGGTCCCAGCACGCAGGTCCTGGACATCCAGCAGGAACAGGTCAGACTCCCTGTAGAAATGGGGGGAAAAAAGAGCCAGTGAGTAACAGTACCCAAAGGGCACCAGCGATAACTCATGGAAAATGACTCCTTGGTGCCTGTGTCCATACAGGTCCCAGCACAGCCATGTCAGGACGGTAGCTCCTGGAGCCTCCGGCTCTGCCGGACATGATGGTGACACCCTGGCAGCTGCCCTGGGAAAAGCATCCTCCCAGCCCTGGCCAAAAAGCTGAGGTGTGGCATTGCGCGGTGGGAACAGCTGGCCACGGCGGTGCTGCTTCCCTCGGCGTTTCTGTGGTGGTGGGAAGGGAAAGTTCTGGGGCTGGCCCTTGGGGGGGGGGCCCTCCCCAACTACATCACCATCCCCATCCCCAACTTCACCACCATCCCCATCCCCAACTTCACCATCATCCCCATCCCCAGCCTCATCTCCATCCCCATCCCTCTCCCCCTCACCTGTTGGAGTGCTCAGCAGCGATCTCGTAGATGCTGACGTGGAGGGTGGTGTTGGGGTGGCGGGTCACACCCCGCGCCTTGTAGATGCGAAACTCGGCGGCTGTCACCGACTCGCCCGTGGGCACCTGCGTCAGGTCAAATCTGAACTCCTTCCAGTACGGCTTCGGGGAGAAGATGTCCCGGTCCTGTTCGACTGCAGAGCAAAGGGGTTGGGGGACGGTCGTGCCAGGCTGCAGTGGCCCTTGCTGCACCACCGGCCACCCCAGTGGGCTGATCAGAGCCTGCAGCCCCCCGACCGAGTCCCACCGACACGATTTGCCTCTGATTTGGGGACAAACCCCACTGGCTCCCTCACCCCACTGAGCTCTTGGCTGCAGCTGCTGCTGCATATTCCCATCTCTCCTCTCCTGAGAGTTTTAATCTTGATGCACGCCCCCCCCCCGCCATTTTTGCACATACCCCCCCTGACTTTTTTTTGCTGTAAACTCACCAGCCTCCCAGCCATCTTTCTTCATTATTAATTAAAAAAAATTGAAATAAAAAAGCACAAAGGCTTGGCTATGGTGGGAGCACTGAAAAACTGCCCCTCATCCTATGGTTTAAAGGCTGCAGCTCTTTGTACTTCTCCAAAGGGTGAAAAACCCACCCACCCCCCTGAGTTTTGGAGGCCAACAGGACTGTCTGGAGCGGGAACTGGGGTTTTTGCAAGCTTTTCTGGTAGCAGATGCTCAGGGGACAAAATCTGGACAGCCTGGGGCTCACCGGGGCTGTTGCTGGGCATCACAGGTCCCCTCTCACCTGCAAACTTCAGGCTGATGGAATGTGAAGATTTGCAGTCTACGCAGGACTGAGGAGGGGGGATTGTCGGGTCACTGCTCTGTAAAAATAAACCCTTGCTTTTTACTGAAAATGCCTACTTTCTGCAGAAGTCTAGTGCATGTTGGGAAAGGAAAAATATCTGGTGATTTTTTTTTTGTTTTTTTTGAGGTCCATAAAGAAAAAAACCACCGTCTTTCTTTACGGTAATGCAGCCCCACACAGTTTCTCTAATATGTAATTATTTTCTTCAAATTGTTCTTTAAAAATATTCCAAGCTGCTGTGACTGAATATAATTAAAGTGATTAAAGTTCCTCCTGCTTCAGGCACAAAAGCAATGTAACAAATCTGACCTGTCACTTACTTTTAAAAATAAAACAAACAAATAATTAAATAAATAAAAATGCACGTTTTAAATGCAATTTTTAACCGATTCCGGGGGGAAATAAACATTCCAAATTTAATACACCATAAAGTTGCCATCCCTGTTTATTGGGGGTGGGGGGAGCAGTGCAGTGCATCTCTCCAAACTGACCGCTGAGATTTTAATTATGCATTCACAGGTCCTTTTGTTTCTTTTTTTTTTTTTTTTTTTTTTTTTTTTTTTTTTTTTTTTTTTTTTTTTTTTTTTTTTTTCTTTTTTAAAACCCCACATTCCCTCCAGCTACTGGGCTCACCACAAGTTATGTTATAAAAAAAGCCCGGGGCCAGGCGGGCAGGGGCGGATGCGGAGAACGCTTCCTGCTCCGGCGGGGAGGCCGCCCGGCCGGCGGCCAGCTGTGGGCAGGAGGATGCTGCAGGGAGCCGGATCCGGCCCATGCACCCACTCGGTGGCTGGGGGACACCAGCCCCCCCAACCCCACTGCAGCCCCTCAGGCTCTTTCCTGCTTTTCTGTTTCTTCCACCAACGCATCACTGATGGTTTAATGCTGCTGGGCCGTTGAAGATGCTGCCAAAGCCGCCAATGCCTCATGGCTCTTGCAAAATCCTTAAATCCCCCCAAAACACAACCAGAGGAATCACCTCCTGTTTTGTTTTTTTCACTGATAAACCCTCAGCAGTAGGTCCTGTGGTCAGTCCATGGGACACCCAGGGACAGAGCAGTGTCCCCTCGGGTATTTTCAGCCACCTGGGTATTTCATGGGTCACTGCTTTGCTCCCTGGCATCAGGCGAGACCCAGCCAGATTAAATACTGGCTCAGAAACCGCTGCCATCTTCATGGGCCGAGTGTCTTCAGCAAAGCAATGCTGCGGGTGGACTCGGGAAGGGCAGGGGGAGTTTTATGGCAGATCCAAGGAGGTTACACGGGTCCAGCAACTCAAAAAAAGTCCCTGGGGTGATTTTTCAGCCTTGGAGAAGGGTGGAAAACCTTTGCTAAAAGCAGCAGTTTGTTATGAAATCTTTGCATCTGTATGCTGCAGAGGTGATGGAGGAGATCGGAGCTGAAGGGGGGGTGG
>VYZV01006071.1:99153-140909 GCA_013401275.1 Pandion haliaetus | reverse complement strand
CCCCCCCCCAATGGAGACTGACCTCACTGAGCACCCACCTCCCCAACACCCAACCCCACCATGCACACACCTCACCAGCTGCTCTCACTGGCAAACACCCAATCCAACAGGTACCCTCATCGCTCGGCATCCTCACCGGCAGGCACCCAAACCACCGAGCACCCTCGCCAGCAAGCACCCACCCACCCGGGCCCTTTAATTTTGGGGCTGGCGGTTCCCTACTCCCTCCTACAAGGAAACCTGTGTGCAGACACCCCGTGGCTGGCACAGCCGTTGCCTCCCCGCACGGGATAAACGGCTCCAGCTCTCAGACTTAAAAATCTTAACACTGTGGAATAAAGTAGGAGGCAAGATTGTTTATTACTGCAAGCAATTTTAATACAAAAATGTGTCTGGTTTTTAAACAATTCATTGGTAGAGCTTCAGTTTTGCCTCAATTTAAACCAATTGAGAGAATCACACAGCAACATGGTCAGAGCCAGAGAGGAACAATATTTAATAAATACAGGAGCTCCGGAGAGCCCTCTCCCCTGGCCCGTCTCCTGGTCACTTGGTCAGTCTGATTTTATTACAAAGAAAAAGTAGCGTACAAAAGCGAGACAGGACTTGTAGCAAGTGTGCTGGTGAGACTCATTTCAAGGACAAGCAACTGTGCGTGTAAGTCCAGATTTCTTCTAGGAGCAGAGGTCACATCAATCTCAGCCTGGTTGGAAGTGGAATGACCAGTTAAATAATAAATAGGAAAAAGAGATGCAGATAAATAGCAATTCTGTAAGGAACACCTTGGGTCGATCTCTCAGGCCATCGATCCAGAAGAATCCTCTAATTTGTAGGACCCACCACCGCTAAGGGATGTATCTGAGTGATCCAGACCTGCAATCTTACCAGCGTGCTCTCCTCTGGCCAGCTTCAGTGTGAACGCCCTCCCCAAACCCACCACCATTTGTTTGTTCTTTAAAAACGAAGTTGTCGGGACAGTATTTTCGAGACAGCAATTGTCATGACCTTTGCTGTAGTGTGCAAATTTTATTAAGTCAAACTCCGCTTTCTTCAGGTAAAACCACATAGCTTTAAAAAAATGGAAACATAAGTCCCAAGTCCCCTCACCTCATGTTTCTCTAGTTGAGGTATCTGTGATTTACAAAAAGAGAGTTCCTTGAACACTGCAGGATTCAGGTCTTCGTTTTTAAATATAATTTACCTTGCTGAGACAGCAAGTTAAGTTTATAAAGATGCATTTAGGAAACAATCCTAAAAGATAAAGCAGGTTCGCACCCTGCACCGCGCAGAAATCCTATTTATATTTTAGTTTTTCTTTACACTTTCACATCTTGACCTTTTTTTGCTTCCTTTTTTTTTTTTCTTTTTCTTTTTTTTTTTCTTTTTCTTTTTTTTTTTTTCTTTCTCTCCCACATTTCAGTTTTCCAGGCCCCTCTCTGAACAGGGGTCACCGAGAGGCAATTTTTATCTACATAAATATTCACATGAAAATAGTAACTTACAAAAAAGGAAAAAAAAAACCCAAATAAGGCAGCTTCATAACACAACTTTCTTTTACACTTTTAACAATATAGTTTCTCCCATTTAGAATAAATATACATCCAATGTACGTAGCAGGGTTAAAAACTGGACACAGGTTGGGTTTTCTTTCTTTCAGGAGGGCGTGGGTACAGTATTATCTTTTAGGGCCTGGAGTTTTTGGGGTGGCAGTGGTTGTTTTCTTGGACATGGTTGGGATTTTGGAGGGTTTGGCCATCCCCCGGCGCGAGCCGCCCTGCCCGCCGGCCATGCTGCTCTCCGAAGTGTCCGAGCACGCCGACTGCGTTTCCAGCAGGTCAAAATCGGAGGCGTCGCTTCCCCTCCGGCTGCTGGCCCGGCTCCCCGTGCGGCTCCCGGCGCGGCTGGTGGGACGACTGGCTGTTTTTTTGGGATCTGCAAGGGGAGCCGAGAGAGCCGTGAGCAGTCAGGAGGAGGAGGAAGAGGAGGAGGAGAAGGAGGAAGAGGTTTCTTCCCCATCCCCAGACTGACCGGCACCCAAATGCCCAGCATGGCTGCTTTCAACCACCCGCCCAGCACCCCTAAAACAGGGGCTTCAGCATCAGGACCGATTAATTCCCAAACTTTTAACGAAGCAGCGGCAGCAAGCCCTCGCACTGTGACACCCCTGCAGCATCTCCTCTCCCGGGCAGGGACACAGCAGTGGGCATCGGCCTCCCCAGCTCACCGCGGGCTCCCTAAATATTAAATATTTTCTCTGCCAATTTAAGCAACCAAGTAGGAACAGCAGTGGCAGGAGTTTTTCAGTCTTTGCACTGAACTTACCTGCCCGACTGGTTTTGGCACCTGTAGAGACTGGTGAGGAGCTGTTACTGGTGTCCCCAGCCAGGGAGGTTCGGCTGGAGTGGAAGGTGGGTCGCTTCAGCTTGCTGCCCGCGGCGGGGGTCACCTTGGGAGGAAGCACACACAGAGCACCTTTTAGGTGTCACCTGGGCCGTAACGGGCCACGATCCCGTCCGAGATCAGTACTTCGGCAAAAAGATTTTGACATTGAAGGAACACCCATCTTAATGGTCAAGGAGAACACAAGCTTGTCGTTTCAGCAGCAGTTAAAAAAGCCTGGATCCTGAAAATTTGGAGGGCAACAGCAGTTTGTGTGCTGCAGGCTGATGCACAGCTATTTGTTGGGGGGGAAAAAAAAAAAAAAAGCAAAGCTGCTATTCATCTGGAGGAGGACGGCATCACCTGGGCTCAAACGCTCCACAAAGAGAACGTGAAATCTTGCAAAAATAGGTATTTTAGCATCTAAGCAGCTCAGGACCATTTTGGAAGGTCAAATAAAAAGCAGTGTCTTGAGAAACACGCCCCGTTGTAGGGAGGCATCGGCGCAGCGTCATTCTGCAAGGTGGAGGGATGTCACCCCGTTGCTGGTGCCCTGGGCAGGTCCATGCACCCAAGGGCAGACAAATTTGAAGAAAGACGAAAAGGCCCACAAATCAACTTCGGTCGCATCCTGAAACGGTGCTTTTCCTGACCTTTAAGATGTTGCAAACGCAGATGGAAGGGCTGGGGCGGGGGGAAAGCAGCACAACAGGCAGGTCTGCCCCCGCCGCTACGGAAGAAAGCGAAGGGGAAGGTGCCGGGTCGGGCAGGGTGCCGGCAGGATGCTGGCGGGGCGAGGGCACCTGGATCCAGCTGGAAAGGGCAGTTCCAGTTTCTATACACCAGCCAAAGCTCTGGGTTTGGGGCAGCGCTGCAGGAAAGCGACTGCCTGTGGTGTTCCCCGTCCCCCCGAGGCTTTGGGGGACACCGCCATGCTGCAGGGGACAGCTCCGGCCCAGCCGCATCGCTGGAGAGATGTACTTTAATATCAGAGGGCATTTCCCAATGAGCTTTAAAGCAACAGCTGGAGAGGTTTCCCTCCATCCCCTGTGATTTTGTGATTTTTGGGACACTTAAGAGATCTTGAAATGTCACGAAACTGGAGCTGCAGTGGGGGAAAGGGTGGTGGGAGAGGGGCAGCCGAGCAGTGGGCGCCGCAGGAATTAAAATCCATCAACGCGTGACTGCAAAGGTACCATTTTCATCATCAGAGATTTCGATTCTCATCCTTGAACCTATTTTATAAATATGTTAACAGAAGCAAGCAGGCAATTTAGGGCAATTGGGGAAGTGCTCCTGACCTTCTGATGATTTAAAATAATTCCTTTTCTGCGTGAAAGCGCTGCCGAGCAAGATAAGGTTATCTTGCCAGTGCACACCACCCCTCAGTGCATCACTGAGATCTACCCAGTATTTCTCATCACAGGTTCACAAGGTCAGGAAAGTCCGCGAGGACGCTGAAACTTTAGGGAGATCAAAGTCTCAGCCCGAATTCATCCTCCTGGGAGCATCAAGCTGGTGACAGTGCCGGACACACCATACGTGCTTCAACATGGTGATAAATACAAGCGCTTCATAAAAATGAAGGCAATGTGGTTATTGTGCATGCGCTGTAGCTGATTTTCAGGTCTCAACTCGGCTGCTGCATTTCAATTTTTGAAAGCCAAACACGGCCGCTTTTCAATGCTTAAAAGCTATTAAAGCTTGGAAATTTTTTCTTTTTTTTTAAAGCACAAGAGGACAAATGTCGCTCTCTTGGTTTGAACGCAGGTAAACGTGAATTGCAAGCCATTGTGCTTTATTCTAGGGTCAATGTTTTATTTAATCCGAGTTCGAAACCCATGAAAAACGCTAACAGTTGGAGCGTTAGCGGTGCTAACAAGCGCTGCTCTACCACAAGGAAAGCGTTAAAACAGGCAGGGGAGCAGGACTTCTCCGTGCCAGCGGCACTCCGGCCTGTCAGCAGGTCCTCAGGGCTGCGAGACCATACTCTACCTCGGCGCTCGAGAGCTGGAAGTCGGAATAATCGAATCCCCTCAGGGGGGTGCCCGCTTTACTGTTTATCAACCAGGGTTTGTCATAACATCGAGAGAAGTGATGTGGAGTCTGTGAAATGGAAAATCCAAGGAAGGGGGGGGGGGGGAAGGGGGGGAGGGGGGGGGAAAAAAAAAAAAAACCAAACCAAACAACCCCCCCCAAAATGGAAGAATACCTGGAATGGGGAAAATGGTACTAAAATGAAACGAGAACTAAACAGGAAATATAGAAATTAAAATTAAGGGGAAAAAACCCAAACAGACAATGAAATAAAACATGCATGGGCAAACAATGTGATGGGAAAGGAGAGACGATGGGTGATGGCTTCTTCCTGCGTGCCGGCCGGACACCACAGCTGTGGCACTGCCCTGCCTTGGGGACCTGGAGCCTTCGGCTGCACGGCCAGTGCCAGGAACACTCCTGCGGAGCCACGAGCACCCAGTTTGGGCTGAAAAGCTGTCCTGCACCGTCCTACCCAACCCATCCCGTGTGGACAGCAGGGTTCTTGCCCCAACCTTCCTCCTCCTCCTCCTCCTCCTCCTCCATACACCTCCTGCAGCTCCTCATCTCACCAGGCAGGTTTGGAGGCCACCGGTTTCTAAAGGAGAAGCAAGAGGAAGGCTTCACGCGCGAACCCCACCTTGGCTCCGCTGGCCGGAGTTGCAGGAGAGGATGGCATGGAAGCGCAGCTGTGGTTGCTCTGGCTGGCACTGGAACTGGATCGCGTCGGGGAGGCTGCTCGGGAGGATGGTTTTGATCTTCGGCCTCGCGATCGGAACGGTGTCATTCCCTGGGAAGCCCCCTCTGGCAAGATGAATTTCTCTCGGAGTTCAAGGTTGGTCCGTCCTCGGGCTGGAAGGGGACAAAGAAGAGGAGACCTGAGGTTCGCAGGAACGCAACACCATTACCGGCGCTCAGGAGGCTCCAGGGATGGGAGCACGCGTCCTTGCAATGTCTCCCCAAGCCCATCTCCAAGGGCGAGCAGATGGCAGTGAGACCGTCTCGGCTCTCTTGCTCTGCCCTAACCACCTCCTGCCACGGATCAGCTCTTTGAGAAATTGGCCGATGAAAAGCTGCCTGAGGCCCATGAATTCATACCGGATGCTCTGTTATTCTCTTGTGTCTTGAGGAAAGCATCCTGATGGCCTTTAAACACACCATGTTACAACAGTGGCCAATGTGGTCTTTAATGTGGCCTAAAAATAGTAAGAGCAGCTTTGAAGGGTTGAGATTCTGCTCTCTCACAGCTCTGGGCAGCTTTTCACCAATTTTTGGGGAGAGATGAGAGAGAAGTGACCACCACCCATTAAAAGCCAACTTTAAAATTTTCATCCAAACGCCCCCAAGAGCTGGAGGGTCAGCCTTTGACAAGCAAGGGGCAACCAAGCAGGGAGAAAGTCTGTACAGACTTCAGCTCCCAGGCCAGCTGACACGTGTCAACGTATTTCATGCTCATGGTGTTTGAACAGAGAGCAAGGGCATGCACCGAGGCTTATGGGATGCGGAAGCGATTTTAGAGTCGATGCATTATGGACCAGAAAGCCAAGAAAGCAACTGCAGAAGGGAAGCACCATGCTGAGATAACCAAGGGATGGGAATAACCTCAGTGTCAGCACTGTAAAACATCTGCTGCAAAGCATGAACGGGGGAGGCTGGAGGAGCAGGAAAACCCTGAAGGTTCCCTGAAGCAAGCGGTACACGCTGTAAATCATGCTGCTTTCAGCAACAGCCATCGGACAGCAGGAGCAAGGAACGGTCAGGCAGCAGCTTGAAGAAGACATATCCGAAGCAATTAACATCTCAAAGACCCCAGTGAGACAAGGACATATGGAGTACAGACCTAAGCTCTCCAAAATATGCAGCCTTGGTGCACTTCATTCCCAGCCAGCCCCCTCGCTAATCCTTCTCTGTCCCCGGGTCACGGCCCTCAGCCGGTCGCAGCAGAGCATCGCTTCCAGCCCAACAGCTCTGACCACAAAAAAAACCTCAAGACTGAAGGTTTTGGAAAGGAGGCGACCCCGGTTCTCTGTGCCCACGGTACATGACCCTGGTCTGCGTTATCCCAGCCACCCCTTCCAAACGTGTCCCACCAAACGAGCTCCAGCAAACACTGCTCAGCCCTAGAAACCCAAGATCTAGCTGGTTCTTCCCTTCTAATGTACTGCTGTGTCTTCCTTAAGCTCAGTTCATCCAGGAGCTTCTTGCACTGGAATTTTCCTGCATTAATGCTGAACTGAAACGCCTTTTTTGTTTCACTGCCAGGCTGGTCAATCCCTGGGACACACTTGTGCAAGGTGATGCTTATCAACACACTTACAGCAGGATGCGGTGCTCAAAATCCCCCAAAGAAATCCGACCCAGCCCTGAACAGACCCACAGACAATGATGTCTAAATACAGCCCCCTTTTACAACTCACATCTCGCATGTGGCAATCCAGCAAAAAGAAGGGCCACGTTTCCACCCTCACAGGCAATGGTGGGGGAAGAAAGTTAATTTTACGGCATTAAAGGGAGACCCAGCACCCTCAGCAGCTCTCGCTGCAAACAGGTATTTAAGGTGCATGGCCCTGCACAGCTCAGGGTTTCCAAATTAGTTCCTTATGCTGCTGCTCTAAAGACAACAAATGAGCTGAGAAAACTAGAAAAAATTAGAAATACATCAGAGAGAAATCAAGTAGTTCAAAGGCACAGGAGAAATGTCTCCTCATTCGCTAGGATGAGCCTGGACCGTCAGTGCCCCGTGGCCGCAGCTCAGTGCTGCAGTGCCATGGGTTTGCAGATTCTGGGCCGGAGCATCTTCTCCCCAGAGTGTCTCCGACCAGGATTTTACCCTCTCCTGGCTTTGAGCCTTTTGAATTCTTTCAGGTCACCTTTGCAAAGCTTACTCCATCACCCACAGAGTCACAAGTACGCACCAACCGCTTCAGAGGGAAGCCGAGACCCCCAGCACGGCAATGCAGCTCCGCTTGCTGGGGTCTTAAAAATAAGAAGCACAACACTTCCCTCTTCTTCTCCCAAGACACCTGGCTAAACACTCTGAGATTTGCTGCAATATCGCCAAATCTCGCGATTTTAAGTTCTGTGGTTTGCTTTGGATCTGTTTTCTCCAGTTCCCGCCTGTTATTTGGATAACCCAGACCCACTCTGGTCCCATCTGGTCATTCACAGTCACAGCAGACAAGTTCCCAAACTCCCCTTACTGGGTGAGAAGACACCGGTTGTATAAAACCCAGGAATTGCCTTACCTCTGCAAGGATCGTTCTTCACTAAAAATTCATCCAGGGCCATCCATCCTCCACCGACGCGAACCATGACCGTGCTCCGCAGGATACGGACCAGCCGCAGCTGCTGGGAATCGCCGAACTGCGGAGCAAAGAAACAGTTCAGACAAGGGGGACACAACAAAGGACACTCAGCTCCTTCCTGCAGCAGGCTGCACCAAACGCTTTTATTGAGCTACTGAATACTTTTAAGGTTTCTCCAGATAGGTTCTTCTGGAATAAGTGCAGGCTAGTACCAATTTAAAGGAGTTTTTCTGCTGTGTGGTTTTAAGATGATGCAACTATCCAAATCCTTTAGTTTTAAAGCTGCAAAGAGAGATTTTTTTTAGAGTAGCAAATGAGATTTTGGAATTTGGTCTTCGGATGGGTTTTCTCAGCCTGAATTGTAGTTTTTCCTTTTATTGTGAAGGAAATAGAGGCTGGCAACGCAATGACCCTCCTGGTGCAGCCCATGCGGAAAAGAGCCAGCCGATTCAGATTGCCGAGTACCAGTGAATCAGCAAGGCAAGCAGTGCTGTGTCACCGCTGAGCGAGAAACCTCTTATCATCAAGTCTGAAGTCCAGGGATTTCACTGAGCCTCAGACTTGACCCCCACCAGCCAGAAAGCCCCCACCACAGAGATCGCCCAGTGAGGATGTTTTGGTGAGTGCAGAGTGATGGGAATCCAGGCAGGAATCCCGCAGCAATGTTGATTAGTGATTGCAATGTTCATTAGTGATTTTAAACACCTGCAATATCAAACAAGTGCGCCCTGAATCAGAAGCATGTGCCTGTTTTTCAAAGCTCCCTGAATCTCCTGGAGAGCCAAGCCCAGGCTCCTGGTTGCCCTCTGCATCGGGCAGGTGGCAGAGCCGGTGCAGGACACCAGGAACCCAGCTTGCATGTAGCAGCTCTGCATCCAGGTCTACAGAGCATCTGCTGTGATGAGAAGACAGGGAAACCAGCCTTTGAAAGCAAGACCATCTTCAGAACGATTAAAAAAAAGAAAAAACAAAGCAGCACCATTTTCCCTGGGTGGGTAAGAATGCAAAAACCAAGAGATTAAAAGAAAATAAGAGTGCAAAGCCACACTGAGACGGGTCACGCCAGGCAGGGAGAGGGGCAGGAGGCAACAGCATCTCCGGCTCTCCTTCCGGCAGGGACATGGGACCCTGGACCGTGCACTGGTGGGTCTCCCTGCTGGGGGTCCTACCAAAACGTGCTCGCCCCAGCACGGCGGTGAAAGAGCTGCCGCAGCCGCGCTCGGCATGGCCACAGTGCCCGCGGGCAGGGAGGAGGGCAGAGGAGCTGCCTTCCCTCTCCCTGGGCTCTACGTAAGGTGTCCTTCAAGAGCTAGTTGTGCACCAGGGAAAACCAGGGACGAGTCAATTCTCATTTCCACTGCCACATTTACACTATTTTTCAGTTGCTGTAGAAAATGCTTCTATAATCACTACCTAAATTAAAGCCAGAGCTCTCTTGGATCCATCCACTTCCAACATTCAAGTTTGTTTCTTTTTGGGCATGTTTTTGGTAGGGCACCATCATTCCACATGAAAAATATGCTTTTCTATTCGAGTAGGGGCACTGGGCACATCATAAGTGGCACATGATGCTCCAGTCCCATTAAAAAAAGAGCTCTGCCCCACGAACCAGCTGGCACTCACGCACACTGCACTGCTCATCGCGGGTCAAGACAGTAACGGGGACACATGCAGGTTTTGTGAGCCTTGCTCCAGTTAGGAGTCACTCAGTGGGGGTAGTAGGGATGAGGGTTTAGTTATCATTACCTATGGGATTAAAGGGGTGGACTCAGCATTCTCATTCCACGGTGATTGCGATCTAAACCCACCCAGAGCCTGGTACAGCCCTCGTACAGGTAGTTGTACCCCCGGGATTTCATCTGGGCTGGCTGCTTCCCAAAGGAGGGTAGTCCTGAGCATGAGCCCGTCTGTATCTCAGTGCTCCCCACAGCAGGGTGCTGTGATCTGCCACCAGTTACCATCAACATCCCCAACATACCCAAGAAAGGAGCCACGGAGAGAAAAAAATATCTCCGTTTTTGTCAAATCCTGCTTTTTTGCATTGAATTTTTCCCCTTTTTCTGCCCAATGCAGACTTTTTTTTGGGTGGCCCTCCCAGCTCAGGCACTCCTCTGTACCAGGCTCTGCTGAGCAGCGCTCACAGATCACATCCTCCCACAGCAACAAAGGACAGAGCAGCATCATGGACACACAAAGCTATGTTTGTTAAAAAAAAAAAAAAAAAAAAAAAAAAAAGAAAAAAAAAAAAAAAAGAGGTGAGAGACAGCATCGCAAGGCAAACTGTACCTGATTGCCGAGGAAGAACTACGGAGGGAGAGGAGTTGTGGAGGGAGAGGGGATGAGGGGTGGGTGAGGGGGAAGGAAAGTCAAGAGGAAGAGGAGGGGAAAGAAAAACAAGAAAAACATTTATGGGATTAACAGTGTAATAATCATGAAAACTGTTAACTGCAGGTAGTTAGGAATCTGTGGGGTTTATGCTGTTTGGGTGTAAGGTAGAAGCTCGGGGAGCCTGGGACTGGTGCAGCCGGGGAGGAGGGCGAGCACTGTGGCTCAGCTCCTCCCGGCCGGAGCATCAGCCCCCAAACCAGTGGGCAGCTCTGCTGCCAGCTCGTTTCACCAGTTCACCTCGGTGAACGATTTGAAACATAAACAGCAAGCTCGTTACAAAGAGATTCTTTAAGGAAATTATTCTCCCTTCTTCGGGAGTGAGCTAAGAAAAACACAGGCGTAAGGTACACTCATCCACGAGGAAAACTTCAAGGGCGGCTGCCGGCGGAGTGAATGCAGCATTTCACGGGGCCGGCGGGCCGGCCGTCCCAGAACAGGGCCACTTTTATGCTCTCCTGATTCGGGGAACGCCCTGGGGCCGAGGACGGCGCTGGGCAAACACGGCCCAGCCACCTCCGCCGGGAGCCGGCGTGCTGGAGGACGAGGTCTCCGTCTCGGCCCGGGGAGCCCAGGGAGTTTCCCCTGCACCAGGCTGGGCACCCTGTCGGTGATCCCCCCCCGCCCTGCCCACCCCAGTGGGAAGAGGGAGCGGGATTTGTGCCGCCAGGGCAGCGTTCTGCTCCCTCTGCCTTACCCGGTATTTGTTCTCGCCGATCTGCTCCACTTGGAATCTCTTTGCACACTTGCACTGGGCCACTTGCCTGGTGACCTGCCATCGGCAACAAGAGAGGTAAGGGACCAGGATTTTTGGGAGTTTTCCGCAACACAAGGGACTGCTTGGATAACACACAGCCCTAAGGAGCCTTTCCTTCAAAAACATGGTAGGTACTGTCAGTACCAGCCAATTATTTCAGCTTGGCACCACCACAATCCTTTTTTTCCTCCGTTTTGTCTTTCCCACTGCCAACCCGCAGCCTGAACCGCCCCAACACCCCTGAGTACCCATCTGTTTTGGTGCTTTACCTCATCTTCGATCTTGTCGGCATCAGTGGTGGGGCGGTAGGCATCCTTGTTGGGATGGAGAGCAGCCACAAACTCATAGTAATCAATGTAGCCGTCACCATCACGGTCAAAGATATCGGCCACCGCGGTCATCTCCAGCTTCGTGGTGGGGAATTCTGGAAGGAGAGAGAAATGAGCAACCGATGCAGGAGGGACCTCACTCGTCAGAGCTGGGCATGTCAGACCATGGTCTGCATCTCGGTCCTTGAGCAGAGACAACCTCGCCAGACCGAGGTGGCCATCTTCCAAGCTCGTTTCAGGCACGCAGGGACTTACTAGAGGCCAGGATGCCATCGATAAACTCCTGCCGGGTGATCTTCCCATCTTGGTCTTTGTCTATGCGCCGGAAGAAGTCCATGACACGGGATTTCTTGTGGTTCATCCAGCGCATATACTTCTTCCGCCAGACATCGAAGTCAAAGTTTGCAAACTCCTTCAACTGGAAGGAAACCCGTGAGAGTCAGTGGGGGAAATCCCCAAAGGAGCAGCACCCTACAGCACCCTAAAACACCAGCCTCCAGGTGAGCCCATGCCCGAGCTCCCAGCGCTAACGCTCACTGCCCACCCTCCCGGGAAAGTTTCTCTGGGTTTATCCAGATGACCCCCGTTAACGAGGGGGCCGCTCAAATCGACTTTCCAGAACAGAAGGACACACAGCGTAGCCAACAGCCACCACGTGGACTGCGCATCACGGAACCATCGACACGGGATGCAGCATCCCCCACGCTGGTATACGCACACATACGCAGAGATATCAGCTACTTGCACACAGACACCCCCCCACTCCCCGTCTCTGGTTGGGTATTTGGGGATGCTTCCTCACTTGGGATTTCGCCTAACGGTTCGCCAGGCTCTGCCCGGGAGGAATACGCATTGCTGGCATCACTTTGGGCACGCATCTTCCCTCTCCCTTTCCCTCTAAGCAGCCGAGAAGGGATTTCTTGCTCGTCTTCCAGGTAAGACAGCGGCTGGGGCACATCTCAGCTCTGCAAACCCTGGCCCTGCGGCTCTGCCACCAGCCTCAGACGAGCCACTCGCTCTCCAATTTAAACTAACACCCTTTTTATCCCCATTCCCAAAAGGACTCCCATGACCCCACCAGTTCAAGCAGCTCACAGCAAGGTGATGCAACAGTTTTTAGCACTTTTTTTTTTTTCCCCTCTAAACATTCTTGGAGTTAAAAGCAACAAAGAAAAAACATTAATACGTATAAACTGAACTGACCTACAGCAAAAGCAACAAAAAACAAAAACACTCACTTCTGGGCATAGCTGCTTTGTTAAGCATAAATAAAAACAAAAATTACATTAGATGTTTGGAAAAGATATAGACAGTAATTGTTAAACTAATTACTAGGAGTAAAGCAGGCCTGGCTGTCATTACCTCTACAGATACCGACTGCAGGGGCACAAAGCAGTTCATTAATGTGCAGTTAATCACAGAAGGTAGTTTTCAGCCTTAATATTTCAGGATTTATTTTTTACTTCTGGCATTTTCAGAAAGGCAGCAGCAACTGCCCGCAAGAGCTGGGCAATTCAAGAGGCAGCACTAATTTAAAATGCTTCTCACACCTCTCTGGCAAGCAACCCCCAGCACCGCTCCCACCCACCCTGCCCAGAGCAGCCGGTGGCCGTTACCTCCTCCAGTCTGTCCAGGGCATCGTTGAGCTTCCGCTGCCGCTCCAGCGCCAGCAGCCAGACCTGCTGCCAGCGGGCCGAGAGCTGGTTTATCCGGGGGTTCTTTGTTTCCGACTGGGAGATAATGGGCATGCTGGGGGGGGTGGCCTGACTCAAGGATTTTCCTGGAAAAAGGGAGGAAAGGAATTGTTTGAGGTGGTGTTGATGGGTTCAGCAAGTCTAAGCAGTCCAGGAAAGAGCAGCAATGAAATACATTTTATTTTTTCAAATAGAAAACCTCCCACAGCCTTGCTGGCTGCTCTCTGAAGGGATGCAGTGTCCCCAGGTAGGAGGATGGGGTGATGGATGGCTCTACACCTAACCCCTCCCTGTGCTCCCTTTGCACTTGGGAAGTCACATTGGACTCTGGCTTCAAGAAACAACATAAAAAAAGACCCCACAATCTCATCATGAAGCAAATGCAGAGAGAAAGAGAAGAGCAGCGGCAGCACAAGCTTCCCCAGGCGCAGCACGCCCCAGCACGGGTGTTTCGGCAAATGCCACCTGGATTTTTGCCTCCTGACAAGTTTCAACTGCCTTCCTGGTGGCTGTCAATGCAGGATGCCTTGTTAATTGATAATCAAAGTTAATTAGTTTCCTATGCCTTTCATTTCCTCCCATCGTAGCACGTTTCACCCAAAGCTGCGTATCAAGCAGAGACATACTGTTGCTGCGGGACTTCTCGATGAAAGGCCCGTGGGGGGGCTCAGTAGCTTTCCTCTTGTACGTCTTCGTGACCCGGTCCACATCCGGCTGTTTCCGTGTCATCTCCTCCATAAAGGACTGTCAAAATACAGAAGGGACAAGAAAACCTTTGCGATTTGGAGATGGTTTTGGTCTCCTGTTGCTCTAGATCCTCGCTGGGACATGCCAAGCCCATAGAGGAGATGGGAGCATTAAGCACTGGCAATGGAGGCTTGTGGTCAAGCTATTGCACAGCACTGGCTTGGATCTGCAAACGTTCAAGTTCATCGCCTGGGTTGGCTTTGCTTTGCTCCCAGGTGACAGCTCCGGTTGGGTCACAAGTTGTTTAATGGGGACTTCCAAGAGAAGTCAATGCCTCCTCCATGGAGGGACAGGACCCCCCCCCCGCCCCAGTGCCCGCCGTGTTCGGCACTGGGCTCACCTGGTGTTCGGAGATGAGGGCTTTGACCTGATCAATATTTTGTGGCATGGGCTCCTGGTCACGCTGGATCAGGGTTGTCTCAGCCCACTGGATCCAAGCCAAGAGCTCTTCCAGAAGCTCTGCATTTGCCACCAGCTCGGAAAGCGCAGACTCCAGTCTCTGCTGGTGCTGCTTCGCCCATGTGAGAACCTGTTGGAAACGCAGAGACAACTGTCACCCCAGCATGGGGAAACCTGGGGCAGGAACTGACACCACACGGCCATCCCTCGTGGGGTGTCCACCACCGCCTCTCACCGTCAGCCTGGAACAAAGCCTGGTGGACTCACCTCCTCGAACCTGGCTCGGATGATGGTGATCCAGTGTTTGATGGTGGTGATGCAGTCGGGGTGGCAGGCGGCCAGGATGACTTCCCCCATGCCCACTGCCGCGTTGACATCCACTCTCTTCTCCTCCACTTTCTTCATGAACTCCTGAAAGACCCACATGAATTATTCTGCAATATTCTCCCCCATAAATTTTGCTCAGGTTGCGTTTCAGAGCTCCCCGCTACCTTGTGCGCATCAATGAGGGACTGCAGCGCCTCGGCGTCATCGGGAAGCGCTCCCCGAAAGCGCAGGGACTGCTCTGCCTCCGAGAGCCACTCCAGCAGCATGTGCACGGCCGTCCTGAACTCCTCTGCCTGGGGTGACAAAAGCATAGGTGTTAGCCATCCTCCTCCTGAAACGGGCTGCTCCATTCACTGCTGAGAGCTGGAGAGACAAAGGGCTGAAAGGGACTTTAAAAACAAATTAAAAACGGGGAAAAAAAAGCCCTGTCTGTTGGCCTGGGTTTGTGCAGCACCAGCAGATGGGTCCTGCAGCAGCCAGGCACCTCCCTCCCCTCGGCATCAGCTGCACCAAAGAACTAAATGTTTTTAAAAACAGCACAACTACCTGTCTTCTGACCAATTTGCCACCTGGGTAGTTTATTCTGTAAATTGCCTGCTTAACATAAAAACTACTTAAGAGCCTTTGACCTTTTTTTTTTTTCCCCTTAGCTTCAATCTAGGTCTCTCTCTTGCACTGGACATTAGCAAACACCAGCCTGGACAGCCTCTGATCACCGCTCTACTCCTGCTGTGCACATCGGCAAGATCTTTTCATGCTCCCTTTTCAAATCAGCCTTTATCAGCTCTTCTTTGGGGCAAAGAATAAGCAAATAACTGACACCAACCCACTACTTTGCCGTTCTCACTGGTAACTGCTGCAGGGTTGGGGTGTCCTGCTCAGCCAGATCAGTCACTGGGCGAAAACCTCCTCTCGGAGGTTTGTGTTGACGTCCTGGCACAACCCCGGAGCCCGGCAAAGTTCTCCAAGACTGTTTCCACCCGTAGCCTTCTGCTCACCTGCTTCAAGGCCTGTTCGAGGCGAGTTTGTTTGGACACAGACAGCTTGCACACCGTGTCCCACCGGTTGCTCAGCTCCTGCAGCTGCACCTTCACCCAGGTCGTGTCATCCCGGCTGTTCTCGATGAGCTCCCGGCCGGAGCGCTTGAGCACCTGGACTGTCCCCGTGCGCTTGCCCAGCTCCTTCTGGAAGACCTGGAAGGAGAGAAGGCAGAAGCCAAGCAGGCCTAGTCAGTCCCAGTGGGTTGTTTCACTTTGGGGAAAAAAACCCAGGCGGCACATCTGAAATAGTTTGGAACATGGGCTTTGCACACACATCAGGGATCCACCACAACGCGGTGCGACGGGAGGGCAGGCAGACAGGGAGGTAGGCAGCACAGGCAGCTCCTGAGAGCGTTTCGGTGTAGGTACGCATAGGCAGGAGCCCCAACTTTGCACCCTGGCAGAAGCAGTCGTGACCTGGAGCAGGTGAGCTCTAGCCCATGCTCAGGCTGCAACGCAGCAGCTGCCTTGCATGGACGCCCAAACCATGTCCAGGGATTTCAACGTATGACCTAATCCAAACCCAGAAGCACCAGTCTCCAAGACACACTGGAGAGAACTGCCAAGACCAAAGTTTACAGAGGACTATAAAATCAGCCACCTTTTCAAAACTAAACTCTCAACAGATCTGACTGATAGCATGTTGGAAGACCAGAGCTCCAGCTCCCATACCCTTCCCAGTAACATGAAAGCTTCTTCCCACTGGTCTGCCCTGGTTTTTGCCCTCCTTGTCCGCTGCAGTAAAGCAAAGCAGCAAGACACGGAACTCTGCAGCAAGGCACCAACTCTGGCTCCTCTGTTCTTTGGCTCTTGGGGAAGACAAGCCCCACACATGTCTCAGAGAAGGGCTGGAAAAGGCGCACTCACCTTGTGAGCATCCATCAGGTTCATGACCAGATCCAGGTCACCGTGGACAGGCTGGTCTTCAGCTAACTGCGGTTCCACCTTGTAAAGCCAGTCCACCAAGGCCTGCAACGCATCCATGAACTGGCCAGAGAACAAGAGGGCTTCTTCCAGCTTGTGCTGCCTGAAAAACAAACATCCTCATGAACTTCCATGAACAAACTCACCTCCTTTTATCACGTCCCAGTGACCTCCTCCAACCACCCTGTGAAATCACCTCCTCTTTGATAAGAGTCCTCGGCAAACGAGCGCGCTTGGTACAACACTGGGGCTGGACTTACCTTTCCACAGATTTGCCGCACACTGTGTCCCACTTATCCCGGACTTCTCCCAGTAAATTGTCCAGCTTTTGAGTGTCATCTGGAAGCAAGGCTTTTTCTTTGAGGGCTCTGCCTGTCCTGATAGTGGTGTCGTAGACGGGCTGCTTCCCACCCAGTGTCTTCTGGAACTCCTGGGAACCAGAGACAAAACAAAACTGCTTCAGAAAGCCTGGCCTTGGCTCTCTGAAGATATATGGTGCTCATGAAGATCCCCAGCTGAACGTTTTCCATGGCAGTTGTAGGTGTGGACGTGCCTTTCCCCTGTCCTGATGGCAGAGAAGATGTTGCCCTGCTTCCCCCTCCTGACAAAGCACCCTTCCACACCCAGCGTCCACAGCCCATCTTGCTTTGGCAAAGCCCTACCTTGTGTTTGGAGAGCTGGAGCTTGATTTTGTCAGGATCATTGGAAATCTCCAGCTCTGAGTCCAGGTGATTCTCTGCGTCCTCCAGCCAATCAATCAGTTTCTTCCAAGCTTCATGGAACTGTGAAGAAACAGGAGCAAGTTTGAAACTTAACATTGGCGGTGTCCTCAGTCCCTTCCTGGTCTCGGGACGTCCTGCTCTTGAAGGCCAGCCATACCTCAGGGTCTGTTGCACCCTTCCCATGTTTCTCACCTGCTTGGCTCGCTTTCTGGCATCATCAAGAGCCCGTCCCCGCTCCACCGAGCGCTGGACGACCTTCTCCCAGCGGGACTGGACGCTCACCAGCAGGTTCTTGATCAACACCACGTCCTGCTTTTGACTGAGAAACTTCAGCTGGTTCCCTGTTTGATCCAGCTCAATGATCCGATCCCGATGAGCGTTCACCTCATTGGCGAACACCTGCGAATAGCAAAGATGTCCTCCTGTCTGTACAGGGAGCTGGACATGCCTGCGAGCAGCCCGTGGGTGCAGGGGAGATGAAGAGCTACCCTTGCTCCCTCCATCCCGGGGAGCCGTTGGGTGCTCGCAGCACCAGTACCTTGTGTTCGTCGATCTGAGCCAGCACAGCGTTGAGGATAAGGCTAGCCGGGGGTGCGATGTTCAGGCTCTGCTCGGCCAGTGTGAGCCAGTTGATGAAGTCCTGGAGGGAGTTCTGGAAGTCCGTGGCCAGCGCCAGGGCCTCCTCCAGCTTTGCCTGCCACAGCAGGGAGGGAGAAAAGTAGGTGGGGGGGGGGCAGGAAAAACCCACAACACGGAGGGCGAGAGCTCACGATCCGGAGTTTCGCAGACAGAGGCAGCCTTTGTGTCCCTGCCGAAATGTCCCCCTCACAGGAACCTCATCGCCTTGGCCCGGGAACGCGACTTGTTTACCAAGGGGAGGGGGTTTCAGTGAAAGCCACCGCTTTCTTTCAAAACAAGAATTGTCCCTGAAAGGGGAGACCTTCATCGGCACACAAGCAGCTGCGTCACCCTCAGCTTCCTGAGAAAGGGATTGCCATGGGGAGAGCGGCTCAGTAAATGAGGTGGATATTTCGATGGCAACAGCTGCAGCACCGCAAATTTATTCTGGGCTGAGGCCACCGTGTCCCTTGTTTTATCTCATCACCGGCCAAAAGCCTAGGACGGAGTCAGCTCAGAGAAGGATTTGGCCTGCTGTCTTGCAGAGCTCCAACAAAGCCTGCCTTTCAGAGCCGCGGGAGGTTCCTTCCCACCTCCCCTTTACATTAACCCAAACCGCAATTTTACTCTCATTTTCTGTCTGATTTAACCAACTCTGATGGCTATGTAGAAAAAAACAGTAACAGCTTGATGCTCAGAAAGCACCGTCTGAAAGCCAAATTCAACCTGCGCAACCAAGAGAGACGTTGTCTAAAAGAAACAAAACCAAAACCCCCCAGCCCTCCTCTCCAGCCCTGACCGGCTCCATCTCTCCCAGGAAAGCAGAGCGGCAAAGCAGGGAGCAACTGCTGTCAGACTGGCTCATGGGGCAAGGGTGGACGGCATCTCTCCGCCAACGCTACCTTTCTCTCCTCCATCTTGGTGCTGACCAGACACCACTTCTGCTCCAGCAGCGCTACGCTCTGCTCTGTCTTTGAGCCAGAACCAGAGTCGTCACGGTTCAGCAGCATCAGTCGCCCCTTGGCCAGCAGCTGACTGTAGACGTCCTCCTTGGCTTTGAGCTGGCTGTACAGCTCCTGCAAGGGAGGCATCACCAAAGCGTTAGACAAAGAGCTCGGAGAGGGACCACGGCTTGCTGCGACTCAGGGTGATAAGAAAATGAGGTTCAGGGCAGGCACCAGTGACAGCAGTGTGTCACTTTGAGCAGAGAAAGGTGGTTAAAGCATCATGATGCTTGTCCCAGGCATCAAGTACAAAATCCTCTGTAAGAAGAGACCAGAGAAGCGCTCTTCTTCCCATTTGATACAGAAGGGAGAAGTTTTGATGCTGATATTTGACAGACAGGAGCTTGCTGAATTAAAAGCATTAAAAATCTCTCCTAAGAAATTACCATGTGGGCATTGAGTTGTTCCCGGGCGGTTTCTGGCAGACCTCCTGTGGGTTTTGATGCCGACAATTGGCTCTCCATCCTCGTTAGCCACAGGAGGAAGTCTTCAATCTCACCATGGAAACCCTGGGCCTGTTCGGGAACATATTATCGGCCACGGATCAGATGACATCAGTCACCATTGATCATGCGCCAGAGTTAACGCTGTGTTTGCTTCGAAACCAGATAAAGAGGCAGAGCTGGATGCACCAGCACATTAAGGAGGGGTATACATGGTATATCCTTAACCACGCGGGTATGCCTGGTCCCTGCCATGCTTCTGGGCAGGCACCAAACCAGTCCAGGACTAAGAGTTATGTGAAAAACTTGCATAAAAAAGATTTCCAGTGTCTTTCTAACTCTTTCCCCCTTCATTTCCCCCCAAAGCAAAGGGCCAAGCGGACCCTCAGCTGCAATCCACTGCGCAGGGGGGTACCCCTGACATGTCTCCCCGACCTGCTGGAGCGTGGACTGCAGCTGCTGCTCCCTCTCCTCCGTCTTCTGCAGCACCGACTCCCAGCACGAGTTCAGCTTCTCCAGGCGGTTTCGCAGGCTGCTTGCATCATCCCCTGCGCTCGACTCCAGCAGCTCGTTGCCCGCTTTGTTCACCGTCTCCACCGTCGCTTGGTGGGCCAGGACATCGTTCTTCAGCACCTACACGAGATGTGTTGGGCAAACGTTGGACACCTCTCTAAAATCCCCTGTTAATTCCTGCATGCTCTCATGGACGCGAACCAACTCAAACCCTTCAAGAGAAATAAAATCCTGCAACAGGAGTAGACTAAAAATGGACCTAGAGTGGGAGTACTCACATGGTGCTTTGCAAGTTCAACCTCGATGACTTTTGGGTCTCCACTGATGGGTTTTTGCGCATCGAGCAGCTCCTCGGTGTGGGTCAGCCAGGCCATCAGCTCTGCCAATGCGTGCTGGAACTGGCCGAGTGCCAGGAGAGCGGCTTCTAACTTATGCTGGGCAAGGACAGCGAAGGAAAAGGAAAGTTTAAGTTGGGAAGGAAGGGGAGCATCCCAGTGAGTTTCAGCCCCGCACTTGCGAAAGCCCAGGTCTTCTCTCTACCTGTCTGTGGGCAATTTTCTCGCCCAAATTCTCCCAGAGATGTTTCAGCTCTGTCAGTGGTTCCTTTATGATGTCTCTGTCTGTCTCATCTGTAGCTTTTCTCAGCATCAGTTCACCTTGGTGATTAAGCTTTTCCATCTCAATCTGCTGCTGGTAAACCTCCATTTTAAACTCCTGCCAAAACAAGCAGGACAACAACCAGAAAAAATGAATCACTGGGGCATGAGCTCTGCGATGCAAAGCAAGCACCAGAGGTCTGGTCCCACTCCGCCCGCATACCTTCATCTCATTCATTTGCTCCTTAACCGTGTTGAGGTCAGTGCCGACAGGAGACATGTTGCAGAGTTTGATCACGGCGTTATCCAGCCAGTCAAACATGGCCTGAAAGGAATGTAGACATCGTTAGCAAAGGGAATGGCAAAGCGTGCTCCCCCCGCAGCTGGTCAGGGAAACGGAGCTGGTGCCTCCATCACCCTGCAACCACGAAACTCGTCTTTTGGGGCAGAGATGCCTGCTTGGCCAGCACTCGCTCTTCCAAGCTCTTTCCTTCCCTCTCCTGCTTCCAGCATAAGGACCTGATGGCAGCCAGGCTCATCCTGCTGCTTCATGCAGAAATGAAGACAGATTTGGGAAGACAAATGCAATCAAATATTTGCTCTTCCTTGGAGCTGGTTGTTGAGCTCAGGCTCTATCAGAGGCTGCAAACGCTCGCCCAGGAGATGTTTTCTGCTTTGCATTAGTGCAAATCCCAGTACAACTCCAGGGAGGGGATTCGCAATGGTGTTCCCAAGGTCTACCCACTCCACACAAACAGCCCTGCCTCTTACTTGAAGTGTATCTTGGTATTGCACAGCCGACTGCATGGCTTCTTCAAGCTTTTCAAGCCTTTCCTTCCATGTTTTGTTTAGATTCTCCCACGCGTTGTTCATCTGTGGAACACAAGATTACCCACAAAATTCATTAGGCTCTTCTACCGGAGCTCCCAATTGCTTCTACCTGATTTTATCTGAAGGAAAGGCTGCTGGTCTTCCTACCTCATCAATGCTCTTTTTCACTTCTGGTTTCTCAGTTTCGCCACAGGCAAAAATTAAATCGGTTCCGAGGAGACGGATGAACTCCAGCTCTTCATGCAAGCCGTCCGTCTCCTCTTTAATAGTCTGCATACAACACAGCGACAAAAGAAAAATGTTTTATTATTAAATGCTCTTCCAAAATTGCCCCACGAACAGGAGGGCTAAAGCAGGGAGAGTCTGTCCTGCTCTGGTGTCCTCCATGCTGGCCGACAGCCTGACACCAGACCCCAGGACCAGGTTATGCAGGAAGCAGATGGCTGTCCGGCTCACCAGCATCGCCACCACCAATCTCGTCTGCTCCCACCTCTGGGAGCAACGCTGTTGTGTACAGGGGTTGGCGGAACTAAAATAAGAACATCTGTATTTAGCTTGACGTGTGCCTGAACTGCCTGGCTGAAGATGTTGTTTACAAGAGATGTACTGTTTACAGGAGTATTTTGTCAATATAGGAATTAGTTTTTGAGACTTCAGAGTTGCAAACCAAAGTCAGAATGGTTATAAAAGGGAAACAGCAAGAACAAACTTAGCAAAGCGTAAAGAAACATCCCTGCTCCCCAGGGTCCAAGTCAAGTCAAATCCACCTGAAGTGGATTTCACCACTTACTTGAAACAACCAACAGCACACAAATCCAAGCCCATCCAGCTTTACACTTATCTCTGGTCTAACCAAAATCTAAATATACACTTCCCACGCTAGACAGCACTCAGATGCCTTCGACTCAGACTGGGAGCAGAACCGTGCAAGCTTCCACATCACTGAAAACAAGTGGGCACACAACTCTGACCACACGCTTGATAAGCTTCCCAAAACAGTACCAGATAAAGTGATTTAAGCATCATTTCCTTGTCTGGAACAGGGGGTGGTGGTGGTGGTGAGGAATATGTGAAATACACTTGCAGTTCCAAATTGCAATGGAAATAACATTTCATAATCTGACTGACTGCCTACAGAACTGTTTTACAACCACTTCAGGCCATGCTCATATCTCAGATCTGTCCCAGTTTAGCTTACAAGCTGGGTGCAGACAAGCTCCAGAGAGAGAGAGGTACAGACCCATGGTCCTCACCTCTGCCGCTTCCACCTGCTGCTTGATGATGGAGGGGTCAATGCCTGGGCTCTCCAGGTCATGAACGATGTCCTGTGTGTCTTTGATGGTAGTCAGGAGGGCTGCCATGTCATACCAGAACTTCTCTGCAAGCTCCAGGACATCAAGGAACTTCATTTCACGTTCCTCTGCCCGAGCTTTGATGTCTTCCCAGAAGAAGACCATCTGATCCAACTTATCCTGGATTACTGAGGAAGGGAATGAAAACATTCAGTGAAGGAGGAAACCTTTTTACAACTCAAAACCATTTTGCAAACACTTTCCACTTAGAAGTAGCCAAGAGAATACTCAAATGGGAATGATGACCAGGACTATCAGAGCATTAACTCTGAGAGATACTGAGGGACATGAGAAGCTCCAGCTTGCAGAAATAAAGCCTTTATTATGTGCAGGCAAGCTCAGGGCAAATTTGCCCACACACTCTCCTCCAATGAACCTCTATTCTGGCCACCTCTAGCGTGAAGTGAAGTCTATGCTCACTCAGTCCATGAGCTGGCTGTTGAGCTGCCAAGAAAGGTGCCAATTAGTGCCAGTCCTGTTGACAGGTCTTTTTGTGCTGGGGATGTTCCTTCCCTCCATTAGATGCTGAATCGACACCAACAAATCATTTCACAGGGGCCACCAACGGTTGCCACAAGAGACCAGCTCAGGGTGGCGGCTCAGCTTGGCTGAGCTGAAACCTCTGCCTGAGCAGCCACAAATACTTCTTTCTCCTCTAGCCGATACCACCCTGTCTGCTCCAGATGGAAGCAGGCACCAGATAACTGCGTGCAGAGGACTCATCCTTCCTCCTAAGGCCAGGAGACCCTCTGAAATACATCCCTGGGACATCAAAGCCTCCCCACCAGTGATGGGGTTTGGGTAGGAGAAGCTGGGCACTGCTACCAGCCCCACCAGCACCTCCTGTTCAATCCACCCGGAGATACCTTTTGCTGCCAGGTCCTTGTCCGCTCCCTGCGATCGGCCGATCAACTCTTCCCCACGGCGTTTCAGAGCCTCGAAGGAGGGCTGCAGCTTCTCCAGCTCCACCGTGGCATTTTTGTTCTCGCTGATGCACTCCCGGATCTTATCGACCTCGGCAGGGATGAGGGGCGGCATGCGCAGGCGGGAGGAGAGGGTCTCCAGCGTCTCCAGCATGGGCTCGATCTTATCATGGAACTGGAGAAGAGCAAGTCCATTAGGGCAGGGTGAGACGAGATTAAGCAATGCTGCATCACTCCTTGCGTGTGCAACAGCCCTTAGCGCTGCACCCAGCGGCCTCTTGGAGAGGACAAACATTGCCTGCAACAGCAATTAAACCTGCAGCCTCCTGTTCACACCTGCCTCTGCCTTCCTCTGCTGCCAAGAGCCCCAGGCTGCACCAGCTCAAACCATACGTCAGCCATATAGATTCACAGAGCCGGCACAGGCAACTGTGAACCAAACACAGCAGCGATTTGTCACCAGATTCAGCCCTACAAAATTCGCATTTCTGACCACTGTCCCGCTTCTTGTGGACAGGCAGTGTGGCAAGAAAACCCAATCCTGGTTGTTTGAGCATCCGTGCAAAGAAGCTGCTGGAAAAGCATCTGTGTTTGGTGCTGACTGAAATCTCTGCTTGGTGCAATGCCAGCAAGAAAACCATCCCGGCAGGGTCAGCGGGAGATGGTGGAAGGCTGCATTCACACGGGGAGGAGCGAGCTGCCATGGAGCTGGGGCTTCAACAAAAGCAGAACCAGAAAGCTAAGAGTGAGAGAGGAAGGGGGTCTAGGAGGGTTTACTATTATTTTTCTTGAAAGAAAAGTCAACTTTGGCCTTAAAGATCCCAAACCATCTCTGCTGGGGAGGACAGCTCTGCTCTCTGGCTGCCAGCTCTGGTCCATCTCTGCAGGACACCAGTGTTGGTTCGCCAGGCTCTAACAGCAGAGAGGAGACAGGCTCTCGGCACAAAGTTGATCAGGGGCACGCTGGCTCAGCCAACAAGCAGAAGCAAACCAGCAAATCCAGCTAGAGCAGAAAGCTCTGTGCATCAGTGTAAACCGCTCTGAAAGCAAAATCTCTGCTTTGCAGGAAGCATTCCCAGCAGAAGCTGGCCATGGCTGAGACCAGGCGGCAACGCAACGAAAGCCATCTCAGAAACATAATTTCAGGCCCCCAGAGTTAATTTTTAAGCACATTTTTGCCGAGCTGTGCATGGACCAGAAAGAAAAGTCCAGGTGTAAAATAGAATCAGCCCAAAGAAAGAGCGTAAATGAACATCTGTGGTGGTGGGGCTTACCTCCGTAATCTGCAATGGTGGGGCGCAGTCAACACAAGAATGAAATGGGACCATGTGGGGAGGACGGGCACAGGCAGCAACACACACAGATAACACATTCCACAATGGGAGTGAGAGATGAGACGGGAGGGAGGTGTGGGGGGAAAAACTCGGAGTTAATACAAGTGCAAACCAAGAGAAGTGACTACACAATACAGGAATAAAAAAATAAAAACCCAGACATGACAAAAACCAACTGTGCTACGGTAACACGGGGTGAAATGAAACGTAACTACAGGTCATAAACCCTCAGCGGCAGGAACACTTCACCCCCTTTCTGGACTTTAGCACCTACAGTCTCTGGCCTTCCTTTCACATCTCTGCTCCTGCAGTCACCGACCTTCTCTGGAGATGCCCAGACCCTGGAGACGACCGTTAACTCTCCCATACAAAGGATCCCATGGCTGTTCACTGCACACACAGCTTATCAGAAGTGAAACTTATCTCTCCAAGCTCTTTCAAGAGGCTCTCTAGGCCCTTCCAACCTTGGGTGGATGCCAAAACAGCCCCTTTGAATGAGCATCATTACTGAGGCTGTAAAAATTTATTACCCTATTTACTATGTCAAGATTCAAACTCCTTTTCCCCTGCTTTCGCAGCCGGCGCTGAGTGGCAGGAAACTACCCTGGAGGTGTCTGACCACATTGTGCCTTATAAAGGGTTTTACAATTGTAACACTTGGAATAAAACTGCATTTCAAAGCACGTGGCTTCCCCAGGAGACTGCGATAAGAAGACTCGGCTCCTTTGCATGCCAGCATACCTGGGTGGACTGTGAGACGGCTTCGTCAAGTGCGAGAGCCCGCTGACACACCTCCTCCTTGATTTTGGCATACATGGCCTCAGCTGTCGAGTATTTTTTCTGCACCATCTCCCCTTCCTCGGGGTTGAGGTCCTTGAGCTGCGGTCCGATTTTCAGCAGCTTGTCAATATGAGGCTTATGTTCAGCAATGGACTCTCTCAGTTGCTAGGGAATAGAGGGAAAAAAAATACATTTGTTTAGAAATCTATTGAAAGCTGCTGCCTATTTATTTCACACAACACTCCAAAAGCAGCGATCATATCTGGTAGCGAACTCACACCGTGGATTTCTTGACCCAGCATCTGCCAAGCACATGGCACTCGGCTCTTCCTAACATGGCTATGGCTCTGCACGTGCCGGCACACTGCCCGGCACGGGTCCTTCCTCGGCACAGCCAGCTCCTGACCCTCCCCAGAGCCCCATGGGGGACCCCACTGAGAAATTTTGCTTTGCAGCTCCCTACCCTAAAAGCACAAAGCAGTTTTCCCTGCCACAATCAGGCAGGAGATCCGAAGGCAGCCAGGCTCCCTTGGGTGCAATCTGTATTTTAGTAAGAAGTGCTCCAACGTAACTAGTGATTTCCACATGGTACACTCATGGCACACTTGTATTACACAGGAAGGATCCCCAAAAAGAAGAGGTGTGGGGGGGGAGGAAATCAGAAAAATTCAGAAAAAAGGTGCTCTTGCCTCTGCGAGCGCCGTGCCTCTATTTAAGGTAGAAGAACCGATGGCGCAGGAGATGCAAACTCTGCATCCTCTTACCCTCATGTCCTCCTGCTGCTGTTTGAGCTGCTCGTGATCGATGGCCGGAGGGGGCAGCTGGGAGATGAGGGCTTGCGTCTCCTCGATCCAGGGGTTCAGCTCCTCGTAAGTCTCCCAGAACTGGTTGACCAGGACCTGGGCACGCTCCAAGCGAGCGTAGCGCTCCGAGTTGAGCTGACTGACGGCTTCGTACTGCTGCACCAGGGACTCTGTTTTCTCCTAAAAAAAAAAAAAAAGAAGGGAAGAGAGTTATAGCGAGGGATGCAAAAGGGCCCAGGAAAAGCGCCAGCTGCATGCTGCGAGCTGGAAGAGCAGGAGGTGCCTTTGTGGCCTTCCACGCGTGCAAGCTGTAATTCCAATTAAAGCAGCCTCAGAAATCTCTGCTGTCCCCCCCATCCACAAACACTGCAATAAAAATATACAATAAAGGAGAGTAATAAATGTAAAGAGATTTCTGCTAATGCTGGTGGGAATTACTAAAGATGGAGTAATTTTAAACTACTTCAGCCTGTGCAAGAGCTGAGATTTCACCTCTCTCCCCTCTCTGTCTCCCCCGTCGCAGTAAATAGCAGAGGGAGGTTCACCTGGAGAACAGCTTTTTGTTCCTCCCCACATGTCCCAAAGATCTCATTGCGCTGGCTGAACAGTTCATCCATGGAGTCTTTGTGTCGAATAATGTCGATGGAAAAAGCCTGCAGAAAGGAAATGTGCAAAGAAAGGAAAGAAATCAGAGCCCAACCTCTCCCCCAGCTCATCCATGGGACCCTCCTGCCTGCGCCAGCTGTAGCAGGCAGAACTCAAGTGCCACAGAGATCACGCAAAACTCAGCACAAGTGTCTTGCGGCACACTGAAAATCTGGCTGAAAATGCAGATTACTGCATGTTTTTCTCATGACTCATCTACATCGACCTCTCTCTTTCAAAGGCCTGAAAACAGCTCTTGAAATGAGGTATCAGTCCACTTCCACTCCCAGGGTCCTTACCGGAGGAAAAGCTCCACCATCCATCCATTCATTAGTGAACACGTTAACCCCCCGAAACGATGCTCTCCAGAACTACCTCTACCAATAACTTTGCCATTCCCAAGGTCCACATGATTAACAGTGGGAAGCCAAGCTGAGCTCAATTTAACTTAACGCTCAACGGTTCAGTCCCCCTCCCTTATAACAATGTCTTTTTTTTTTTTTTTTTTTTCCCCTTAAAATCCAATAAGCCTGTATGCTGCTCTGATTGCCGAGGCTGGTAAGGGAAGAAAAGGGCCGTTTATTTAAAGTGCACGTTCTTTCAAGCATGAGCTCATCTCAAAGATATAAAAAAACCCCAGCGTCTCTTTGTTCCACGTTTGGCTGCTGGGAGGGAAATGAGGAGTCCCCCACTGCAAGGAACAATGAGCAAAAAGCAAATGTAAAAGCATCCTCATTAATCAATATATACATTTCTCTAAACCCTTCCTGCTGCTAGTGCCTGCAAGACCCAGACAGAGCTTGCTCCGGTGGCCACAGGGAAAGCCTCTGGAAGGCAGCAGCTCTCTCAAGGGAGTCCAGGCAAAAGCACCCGTCCAGCCCTAAATGGCCGTGCAAAGGTTTCGGCTCCTGCAAACGGACAGGAGGCTTTTTCCTTTAGAGGCCAAACACTTCATTTCTCTAAATCCTGTTTCTCCCTTGTTTTTCCCTTTTACTTGCCAAGGACAAGTGTTGCATCTCTCCTCGTGCTCTGGGCTCAGCACTACACACCCCAGCTCATCACGCAAACGGCATCCGTCCTTCGCTGCCCACCCAGTCCTCGCCACGAGCAGCGAGTGCGCACGTACCTTCTGCACCTGCAGCTGAGCCGTGGTCTGGTCTTGCTCCAGGCGGATGGGACCCAGAGCCATCAGCTTCCGCTTGGTCTCAGCCACCCAGGCCAGCTCTGCGTCGGCCGCCTGCTCGTACTGGCACACGGGAGAGGACAAGTTAGTGATGGGCAGCAGGGATGGAGCACACGGCAAGCTGGGGATGGTGGGAGGCATGGGGGGACCCAGCGGGACGCGAGGGACAAATGCCTTGCCCGGGCATGCCGAGGCAGGGAGAAGAGGACATTGGGGTGGACACAGATTTGACTCCAAGCTCCCCTCCGAGAGAAGCGGCAGGCACTCTCCCACAGCCAGCGGCTCCTGCAGCTGGTTTTGGGACACAGAGCATCACTGCTACACAGGTGCTCAGTGCGGCAGGGCACGTCGGAGCAGCCACCCTCCTCTACGCCCTCCCTACCCACAGGGAAAGGGACGCCTCTATTCTACACGGTCATTTTGCTTGCACGTTCAGCTTCATGGAGTCGGCGCTCAAAGCCAGCAAGGGCAGTTATTCACAGCGCTCCACAGCCTCCAGTCCATGCAGAACAAACCTTTTTTGAGAGGACTGTTCGCCTGGAACAAATCCCTGCGCTATCACAACAGGGGATGACGTTTTTCCAGGCCTGAAAGTCACCTGTCATCGGTTTTACACCACCTACATCACCCACACAAGCAAAAACCCACAGGCGGGGATAACGCGGTGCTGCACCGGAGTTATCTTATCCAAACCACGCACAATGGGACAGGCCAGAAACCAGCCCTGCTGCCACACGCTGCTGGTGGGGCCCGTTCATTTCTTGGTGTTCCCGACAGGATTTGGCCCTCCTGTCAGGTTGTGCTTGCTACCCCTCCTGCCGCCAGCCATTGCGCTGCGCGGGCTGGAGCGGTGCCAAGCCGCTCGCTCCCACTCTCCCGAGAAAACTCGTCAGCCTCTGGTGGGGTTATTAAATTACCTGTTGAGACCTCTGAATAGCAGCATCGATTTCTTCCACCCTCTGCTTGATGGTGTCGCTGACCAGCTTGTAGCGCTCGTTGGTGTCCGACACGAGTTTATCCAGCCCTTCACGGGCTCGCCAGGGAACCAGCTCCAAGAGAGCTCGGCTCACCTCATTCACCGTGTCCAGGACAAGCCTGTGCTCCATCACCTCCTTCTTCAGCTCCTGTGGAAGGCACCCACGGACATATGTCCTTCTCAGCGCTCTGCAGGTGACATCCCTCTCCAGCTCCTCCCAGGCCTCTCAAAACAGCGAGCAAACCCCCACCGGCTCCCACCCTTGTGTCCCCGTTCCTTGGGTGCTGCTCTGCCAGCCCCCACCTTTTGCCTCTGCTGGAACTGGGGTATCTGCTCGCCGGCAGGGGACTGGCCCCCACTGGAAGCCAGCTCGTCCTCCACTTTGCTCATCCAGCCGGTGAGCTCCTCGTGCGTGGACTGGAACTTGGTGGCCAGCTGCCGAGCCTGCTCCAGCGTGCGCAGCGCCTTGGAGCTGGCAGCGGTGATGTCTGAATAGCGGGTCTTAATTCCATCCAGCTTCTCCTGGATCAGCAACACCTCCTCCCCTGCGAGACAGCAGCAAGGGGCAAATGATGCAGGGCTGGGGGGGGCTGCAGGAAGGTTGAAGCAGCCACCTGCCCTGTTCCCCCCCTCCCCATTTTAAATAGCTAATTCCAGTCTCACTTGTCTTTATATCAGTGCGACTTCGCAGCCTATTTTTACAGCCAGGAAGGTACTGTTCGAGCTGACACTTTCTACCAGCCAGTGTAACGTCCACCTCCTCCCTGGAACAGGAAGGAAGCGTGCCGTGAAGCCTGGCTTTGCCACAAGCGTCAAAGCCACCGCAACTCAGTTCTCGACTAACGTGTCACAGCTCCAAGAAAAAAAGGTCCAGTTCACTCTTTACGGCTATTTCCGAGAGGACAAGAAACTGCAAGCCAAATTCTTTGTAATCACTCTTCCTGCTACACGGCTCCCACAAGGACAGAGGTCTGTACATCTGCTCTGAGCAGACCACTTCTGAAGGAAATGCATTGCCCCGACCTTTCTTCCCACTCATAAACATAAACTCACACCCACGTGGCAACAGCAACAACTGCTCAGTATGGGAAAGTAATATTAGGAAAGGGCTGGGTGTATTTTTAACCTCTTTCCATGTGATTTAGCAGCTGGATGCAATGAGAAAACCCTCCCTTGCATTGCAGGGCTGCTCAGTGCTGAGCATCACCATGCCGGTGGTGGGAATCACCCGCTCACAAAGCTGCGAAGTTGGTATTTGGGATTTACTAAGCTGGAGTGCTTATGGCTCGGCATCCAGGTCTGGATGCAAAACAGCTACTTTGGGAGTATCCAAAAGGAAATTAGACCTGAAGGAGAACAGTCTTCCCCCAAACAACTTATCACTGCAGAGCGTGGACTTCCCAGGGAAGACGTCGTGGAGGACAGGGCGGGGGGCTTCCCAGACCCCCAACATCAGCCAGAGCAAGCCCAGATCTTCGTGTTACCTGTGGTTTGCTTCAGAAGGGCTTGCCCGTTTCTAATGGCTTGGTCCACGTTCTTCTTCCTGTTCACGATTTCCTCATTCAAAGCCTGGAGAGAAAGGCAATTGGGGTTACCCCTTCTGCGGGCAGGTCCCCGAATCCTGCCAGCCCGAGATGCTAAGGAGAGCATGAACGGCTCCTCCTGAGCCCGAGGAGGGTGGACAGCAGATCTGATACTTGTCCAGTCATCCTTCCCCTGCTACAGGAGTTATTGGGACTTCTGGGACTCAAAGGCTCAAATCTTAGAGCAAACCCATCCCAACCCATCGGATATGTGTTACCAAAGAACTTGCCCTTGTATTAGACATAACCTCACTCTCGAAAAGAGCTTGCATGGCCCCTGGGGAGTGGAAGCAGACGGCTTCCTCGGTGGTCAGCCTGGCTCAGAAAACCCACTGGGCTTTTCAAGCTCTCATTCTTGGAAACAGCATCCAGCTTTCTAAAGGCACGGGGTGGCCAAGCTCGCTCAGACATTGCTCACAAAGCAAATGAATCATTTGAAGTTTCCCCCCCCAGGAAACCCATTTTTGGGGCCACAATTATTGTTTTTAACACATGAAATCTCTTTACGCTTCTCCAAGCCTAGAAGAGAACCAGCAGTGGAACAAACTTTGCAAAATTAAAGTCAGACCAGAAACAAAAATAAAACCAGATAAATGCAACAAAATAAACAACACAAACATGGAAGAAAATGGAAAATACCAGCTGGTCGGCATGCTGCTTCTGCAGGACGTCCCGTTTGTAATCCTTTACGGATACCGAGCCGAGCTTGTCCTCGACCTCAGCCAGCCAGTTGAGCACTTCCACCTCCTCCTCCCCAAAGAGCCTGGCGTTAGACAGCGCCTGATCCAGCAGCGCTGCCTTCCGGCAGCACCGGTCGTGGACCTCGCCATAGCGGGTCTGCAGAGAGTCTAGCTTCTCTGCCAGCAGCCTCCGCTCAGCGGCACAGCTCAGGGAGGAGAGGGACTGCCCGACACCGACCGCCCGAGACACGTCGGCCGCGTGGCTCTCTATCTCTTCCTCTAGAGCCTGAATGCCGGGAGGATAAAATGGACAACAGAAAGGAAAACGAGTGAAAAAATGGATAAAACCGAAACAAAACAAAACATAAATGAGGAAACAGAAACAATGAATGCAACTGAAGGAACGAAGGAGACACAAAACCCACTCGTGAATGGGCACACTGCATCAAAATAAAAAAGGTTTAAAAGAAACACGAGAACAGGAATGGTTTTTCTATCCAGAGCCAGATATATTCGCTGCGAGGTGCAAAGACATCAGTTTAATATTTACCCACACTGGCGGGTTGGGGTTTGCGGCCTTCTCTGTACGTGAAGCAGCCTGGAAAACTCCTCCAATACTTGTTCGTGCCAAAACCCCCTTGCCATGGCACAACCAACCACCTGAGTGGGACCCAATACCAACCACCTCCATCGGCAGCTCCTACTCACGCACGGGTCCTACCTTGTGCCGACTGATCTGCTGCTGGATTTTGGCAGTCTGGGTACCAATGGGCTCGGAGTTGGCCAGTTTCTTTTCTGTCACTGACAGCCAGTCTGACACAGGCTCCGTGGTTTCATGGAACTGCTTTGCCAGGACCAAGATGTCCTCCAGCTGCTTCTGCCTGTAGTAAGGAATAAAACACTAAGGAGCAGCTCCCTGTTGGAGCCAGGCATGGGAAGCAGCTTCGAGTATTAGGAAGAAGGAACCCAAACAGCCCTATTCAGAGCAAGGCGAGACACTGCGTCAGGCAAACTGCAAAGGCAAACACAAAAATCAATGTGGAGAAACTGCAAAATAAGCTTTTTCCTGCAGCTGTGCCTTTAGGGTCCAGTTTACTCCCCCGGGAAAGTGGCAGAAAGGCTCCCCTGCTGTGCTGCTTTTCTTCCATTCCTATCACTACCTTGGAGATCCTCTGATGTGCTCAGCTTGTGTCCGGGCTCTCGGTGTTTCAGAGCTGCTGAGCTTCTGTTTAAAGACAGCCCGGTACCAGTACAAGTCCTAGATGGACAGTCCATCTAGTTGGCAGTGATTTAAAACACTGGGAGGGTCAAATCTGGCCCTCAGAACTGACTTCAAAACCTCACATACTAACTTATGGAGTAACAAGCAACTCAAATGAGATTCAGGCAGCAGAAAGGTGTCAACAGGATGTTGCTGCTAAAGCTAAACGTTAACGCTTAGAGGAATAAAAATAACATCCATCCCCTGCAGGGAATTTATTTAATCTGAGCTCTTCCCTGCCATTGTAAACCACTGCTATCAACTTCAGCTCCCAAACAGGCTTTGATTTCTCATGTTTTCCAGCTGTTTCCACGTTTCCAGGATGTATCTCCATAGAAATCTCCGCCAGCTCCCCACATGTTGTAACCCCCAAGCTCTGGGGCACCGTGAATCGCAGGACGAGCCGGCCCTGTGTTTTTGGCCAGCGGCACAGACCCTCTCACCTGCCGGCCGCCCTGCCCAGCAGCCCTGCCCAGCGGCACTCCAGGCTCTCCAGCTGGCCCACGATCTTCTCCCGGTCTGCGGGCTCGGCCGACTGCGCAATCCTGCCGCCCTCCGCTTGGATCATCTCAACGGTGGCTTTGCGATCGTCCAGGAGTCGCTGGAGCAGCTTTAGCATCAGCGTGGAAACAAAGGAGGATAAAAGTTACCAGAGTGGATCAGCAGAACCTCTTCTAGCCCTCAGAGATAGCAAAGCTCTAATTGTGGCTGAAAACCACCGTAAGCACGGGGCTGAGACCAAAGCCAGCCCAGTGGGACTGCCTCAGCCATCAAAGCCGGTTCAAAAAAAATTAATAATAATGTAATAACAGGCTTTAACTTTTGGTCAGCCCTGAAGCAGCCAGGCAGTTAGACTAGATGATCGTTGTAGGTCCCTTCCAACTGAAATATTCTATTCTATTCTATTCTAAAGGAGATTCAAAGCACTCTGTGCCAGAGGAGTTTTCAGAGGCTTCCCCATCAACCCCCCAAACTTATCAAGATCAAGTTTTTAACTTTCACTTTAAATAAATTTCCTCTTCAAAGTCTCAATAAGTCGGACCAAGCCTCGGTAAGAATTAATTTCTAAAATGTTTTACCACGACCACACTTGAACTTTCATCCGCCTGCTCACAAGGGCAGGCGCCAACCCAGGCTGTTATCTCTGCAAACACCGGCACGCCTCGTGTCGGTTCTTACAGTTTGTTCATTCCTTTTCTCCAAATACCCAAACTGATACCTACAACGCCAGCTTGCTCCTGACGCAGCAGAATTACCAGCACAAACAAAACTTAGGGCTGGAAAAACACGGCCGACAAGCAAAACCAGCAGCAAACTTCAAGAGGCAGTGGGACAAGAAAGTAACGCTGGTGATTTAGACGATGGAGATAGCGAGTGTGGGCTAACGAGCTGCCTGTTTTCTGTTGCTGCAGTTTTCCCCACGTTACATTAGAATGTGGGGATCCAGTAGAAGAGCCACCGTGAAAGAAGCAGGCCTGTAGACATCCCAGTTACGCCTTATCTGTTAAAGCTGGACCCCCCCAAAAAATTGTCTGGCTCTCCAGAGCTCCTCCTCCCATCAAGCCAACCCTTACCCTGTACTTGCTCACCTTCTGCTCTTGGATCTGGGCTTTCACCACCTTGTACTCCGCAGATGGAGGTTTCTGGTTGGAGATGAGCTCTTCAGTGTCCGTCAGCCAGCTCAGCAACGGCTCCAGGGCGTCCTGAAACTTCCCGCAGTGCAACAGGGCCTCTTGCAGCTGAGCAACTCTTTGGGCCACCTGCACCCCAAACACAACCCCATTGCACGGTCAAGCCAGTCATGCATCAATGCCAGAGCCTCAGCAGCCTCTCGATGACCCCCTTCTTCTACCAGAGGCCAACAGGGCCGAGAGAAACCAGGTACAGCCCCTCCCCACACTCTCACCTTCTTGTTGAGGGTGTTCCAGCGTGTGTTGATTTCTTCCATGTCATGCTCCAGCCCTTGGACATCACAGTTTTTCCCGGCACTTTGGATGAGTCCTTGACCAACTCCATTGACTTGCTGTAGTTTTAGCTGGAGAGGATCCACTTGCTCCTTCTGGAACAGCTGGGGATGGGAAGGGTGGGAGAGAAAAGGTATTTATAACCTGCAAGCTGCTCTTACAGGCCCTCCATCATTCAATAGATACAACAGGCTCTCCTCTCTAGAGAAGATGCAGTAGCTGATTACACTGATTTTATTAGAGTTGTGCAAGCTTGTCTAAACTCCTCCCTCGCCTTGACCCAGTAATGCAGATGTCGCAGGCATTCACTGGTGTGGAGCACAGCTCGGGATCTATATGCATCCACCTCTGCTTTCAAATGGGTAAATCCCCTTTTTCCAAGCACCAGAGTGAGGTGGAGAGAGCAAATCGGGGAAGAAATGAGAGCATTGGCTCTTGTCAGCCATCAGATTGGGAAATAATGCTCCTAGGGAAAAACCCAAAGCAATTCTCACAGTAATGCTATTGAGAATGGAGACCTGACATCACATGAGTTTTGTTAACCACGAAATTACAGACACCGAGAAACTAGCTGTATTTCGAAAGACAAAGGCAATAGGCAATTAATGTGCTAGTCGTTTACCGCACCGCATATTTGGCATGGTCCTGCCTGGGAATCCTGTGGGGAAAAGCTTTTTAAACCAAAAAAGATTTGATAGGGAAGGGGGAGGAGAGCCAATGAAGCTCCCCATTGTAAAGAGAGGCAGCAGGGAAAATCCTGTTTCCGTGAAGCAGATAAGTGCTCTTTATCAGAGCTGTGGATCTGCTGTAACCACCCACCGACGTGGCCGCCAGCAGTGCACGGTCCCTCTCTGGCATGGCTGGGGTGGCTGCACAGCCCAGTCCCAAGGGACAAGCCGGCTGCTTCCCCAGAGCGAATAGCACAAGCCCCCAAAAAAGGGAGCAGAGTCCTTCATCGCTTACTGTGGTCCCTTGGACCACGAGCCCATCGAGAGCACAGGTCACCCTGCACCCAGCGCTGGACAGGATCAGAGCCCTTGGCCCTTTTGCAACATTTTCTCTTTGGAAAGCAGAGGGGATCGCAGCCAGCTTTCTCAAGCGTGCCTCCTCCTCACGTGCCCAAGAATAGAGATCGACGGCATCAAAAAATTCCCGCTCGGATGCAAAATCTCCCCTAGCAGAGCAGCGACTCGTGGATGGCACAGCTCTCCAGACCCAGCAATCGCTTTGCCTCCAAAGGAACACAAGGCAGGCAAAAAACCTCAAACACAAAAAAACCCAACCCCAAACACACACACAAAAATTTCCCTGCCTGAGCAAGAGGGGCTGCCTTGACTTTCTTTGCCCCATTTTCAAGGAAAAAGCTATTCCTTGCCATCAGAGCTCAGCAACTCGAGGGCAGGGAGGTATCGCTCCAGGACATGAACCTAAGGGTGTGCTGGCAGACATTGTCCAGAGCTGTTTGCTCAGGGAGAATTATGCCACGGTTATAAGAAATAAATGGTGACATGAAATCACTGATTCCCCGGCTGCTTCTCCTGTTACTGTTTATAAATGGAGCTGGTTGTTGGAGCAGCCAAACCCACAAAAGGACCAGGCTGATAAGTCTGGCATGCCAGGCTGGGTCTGAGCCCTCCGCACGCTGCAAAAACAAACTCCAGGGCTTTGAAGCAGCTGGGCAGGGAGGGAGCCTTGCAGAAAGTCCGGCCATCAGACCACAGGTACCTGCAACGCATGAATCGGTACAGACCGAGAGCATGATGCTGCACAAGGATTGTTACAAAGATAATCACACTAATGGCCTGAGGAGCGAGCATGTCCAACACACTTGTTTTTCTTTGCTCATAAAAAAAGACTCCAGCAATTTAGTTCATTAACCTCACTGTGACTCAGCTTTGAAACAAATCTTTAATGTACACCCTTTGCTGGGCAGGAGAAGGCGCAGAGTGAGCTGTCCTGCCTGGGCGAAGCAGCCGGACAGACATTTTGGCGAGCAGAAGGACATCTGCTCTCCACACCTCCTCCTCGCTTCCAGAAACGCTTCCCAAAGCATCCCCTTGCTTTCTGCCTCCCTCATCTCCCGGGCGGCCGCAGTCCTTAACCCCACCGCTGCCGAGTGCAGAGCCCGACCCCATGGTGGGAAGAACTGGCATCACCCATGCATCGCCCCGGTGCCAACCCGGAGCTGCCAACGGCTTGAACGTTTAAGCAAGCAGAAGATTTATGGGGTTAACAATCAGAGGTGCTGCACGTAAAATAAGGGTCCCACCGGCAAGGCAACACTGTCACCAAAGCAGTGAATTTCGGACAACATATGTACAACAGCAAGAACCCGACAGCTCTTCTTCCTCACTAAGGTGCGTGCTGGGTGCCCCAGCTCATGCTCACATGGACCCCCCTCCCCAGACAAAAGCATCTTTCCGAGCCCCTCCATGTGCATTTCTTAAATGCACAGCCCAAATGATGAGCAATCGCTACCAAATTGGGATTTTCAGCGCTGACTAACTTCTGATGTCTCCTTAGTGATATTTCTCTTAATCCAGATGGCAGTAAAACAGCACCTGGCTGTGGGAACCCCACCACCGAGGTCTCTCCAGGCAAAAGCCATGAGCACAGCACGGTAAAGCAAATCCCCAAACGCCAGAGAGAATTTGAGCCCCTTTCCCATGCACATTCAGAGCCTCAGCACCTTATTGCTCACTCAAAAAGCTACAGAAAGCAGTGACTGCACAGGACAGGAATTATTTGCACTTAATTTGTTTTACAGGATTCTCTCTTCCAATATATTTTCTGCTTCAGAGACAGGAACCACCCCACCAGGATCCGGTGAGAAGGTTTTTCTGAAGCCTGTGATTTATGTCCAAGTGACCATAATGTACTTTAATAAGCTGAAAAAGTTTAAGACAATAGTTTAGGTCATCAAGCAGCGAGAGCCTTTTGCCTCCCCTACTTACAAAACCACACAACTCCCCCAAAAAACTTTTTGCCTGCCAAATTCAAGGCGAACTCAGGAGGGAGAAGGCTGTTTTGAAGCCCAAACCCTGCAGATCGTGGCTGTGCGTTACCGAGTGGGCTCCCATCTCCCACCCACCACTCAAGTGCAAAATAAAGTGATTTCTGCGCCTGAAACCCCGCCTGCCAGCGCCTGAGCAACAAATACCTCGTTATCTGGAACGAATCCATCTGGTAGAGCAGGAGGCCCTTCTGCGATGAGAGCGGTGGCGGGGGGGCCCTCCGTGCCCGTGGGCACATCTCCCTCGCTGGGTGCCAGGGAAGGGGCACCCCCACAGCTCTGGGGACAGAGGGTGTCCCCCAGCACGGCCCCGGGGAGGGTTTGTGTGGTGGGTGCCACGACGGAGGGTGCGCCCGGCAGCTCGTGAAGCTCTGGGGTGGTGGGTCCCTCTGGGGGGAGTGGGAAGGCAGAGGGGGGACCCGCTGCGCCCAGCAGCACGGAGGCACCGTCCCAAGCTGCCACCTCTGCTGCGGGCGATCTCACAACGGGGTCATCCTCCAAAGCTGGCACTTCGGTGGGTAGGTGCTCCAGGATGGGCGGCACAACCACGTTGGCAAAGTCATCTGTATCCCCCAAGGCCGCTACCGGCCCCCCTGCTGCCAGCGGCTCAGGGCTACCACCGAGATCCCTGACACTGGAGACAACTGGGTCGGCCGCTTGTGGTGGCACAGTGGCAACAGGCACATCAGCAAATGGTGGTGGGGCATCCAGAAGCTCTTCCACCGCCAAGGGCATGGCAGTGGTGGTGGCATCTGGAGGGGAGCGCTCAATACACAGTTCCTCAGCATCCACAGTAGGATCCCCAGTGGCTGGTGGTGCCTCTTGAGCCTGGGCCTCTGGGACAGCCACATCCCCTGGTGCTGGTGGGTTGGCTGGAGCAGAAAGGCCCCCAACATCCCACGGGATGGCATCGGGAGCAGGCTGCCCCACAATGGGTGACGTGCCAGGAAGCTCTTCTGGTGCAGCCAGGCAGGCAGCATGCGGGACCCCCTCGCCTGGCACCACAGTATGGCACTGCACCACCGGCCGGTCCTCCCAGCTGCAGGCAAACAGCAAGTCCAGGTCTCCCGGCTGCAGGATGGCTGCCTGTGCCTCCCCGTGTGTGACAGCCACCTCCACGGGGGACCCTTTGGCGTGGGCAGCCCCTTCCAGAGCCAGGCCCTGGCTCAGGGGAACCATTTCCTGAGGGAGGTCCTCAGCAGGCACCGGGGATGTCGTCGGAGCCTCGGAGCCCAGCTCTGATGCAGAGCCAGCATGGAAAGGCAGCAAAGAACCATGACAAACATCCCCACTTTCTGCTGGATGAGCCTGACCCTCGGCTCCGTCACCCTCTGATCCCAAATCTGTGGCTTCATCCTCAGAAACCAGTTCCGGGACATCCCAGTTGGTGAGCTCAGTCCTTCCAGGCAGAAGGTGATGGGTCCTGAATGGATCCGTCCCCTCGACACTGGCCTCATTGTGCTGTGGGGGGGACCCCAGCTCCTCTGCCACTGTGTCAGGAGCTGGGCGCTGGCAGGGGGACAGCTCAGCTGGGGACACTCGGCCAGGACAGGTCTCCTCAGGGAGCTGCGATACTCCACCATCAGGGACCGGCAAGTCTTGGTAATCTTCAGCCCACCCCACTTGAGCACTGGGATAACCAGCTCCTTCCAAGCCAGAAGCCGGATGGGTGCCTGTCTCGGGCGATGGCATCCCACCAGCCACGAGCACCGCCACCGCACAACTGTCCGTGAGCTCCGGGTCCACCAGTGGATCAGGTACATCCTCCTCCACTGGTACTGGAGAGCACTGCCGGAGGGAGCCCAGCCCTGCCATGGCCATGAGGCTGGGTGAGGCCCCTCCGTCCGAGTCCGTTGGGGTGATGGCTGAAGTGTCCCTTTCTGAGAAGGGCTCCGTCACTGGCTCCAGCGTGCTCAGCACCTGCGAGCTGCAGGTGACATCAAAGTCCTCCAGATCCGACACGACGGCAGAGTCCGAAGCGCTGACGTCCAAAGGGGCTGAATGCTGACATGCTTCAACCACCGCGCTGGCCAGTTTGGCTGAATCTGGGTCCAGCCCCTCCGAGTCCATCGGGGAGACCTGAACCTCCACATGGCCAGGGACAGCCCCATCGCCCTCGTCCTCGTTCAGGCACTGCTCTTCCAGCTCCAGGAACATCTGCACTGAGTCCGTGTCAGACAACTCGGGGACCGCAGGGCTGACTGAGCGCTCTGAACCCGCAGCAAAGTCCTCGGCCTCGCACTGCACCGCCGCATCCTCAGTACAGCACGCGCTGCTGGTGAGGGGGCTGCCAGCACCCCCCGGGGACGCGCAGCACCGGGAGGTCCCCGGGCTGGAGGCAGAGCCAGCCGCCCGAGCAGCGAATTGTTCCCTTTCTTCAGAAATATTTGCCAAGCAACAGCTCCTCTTCTCCTCTGCCACCAGAACAGCCTTTCCTCTCTCTGACAGCGTCGCCTCCTCCCACTCCTCCATCATCACCCAGCGCTCGTCCTCCTCAAATCTCAGCTCAGACTCTGTTTTCTCCCTGAGATTGGAGGTGATGAGAATATCCAGTCCTGCATCCAGCAGCTCTTCGCTAAGGCACGGAGAGAGATTGACGTTCTCCACCGTACAGTCTGACTCGGAGGCCTCCAGGGTCTCCTGGTGCCCATCGCTAAGGCTTCCCTTGATGAAATTCTTCCTGGCTCGCGGCCAGGTGGCACTGGGGAGCCGGCGAGCCCTGGCCAGGTCCCTGACGTGACCACGGCCGTCACCGGCATTCAGCAGGGTCTGGTGCTCATTCCGGGGACCGCTGTAGCCATCCGCACCAAACTGCTTGGCCATCAGAGCCTCCGCCGCACCAGATGACTTGGAGACATGCTCCAAGGTGAGAGACTCGGACATGGGCTCGCCATGGTCGGGCTGGCCTGGGCGCTCGGTGAGCATGGTGGTCGACTCCCGCTTATCACGCAGGGAAGGGTTGGAGGCACCCGCTTCTGACACCTCGCTCAACGAAGCCCCCATCCTTTCTGCAAATTCAGTGAAGTTTGGTGGCATGAAAGATTTCCATGACCGCCGGTTGACGTTCTCCTTCCTCTCGGGGTTCGGTCGTCTCCTCGGTGGAGCCGGTGCCGGCTTGGAGACGTCGCTGCTGAGCTTCAGCGCGTCGAAGATGACTCGCTCGTCCAACTTCTTAGTTTCTGGTGCCCTGGACTCAAAGACATTGGCAGCTCCCAGAGTCCCATTGCTGGATATGGTGCTGCCATCCCCCTTGCCGAGGGTGCTCTTGGAAAGCTGATTGAGCTTCGATCCCTGATCGATTTGCTCGTTAATTCTCATTGTGTCATATATCGACCTCTGGGGCACGTAGCAATCCTCTATATAACCATCCTCCTCCTCGCCCTTCCCCAGGCAAGTGCGGTTCTGCCGTAAACAGTCTGGCCGGCTCAGTGGTTTGCCCATGCTCTCGTCCTTACGGCTGACGAAACTGCCCTGGCAACCTTTCGCCCGCCACCGCAGGAAGCATCACACGGCCAGCAGGTCCCAAACCCGCCGTGGCAGACTCTAATCCCAAAGCAGCAACGCTACGGGGATGGGAGGGTGCGCCGGCAGCACTGTGCCGGCTCAGCAGCCTGACTGGCGGTCCCGAGCAGTGCAACAACCCATCTCATCCCCCCGACCCCCCTAAAAAAGCCCCACCCATCAGCAAAAACCATCCAAATCCAAAAGCTTCGATAAAATATTCCCAATCACCACTTGCGACAGAAACCGCCGAAGAGTTTGAAGCTCTTAAATTATCCCGTAAGTCGTTCTTTAATAACAAAGGCACTGCTTGTCCCGGCCGCTCACGTATCGCAGCCCGAGCGGCGAGCGGCTCCTCGCATTTTCTGCCCAGCTCTAAGTCCCGTGGAAGTCCAGCTGGACTGAATTAGCCTCTCCCCCCGACTCTCGTGTTTTCATTTGAACTGAGCTTGTCAGCGGATATTCGTACAAGTTTAAACACAGGAAGTTCTTCATTCAGGGCAAACTCAGAGGTTTCCTGTCTCAAAAACATGATGGCATTGTTGTTCCCGTCACCTCGCCACGACGCTCGGGGACACCGAGAGCCACTGAACCTCCAAAATCCAGCCGGTTGCTGCACGGCGGTCAGGACGCGCCGCGGAGTCCGGTGGCAGCGGCGGCGGTGGAGGAGGAGGAAGGCTGCTGGGTCTTGGCTTTTTTTTTTCTCTT